>VZQC01009036.1:2095213-2107661 GCA_009823505.1 Rhizomys pruinosus | reverse complement strand
TATATATATATATATATCTTGATATATATCTTGATATATATCAAGTCTTCTACTGAAGATATTCTTCAAATGAAGAAATCTCAGCCCAAGCTGAGCAAGGCAGACACTAGTTACTGGTCGGTACAGTCTCAGCTCACCTCCAATGATCTTTCCTCCTTGTCTGCCTTTGCTATAGTAGATCAGACATCCAAGTTTTGCTCATAGTTATCAGAGGCTTCGGGACAGTCTAACCAGTGAGACTGGGTACACTCCAGGTTGGACTTGCCTCTCTATCTTCTAAGTGCTGGGAATTTAGGTGTGCCCCATCCTGCCAGGTGACTTTTCCTTTTTCTGATCAAAGGCCCAGGCTTTACCAAATTGTTTCCTTTAACCATGGCTATGACATCTAAGGCTGCATTAGCCACTTTCTAGCTGCAAAGAATAAGCTGCTCTGATAATATCAACCCATTGAATCAATAGCCAATAGCCTCTACACAACCAATTAATGGGAAATAGAAACCCTTATTTACTTAAACCACATAGACAAGGATTTTTTTTCTATTATCAGCATCCACATGCATTCCTGAGGGAAGCCAGTATCTCAAAGAACAAAAGTAGTACTCTTTTACTTAAGAAGAAGTGAAACGAGCCCTTCCTGTTCAGAACTATGTACATTTTCCCAGCAGCAGTCCAGTTGCCTTCCTCCTACATGCTACTGGGCAGAATGAATCAGCAAGCCCCATCCTGAGTTGAAATCTAGCAAGTGGAATGGAATTATGTGCAAGGTTCAGTCTGATCTCAAGGTAGAACAAATATTAGGGCACAGATGTGATCACACGATGAATAATGATTATCTGAATATAAAAACAACAGGAATAAATCAGTAATTAAAGGGATGGTAGAGGTGAGCGTGTTGAAATTAATGCATATTTATAAAACTACCCATCATAAATACAAGGAAAAAGCAAATAAGACATCAGGGAACAATATTTGTAAACCATATGCAATTTATATGGCAAATGAAGTGTTAATATTCCATAAATCATTTCTGGGAATTTACCCCAAGGAAATCAACTAAGGACACATGCAAAGATTTAGTCTCTAAGATGTGTGCTGCAGTGCTGTGTTTAATAATGAAAATTTGCAAGCAAGATGAATTTCCAGCAATAAGGTACTGCTTAAGTAAAATTTGTTGCAAACATACCATGGAATGCTACAGGCCTATTAAAAACTAATGTTACAACAATGTATCTGTTGTCATGGAAAGATGATTATGATGTATTATTAAGTGACAAAAGTAGAATATAAATAATGTATCTATGGCTTGCTTCTATTTTCCTGAAGGAAAACATAGGTGTGTATGCAAACATGTGTGTGTGCGTACATGCAGGTGTTTAAAAAGGTAAACAAAGTACTTCAGAGAAAACAAGATCTATTTCTAGCAGACATTATATTTGTTTAATTTGTTTAAATTTTAAAATTTCCTTTCTACTTTCCTTTTGTGTTAAAAATAAGAAATAGGGGCTGGAGAGATGGCCTAGTGGTTAAGAGCACTGACTGCTCTTGCAGAGGACCTGGTTCGATTCCCAGCACCCACATGGCGGCTGAGAACCATCTGTAACTCCAATTCCAGGAGAACTCCAGTTCCAGGGGAATCCAACACTCTCTTCTGACCTTCTCGGCATTGCATGACACAGGTGCACAAACCTACATGCAGACAGTACATTCATATGAATAAATAAATAAATAAATAAATAAATAAATAAATAAATAAATATTAAAAAAATAAAGGGAGGGGCATGGTGGCATGCACCTTTAATCCCAACACTTGGGAAACAGAGGCAGATGGATCTCTGTGAGTTCAAGGCCAGCCTGGTCTACATAGTGAGTTTCAGGACAGCTGGGGCTACAGGGAAACCCTGTCTCAAAAGGACCAAAAAAAAAAAAAAAAAAAAAAAAAAAAACACACAAAAAACTAAGCAATAAAGGAACTTTAATCTGGGAACATACACTAAAAAGTAAAAATAAATAAATAAATAAATAAATAAATAAAGCCTTAGGGGGAAAAAGTATTGGCCTAAACAAAATGTCGTGCTCCACATCCATCTGTAATTCTAGCCTTTGGGTGGCTGAAGCAACCCAAAAGTATTGGGAGTTCAAGGTCAGCCAGAGCCATACAGCAAATTCTAAGTCAGTCTAATCTACATAGTAAAACCTTGTCTCAACAAACCAAAATAAGTAGTGTAATGATCCAATACAGCAACGTGTGAGTATTCAATCTTATTAAAAACCAGTATGCAGCCGGGCGTGGTGGCGCATGCCTTTAATCCTAGCACTTGGGAGGCAGAGGCAGGCGGATCTTTGTGAGTTCAAGGCCAGCCTGGTCTACAGAGTGAGTTCCAGGACAGCTGAGGCTACAGGGAGACCCTGTCTCAAAAAGACAAAAAATAAATAAATAAATAAAAAACAGTATGCAAAGCCAAACACTGCAGCAGCGTAGGCCTGCAATCCCAGAATTCATGAGGGAGAAGCAGAGCTTGGAGGAGAGGCATGGGTTGAGGCATGTGAGGCCTTGGGATCCTAGACAATTTTAATCTTTTTTACATTTTTCTGTACTTTTCGATACTTTATAATAAATTTTCATTGGTACTAGCCAGAAAAATGCAAATGTTAGAAAATATAAGGTGATTACTTTTGTGGAAAATAATAAGCACTAATAATTTAAAAACTTTCAAATGTGTTAGCCAGTATGCTATGAACAAATCAGCTCATGGAAGTCTCACAGCTATTTTATGATCTAAGTCTTTATGTTAGACCTATTTTGCAGATGGTGAAATTGAGGCATGGAAAGTTGAGTAGATTTGTCCATGGATGTAGAAATGGATTTAAACTTAGGATCATTAACTCTGGACCTCAAATGCTCAACCAACTCAGAATTACACTACTTCTCAAGAAAGGTAAAAAACAAAAACAAAACAATAAGAACAAAATGCACACAATTGCCCCTCACTGATATTGATTAGCTGTTATGTCAAAACACAGATCAAGAGCTATCCGGGCTTAAATGATTCAACTAGCTTGCTTTCTGTTACTGTGATATAAAACAGATCAAAACCAACTTGGAGAGGAAAGGGCTTATTTGTCTTACAGGTCAAAGTCTATCACTGAGGCAAGTTGAAGCAGGACCCCGGAGGCAGGACCCGGGAAGCAGGACCCTGGAGGCAGGACCCTGGAGGTAGTACCTGAAGCAGAGACCACAGAGGAACACTGCTTACTGACTGGATGAGTTCTCTCTTGTTCAGTTTACCTTTCTTACACAACTCAGGAGCACCACCACCTGCAAGAGGCTGGGCTTTCTTCCTCTTCCATCAATCACCAATCAAGAAAACACCCCACAGGCATGCCCACATGCTGATCTAATGGAGGAAAACCCTCAACTGAGGGTTCTTCCCAGATTTATCAAGTTGACCACTGACATCAACTCTGACAGTGTCCAAATCCTCTGTGGCTAGACATGGTGGTGCATGCCAGTAATTTTAGTACTCAGGAGGCTGAAGCAGGAGAAGCTATAACTGAAGGCCCACCTGGGCTATCTCAGAAAAGGCAGAATGGATAAACTGGGAAGATGACTCAATAGGTAAAAGCTCTGGCCATGAAAGTGTGAGGACCTCAATTAGAATCCCTGGAGCTCACAATAAAACCTGGGGCTGGAGAGATGGCTCAGGGGTTAAGAGTGCCAGCTGCTTGGGGGCTGGAGAGATGGCCTAGTGGTTAAGAGCGCCGACTACTCTTACAGAGGACCCGGGTTCGATCCCCAGCACCCACATGGTGGCCGAGAACCATCTGAAACTCCAATTCCAGGAGAACTCCAGTTCCAGGGGAGTCCGACACCCTCTTCTGACCTCCGCGGCATTTCACGACACAGGTGCACAAATTTGCATGCAGACAGTACATTCATACACATACGGAAATAAATAAAATTAATTAAAAAAGAAAGAGTGCCAGCTGCTCTTGCAGAGGTCCTGGATTCGATTCCCAGCACCCACATGACGGCTAAGAATGTAAGGTGGGCATTTTGGTGCATGCCTTTAATCCTAGAACTTGAGAGGCAGAAGCAGGCAGATCTCTGTGAGTTCAAGTCCAGCCTGGTGTACAGAGTGAGTTCTAGGCCAGCTGGGACTACAGGGAGAGCCTGTCTCAAAAAGACAAAAAACAAACAAACAAACAAACAAACAAACCTGGATGCGTAGTTGGAGGCATGTCATCCCTGGTCTCCTATGGGGAGGCAGAGACAGGAGATCTGGGAGCTCATGAGCCAGCTGGTCCAGCGTGCAGTGGTCTCCCGAAAGGTGGAAGGTGAAGGCCCGAAGCAGAACTTGTTCTCTGATCTCTACCTGTATGCTATAACATGTGTGCACCTACATTCCCACACATGACAAGAGTTTACACACATGTACACACACATGCAGTCTATCACGAAAGAAAAAGGACTTAAACCACTGTATTTGAATGCAACTAACTGGTCAGTGTAAATCAAAATTCAACTACCAGATGTTCATTAAGTGGCCAGGTAATCTAGTGATCGGTGCAGGTGAAGCGCAATCTTAAACCATGGTAGCTCATTGAACTTCCCCTATTCTGTACATTAGGAATGTTGGACCTCAGTTTACTGATAATCACTAAAAAATTATTAGGCAAGTGCAAAATGATGAACATCTTATAAACTGCCTTTCTAATGCTCCTCAATAGTCAGAGGTCAGAAAAATGGGAGAAGTCAGAGACACTGTCACAGGCCAGAGACTAAGGAAACAGGATGACTGAACATGATAAGGGAGTGTGCTCAGGATCCTGGAACAGAAGATGACGTCAATGCAAAAGGCAGTGACATTCATTAATAGCAATGCAACAGTGCTGGTATTTAGTTATTTGATGTTAGAACCCAACAAAGGAGGGACTGGGAAGGGTTTGTGGAGATTTTCTGCCATACCTTCAGAACTTTCCAATAAAAATAAAATCATTGAAAAACAAAAAATCTTATCTAAAATCCTGAACAGGACCTTAGTTCCTCAACAGATTGAAAATTGAACTGCTATACAATCCCCCAAAGAACAGAAAGCAGAGTTGCCAAAAGACACTCATCTACTCACAGTTACAGCAGCCTTGCTCACAGGAGGCTGAAAAGAGAAAACCAGTCAAGGGTCCATGGATGAATGAAAGCATAAACAAAAGGAGGTGTGTGCACAGTGGAATATCACCAGCCTTAATTAGGGAGGAGATTCTGACACATTTATTGACATGGATACAGTCCACGGACATGATGCGAACTGAAATCAGAAATCACCCAGTCGCAAAAGGTCAAATGCTACTGGATTTTGCTGTGCGAGTGTCTGTAGGAGTTCAGTTCATAGAGACGGAAGAAGGAACAGTGATCAGGCTGGTGGTGGTGGAGGAGGAGGAGGAGGAGGAGGAGGAGGAGGAGGAGGAGGAGGGAAGAGAGCTGCTGTTGGATGGGTGCAGTTAAAAATTTTTAATTATGTGGATGTGTACATGCCCTGTGGCTTGTTCATACAGGTGTGTGTGTGGTGTGTGTGTGTGTGTATGTGTTGTGTGTGTACACGCACTGCTTGTGGAGGCCACAGGTTGAAACTGATCACTCTCCAAATCACTTTTGAGATAGTCTCTCCCAGAAGTTGCGTCTAGTGAGTTTGGCTGGGCTGCATGGTCAGCGAGCTCCAGCTATTCTCAGGCGCCTCTGCATTTCCCCTGCTCACCACCACAGTTGGCTTTTGTGGGGGTGATGGGGACCCGAACTTGGGCTGTCAGGCTTGTGCAGCAGGCACTTTAGCCACTGAACCATCTCCCCAGCCTTCAGGTTCTCTTTTGGACAATGAAGAGTTTTGGAAATGGATGATGATTTCACAACACTGTGAATAGATGTAATGACACTGTACTCAAACAACACTTAAAACGGGTAAAATAATACATTCATATTATGTGTAGTTCACCACATCTAATAAATAAATGAAAAAAATCAGAATCTGAGATTTGGGGTCACACACAAGAGTCATTTGGTAGCAGCATGTTTCAAACAGGGTCTACCGGCCATCCAGCGGGGCCTTTCCGGCACTCCAAATTGGAGCCAAGAATGATCAGTGGTTCCCGGAAGTGACAGTTCACTGAGTTGGCTCTCTGCCTGGGCTGGCCTCATGTCATCTGCAGGCAGCTGTGCTACCAAGGACCGGGTGACTGGTTACCAAGGTGTGGTTATGACACTTACTGACTGTTTGACCTTAGCCAAGACCAGTGATTTTGATTTCTCTGGGCCTCAGCTGATCTATCTGACGTGATGAGTGAGGGCTGCCAGAGTCTCTCCCTGAGGCCTAGACAAGAGTCCACAGAGAAAATGCAGGCTTACTCTATAAAAAGGGAGAGGGTGCCAGGCAGGGCAGGGGCAAGCTCAGCCATGAGTCCTGCAAGAAGAAGTACTCTGAAGCATCCTGTCATGTGGTCATAGAAGAGGGGAGACTAGGATGGATTCACAGAAGAGAGTAGAGGTGAGCCCTTAGCAGGGGTATTCTAGGGGAAAAGAAAAGCTAATGAGTTGAAACAGTAAGAGGCTGGGAGGGTAGAAGAAAAAAACATGTGCTTCTATTCCTCACAAACTGTACACCTTGAGCAAATCACTGTGTCTCCAGCAAGCCCAGTCTCACAAATATCAAAATATTTAGAAGCCATTGGTGGGAAGGGAACTGAATTTGGAGGACTGTTGTATAATGCAGAAGGGAGTGATGGAAAGCAGACATGACTGAGTGTAAAGGGTGAGTGGTTGAACCAAGGAACTGAATCACTGGATAGACACAGGAGAGGAGAGCTGGCTCACCATCAGGGGCCTGAGGCATCAGTGCTGAAAGCAGAGACCCCCACCACTGAGTGGCTCAGTGCTTTCTGAATAGAAGCAACTTGTGCTGGTTTGGGTTCCCCAAATATTCAGTCCTTAGAGCTTGGTCCTTGACCTTGTCACTTACAATATCCTCCCCACCTGACATGTTAACAGGGTGTGTGTGTGTATGGGGGTTGTTCTTTATCTTGGTGACTGCTAAATGCACATATATTGCCTAACATAGTACAGAGCCATGGCTGTAATCCTAGGACTCTGGAGGCCAAGGTAGGAGAATTAAGATTTTAAGGCCTTCTATAGCCATGTAACCCTGAACACACCTGATCTTGTCTGATATAGGAATCTTACCAGAGTGGTATTTCATTAGCACTTGGATAAGAGAGTTGTAGGCCAGCCTGGGCTATATAAAGAGACAGTCAACAAAACTAAGATTATATCTTCCACTGATTAAGGACAACTACGGCCAGCCACCTGCTAACCTCAGCTCTTCACAGTACGGACTCCTATTCTCTAATGCTATCTGTGGAGACAACAGAGCTGCTGCCGGCTCTTCCTCTTCACCTTCACTTTTCTGAATCTTTGGATGATTATGTAAGAGATGAATCTTCTATGTGATAAAGAGATACTTAAAATGGAATCCTTCTTTTAGCTCTGTATAAATAAGCCTACTTTCCTTCTATATGTAAAAATGTGGTGGAGTTCCTGCCTAGCATTCACAAGATCCTGAGTTCAATCCCTATTAAATACTGAAAAAGAAATGGAAAAGGAAAGAAAAGAAGGAAAGACAGAAAGAAAAGAAGGAAAGGAAGAGAGGGAGGAAGCTGTTGAGATTGCTCAGGGGTAAAGACACTTGCTGCCAAGTCTGATGCTTTGGGTTGGGTCCTCACATGGTGGATGGAGAGAACTAATCCTTGAATTGTCCTCTGACTTTCACACCAGAGGGCACACAAGTGTGGACACAAGAGAGATAAATAAATAAATACATTTTTTTTTTGGTCTTTTTGAGACGGGGTCACCTTATAGCCCCAGCTGGCCTAGAACTCCCTGTGTAGACCAGCCTGGCCTGGATTTCACAGAGATCTACTTGCCTCTGCTTCCTGATTACTGGGATTAAAGGTGTACACCACCAGTACCATTTTTTTTTTAAATAAAGAAAATAAACACTAAATTTAAAAGTGGTATGAGGTATTGCCATGTGAGATAAATTTATTTTTCTTTATCAGCCCCAGGCATGGATCTATTCACCTATCTATATATCTATCTGTGCATGAACAGATGTCTAGGATTTATGAATGCTCATGAAAGCTACTTCTAGCTGATACAATTTATTTTTATGTATTATGTATTGCATCACTTTTGTAAGAAGGAAGTGACATTTAAAGTATTTACCCTTCACTAAACCAGGCATTGGTGCACGCCTTTAATCCCAGCACTTGGGAGGCAAAGGCAGGCCAATCTCTGTGAGTTCAAGGCCAGCCTGGTCTATGGAGTGAGTTCCAGGCCAGCTGGGGCTATAGAGAGACCCTATCTCAAAAAAAAAAAAAGAAAAAAGGATTTACCCATCACAGGCCACCAACTTTGTGTAGTCAAACAGGACTGTGAACTAACCCACCCAGCACTGCAGGGAGTCCAGGCTGTATCACACTTTGTTTTACATGGAGGGGATCAAAGCGAGGGTTTTCTGAGCGCACTGAGAATGCTCTGCCAATTAAGTTATATCTCCATCGTGAAAAGTGAGTTCAAAAATTGGAAGCAGATACAGCACAATGTTTATTCTGGATAGTAGCAATATTTAAAAATATTTTCTTCTGTGAACTTTTACTGGAAAAATTGTAAACCTTCTATAAATGGAACTTTTAAAAAGGAAAAACGGGAATCTGAGATTAGCACAGCAGAGTTCAGACCCGGGAAGGGCAAACGGGAATCAAGGTCAAAGCCTCGTGCGCTTGGGTGAGAGTATTTCGGGTCCCTAGGGCATCAGGTGCAAACATCTAACGGGAGGACGAGACGGTACTGAGCTTGTTACTGGAGGGTGGGCCTCTGAGGGCCTGTGGTTACAGCTTTCCAAGGTCGCCACACGTCACTTTTGAAAAGGGCTGAACTCTGAAAACTAAATTCTCACAGCATTTTATGGTACCCTTTGTAGACCTGGATCTTCGGAATCTTATCTTGGCTTCTAATCGACAGTTGCAGACAACCTTAGCCTCGAAATCTTACCAGCCACTTAAAAGCTCCGAACATTCAGACAAATGCGTGATTATCCCTGCAAAGACTAAAGAGAGGCGCCGGAACGTACGCAAAAGAACTGCTCCGGAACTGAAGGAGAAAACGAAGGAAGGTGTTGGGGGGTGGGGGTGGGGGTGGGGGGCACAAGGATTCCTGGGAGGGTTGAGCGACCTGGAATGACAGATTGAGCGACACGTGTAGTGTCCTGCGCAAAGAAGGGGCCCACCTTCCCACCCGCAATCACATTACCCATTCGTGAATCCCGCTTTGTACTGGGCTCAGGTTTCCTTCTAGGGTATGAGTTTGGCTCATCTTTCGCTCCCCCTCCTCGTCCCAGCAAGGGTCCCTGGCTCCCCGCCAGTGCTCAATAAATGCTGAACTGAATGGAGGTAGCTTCTTGCACCTGTCCAGCCCCAGCCTTAATGTAGAGAATAGAAGGTAGATGGACGCCTCCCAGGCCAGCTTACTTTATTGGGAAGAACATCTGGACTTTCTAGGGGCTAAGTGTGTCCTAAACAGAGGATGCTGCACAGTCAGGTGGCCAGTTCTCAGCACAGGTTCGCTATTCCTCTCTTGGTGACTTGGAGACCAACGAGGGGTGCAAAGCAGGGTACGCCGCTCTAGCCAGGCCCGCTGATGCAGGTGCTACCCGGGGATGCGCCCAGATCTCGGGACGGAACAGATCCAGGGGGCTTTTGCGGGAAGTGTGGAGCTAATCTCTGAACACCTTGCTCCTGTCTATTCACTAAACTCTCCTTTTCCATATGAAAACTGGGGTGAATGAGGGGTGTGTGGTTAGGGCGGGGTGGACACAGAGGGGGGCTGCGGGAGGCGACCAGCCATTGCTGCGGCCTGTGGGCTGGCTGGGTGAGACCTCCGCAGAAGTGCAGCCAGAGCCCGCCGCCCGGGGCAGACCGAACGCGTTCTCTGCACAGCCATCTGGACCCTAGGCAACCGTGATGGCCCGGGCCTGCCCCGCCTCCGCGTGCGGCCCTGCTCTCCTGCTCGGTTCCCTTCACTGCTCCGGACAGCGGGCAGAGGGGTGCGCAGGACCGTGGGCCCGGAGCCTTCGGGCACCCGGGGACCCGTGATGGGAGAGGAGGCCGGGGCGGCGAGCGCTTCTCCCCCTCCCCCGCGGCCTGGAGCGCGAGCCGCCGTGACGTCACGGGCCACCCGCCAGCCCCGCGCTCCGCCGGGCAGAGCGCGTGCGGCCGCCGAGCACATGGGCCCGCTGGGCCGTGCGGGCTCGGGCGGCTGGGACTCGGAGGAGCCGCGAGCCACGAGGGGTCCCCGACCCCGCAGAGCCCCCCGAGTGGATATCCACGTGGAAAAGATGTTGGCGTTCCCGGTGACCTGGGAGATACGGCTGGATCCACGGTCCAGTAAGTTCCAATTTTATCCTCTGGAAACTCGCGAGCTGGAGGGATGCACAGCGAAAGGTTGGGTGGAGAGAGGGGCTTCCAGTTCAGTGGGTGCCTATTGACCTCGCGGTTTCCTCATCACAGGACTGGCAGTGAATTTGGCCGTTTGGGGGTGGGGGAGGGGAGAGGTGACACCGAATGGCCCGTGCGTAGAGGTAAGTCTGGATTTATGCACTTGATCAAAAGTGATTTCTCATCTAAAAATAGACACCCCTTCCCCCCCCCTCCGGTAATCAGCGCAGATTTAGGGCCGCTGATGTGGTTTGGAAGCCTCCTTGCGAAACTGGAAGTCTGAGCTGAGAGAGATGCTCCCTCCATCCCTGGCCAGCCCTCCCTCCCGACACCCCCTCAGGGCAGAGTGAAGGTGATTTCCCAAAACTCCGTATCTCAGTGTTATGAAACTTTCTCTACTTTTGTATCACATTTCTGTGTTTGCTGAGTGCCCCCACGCCCTCACTGCGCTTTCTTTCTGGGTGAGTTGTTGATTTAATTAGACTGGCCCTTCCTTGGCTAATGTTTTCTGCTGTGCCAATGTTTGCGGTGTGCGACTTCCAGGAAGCCACGAAGCTGCCCGAGCTCAGGAGTAGACACCTCATGAATTTCCCTGCTAGTTTGTAGGCTTGGAATATTGTGCTCTCTTGAGCTCCTGACTTGAGGCCCTTCTGGAAGATGAGAGAAGGAAAAATCACTTGAGAGGTAAATGGACAAGACAGGCGGTTTCTGTTCCTTGCTACTCCTGTGTTTCAGGGGCCATTGTCAAGCGGCCTAGAGGAAGCCATGGAGGAGAATGCGTGGTGGGCAGGGCTGAGGACGTAGCCCTGTATCTGCTGAGCTGTGCGTGGTAGGATGTTGCAGGCCTGTTTTGCATATAAGCTGTGACAAGTTGGGACTTGTTCACTCGCCACAGTCTATGGTCATAGCTAGTCTTCCTAAAGCTCTAACCAACGGAAAAGGGTTCACATCGATCCTTGGAACCCTGAATTGAACTTCCTGAGAGATTTACAAGGAGAAAAACCTTCATGGGGCCAAAGGGCAGATGGAATCCATGACCGGGAAACCTCGTGGCCTGGTCTCCAGTGTCGGGAATGAGTTACATCTTTCAGGTGAGGATGTGCCTTGTGGTTTTTGGCATTGCCACCAGGGCTCAGCTGGTTCCACATAGGGTCTGGAGATGGAAAGCTGGGTTCTGGCAGCATAGATGGCTGGCCCCCGGATCGCCCAGGGGTAACTGGTTATGGCGCTGCTGTTCTGCCTGGTCTAGTGTGGCAGCTCCTTGTCGTTTTCCCCACTTTGGGTGTAGAATTTTGCGTAATCCAGCTTCTCTTGAAAAAATAAGAGAAATCAATTTTCATTTTCTGATTGGTTTCCTTTCCCCTCTTTTTAACAATTGCCCCTGACTCACCCCAGTCTGTTTCTGGCTGGAGCTTTTTGGAGCTGGGAAGTTCTCTCGGTTTTGCTCTATCTGATGACTTGTGTGATTGCTTGTTTGAAAACCTGGTGAATTCTTAGCATCTTCATGGATTCGCTTCTCGTCTTTTTTGTTAAATTGTAAAGCAGGCAGGCAATTTGGCTGGGTTCTCCGGCCTGTGTTTGCCATGCCTGGGACCCTCTGCCGCCCAAGCTGGGTGTTGTCCTGAGGCTTCAGCTGTGGAGCCTCAGGGACCACAGATAGCTTTCCTTCTAATTTGTGAGAGTGGTCCTGAATTTGTTCACACCAAGGGCAGGCGATTTTTAGCTGGGGACACTGAGGCTTTGTGGATTTTCTGGACCCCATTTAGAGAGGTAGCTGAGAGCCTGCAAATGGCTGCGCCCCGCCATCTTACATGGCACACAGCCCTTCTGTGCTTTGCCCTTCTGCTTTGTATTTTTCCTTTAGTTGGTTTACCACATGACATTCTCCATCCTCCCTACCCCCCCCCCCCCC
>VZQC01009036.1:2023278-2095188 GCA_009823505.1 Rhizomys pruinosus | reverse complement strand
CCAGTGTAATTAGTAACAATTTCTTGTTGGAATTGTGTGACATTTATTTAATGGAAAAGAGAAACGTATCTTAAACTGAATGTCATAAACAGTTAACTGTTTCTTTAATAAAAAAAAAAAAAGCTTATCTTCTAAAATCACATCTTAGTGTCTAAAAAAGTCATTGGGTAAAAAAAGGACAAAGTGGAGCAATAACTTTAAACCATTTGAGATCAAGAGCAAAATCCATATTAGATTTAAATCAAAATTAGATCTATATTATTTATTTCAGTAATAATAACATGAATGATTAATAAGTTCATATTTGAAATTTCATTTTGAAACAATGTGTCCAAAAATTCAGTCTTACTGGATTCTTATTTCTTTTTAAAAAATTTTTTTTTATTTTTATTTTATTTATTTCTGTATGTGTATGAATGTACTGTCTGCATGCAAGTTTGTGCATCTGTGTCGTGCAATGCCGCGGAGGTCAGAAGAGGGTGTCGGATTCCCCTGGAACTGGAGTTCTCCTGGAATTAGAGTTTCAGACGGTTCTCGGCCGCCATGTGGGTGCTGGGGATAGAATCCAGGTCCTCTGTAAGAGCAGTCGGAGCTCTTAACCGCTAGGCCATCTCTCCAGCCCCTGACTCTCATTTCTTAACATTGTTCACTATGGTGTTGTGGAAATATGAAACGTACCATATTAAGTCATTGTGTCATAAGATGGGCTCTGGAAGACTCCTATCCTTTTGTGACTGAAGAAATTCAAGTATGTAAAATACATTTGTGTGTCCCTATGTGTCTGCATTTCTCTTTCTTTCTCTTTCTCTGTTTGTCTCTCTCTGTGTATTTGTCTCTCTATCTCTGTCTGTCTCTGTCTCTGCCTCTATCTCTGTCTTTGTTGTCTTTATCTGTCTCTGTCTCCCCCTGCTCGCTCTATCTCTCTCTCTCTCTCTCTCTCTCTCTCTCTCTCTCTCTCTCTCTCGTGTGTGTGTGTGTGTGTGTGTGTGTGTGTGTGTGTGTGTCATAGCTCAGCCTGGTCTTGCACCTACACTCTTCCTGCTTCAGCCTCCCAAATATTGGCATCACAGGTGTGTAACAGCAGCAAGGCCAGCTTGTTTAAGTGCTTTGGATTATTATTTCATTTAATTCCTCAGCAATTCTGTAAGATAGGATTATTGTTTTTATCATCAGTTTTCAGAACAGGAACATAGCTCTGGGGTTAAATTTATCACATTAGGTCAGGTAGCTAGGCTGCAGCAAGGCTGGTAGAATTTAGATCAGGCCATTCCCACTGCCTGCCTCATTTTCAGGAGTTAGAGGATGCTATAAAAAGAACGAGCAGGGGGCTGGAGAGATGGCCTAGCGGTTGAGAGCACAGACCGCTCTTACAGAGGACCCGGGTTCGGTCCCCAGCAGCCGAGAACCATCTGAAACTCCAATTCCAGGAGAATTCCAGTTCCAGGGGAATCCGACACCCTCTTCTGACCTCCGAGGCACTGCACGACACACTTGCATGCAGACAGTACATTCATACACATACAGAAAAAAAAAAGAACGAGCAAGCGATGGATGGTCCTTGGCTCTGAGCACCTTGCCCACCTGCCTCCTGGCTCAGATATAAGTAGAGGCCCTTTGCTCGGGGCCTGACCTTTGCTGTCACTGTAGAGAAGGCTGAAACAAGACAAAAAGTTTGGCACTATGAGCCTAGAAGGGGTCCCTGGGGATTCAGGAGTGTTGTGTGGGGAGAGGGAGGAAGACTGGGCAGAACCTATGATCCTTTGCAGATGCTTATGTCCAGGCACCCTGCTTGGCTCTGTGACCACAGCCATACTAGGGCTGTGTGTGGAATTTAATCACTATAGACTACAGCAGACAGCGGCTGGAGCTCTTCTGCCAAGATCACCCCCCCCCCCCGTGGCTTCTGGGCATAAGCCTGTATGCTGGGGGTGTTTTAAGTCTTGTAGAGTTCCTTAGCATTACAAAGATTGGGGTGGCCTTCCCCATACCCTGTCATGAAGAAAAATAGGCAGGCTTGCTGGTGTGATGGGATAGTACCAGCTACAGGGCAGGAGCCCTTGAGCCCATGAGTTCCTTTCCTCCAGCCTCCCCTCCCCTTCCCTTCCCTCCCCCCTCTCTTTCCTTCCTTCTCTTCTCTCCTTCCATGCTGTGGATTCAATCCAGAGTATCAGGCCAAGCATTCTCCTCAGAGCTACACTTCTAACCTGTGGCCATAATCAATTTTTTCTTTTCTCTTTCTCTTTTGGTTTTTGAGACGCAGTCCTCTGTGGTGGCCTTGACCTCTCAGTTCTTCTGCCTCTACCCCCAGAGTGCTAGAAGTCGCAGTGTGCTCTGCCACATGTGGCTGGCTCATCCTTTTTCATTTTAGAATTCTCTTTCTGTTTGTTTGATTCTTTTGGTTGGTTGGTTTGAACCCAGAGCTCTGCATCTACCAGGCAGTGCAGCCACTGAGCTACACCCTCAGACATCTCCTGTTGTGCGGTTGCTTGGTGGGGGAGGTCTCAGGTACTGATTCATTTACCTGCCTCTTTTTCATCATTGACCTTAAACTCCTTTTAGTGGAGTTTCTGGGGTTTTCTGGAATCAGAGAACCCTCAACTGGTTTTTCTTCAAGGAAAGAGGTGAAACAGCTTGACATGGTGGGAAACGAGGACTTGCCTGGAGGGAAACCAGGCAGCTGCCAAAGGCATTGGGGATGTCTGAGAGAGCTGTCACCTTGGTTTCCTTGTTTGTACAGTGGGGTAATGGAGGACCGACCAGGTGGGTAGCTGCTGTGAGGAAGTGAGGAGCAGAAAGCCTGGGATCACAGTAAGCCTCAGTAAAATCTAGCAAATATGGATGCCCAAGAAATGGGCTTTTATGACTTCCTGGGTCTCTGGATACATTTTAATACCTAAAAGTAACATTTTGGTTACACAGACAGAACAGGAGGTGGGGATAACTTCACTACAGTTCTAGCTGAGTGTCAGAAAGAAATCTTGCCTGAAAGGGGGAAGCACAGGCCTTTAATCCCAGTACTGTGGCATGGGGGTGGAGACCCGCAGAGGCAGGCTGATTTCTGAGAGTTCTAAGCCACCATGCTGTACAGAGTGAGTTTCAGGATAGCCATAGAGAGACTCCGAATGAATGAATGAATGAATTATTCACTCACTCACTCACTCACTCCTGGGAGATAGAAATTAAGACAAGAGAGGAAAGCAAGTCAGTTTCTGGAAGTGCAGAGATTGGAGGTCAGATGCCGAAGCGCTCCACATTTCTGCTTCTTCAGCTTTGGAAGGGGAGGATGGGGGTTCTTCCAACTGAGGGATGATGATGCTCAGAAGTCAGTCCTAGAGTAAGACATGAAAGGCTTTGCCACTGTTTATTATTCTTCAGGGCTCTGCTTTCCTGGTGAATCAGCTCTAATGTTTGCTACTCTTCAGCATGTGTTAAGTGATTCATGCATTTACTGAGCACTTGCTGGGTGCCAGGTACTGGTCTAGCTGGAGAGCGAGCTAGAGTGAAGAGACAGGGTGCAGGCCCTCCGGAGCTTCCGTGGACACTGAGGCCACACAAAGGGACAGGGTAGACCTAAGGGAGGGAGGGAGGCGGAGGGAGGGAGAGAGAGAGAGAGAGAGAGAATGCTTCTGGGCCTGGGGTCCTTTGCCGCAGCTGTGAGGTGGTCGGGAGGTCCTACAGACCTGCTGCCCAGTGGGCCCCGTGGCAGTGGTAGTTGCTGTATGTGTCATTGTTCTTCTTTGTCTTTGGTGGCTACCTCATGAACCTACAGCCTTCCTTTCTCCTGGTTCTGATGCTGAGTTCTGCTTTTCTGCACAGTGCCTGTTTTTCTGGTAGACTGCATATCTGCCTGTCTTTTCCCAGTAAATGGTAGACCCGAGAGGCTGAGAACTAGCGCCCGTTCATTCCCTCCTTCAGGGGAGGCTGGCTGGGCTCTTCCACTGAGAAGTTGTTGCTGGGTGGTCCTGCAGGATGAAAGAAGCATGTGGGGCTGGTTGTTTTAGGCCCTGGGGAGAGGTAGGGCAGAGGTGGAGAGTGAGGCTGGAGCAGGGTGGAGAAGAGTGAGAAGTGCTGGGGGGGGGCAGGTGAGCCCAGGTGGAAGCAGAAACCCTAAAGTCTGCAAAACCTCATGCTGCGTCCTCTCCTTTGAATGTGTGCATCATGTGAAGAGTGTGCGCGCGGAGGCCCAAGCAACCTTGGGGGATACACTTTGAGTGCGATACGTTTCTTTTCTTGAGGCAGGCTCTCATTGGCCTCCAGCTCACTGAGTAGGCTTGGCTGGCTGGCCCAGGGATGGGCCTGGTCTGCGTCCGGTGCTGAGCTGACGCATGTTCTCCACCACATCTGCCTTTTCGATATGGGTGCTGAGGATCAAACTCAGGTCCTTGAGCCTGACTGAGCTATCGCTCCAGTTCTCCCTCTTGTTTCCGAGACAAGGTTTCATTATACATTCCAGGATGGAACTTACAGTGTTATCCAGGTTGGCCTTGAATTTATAGCAATTATGCCTCAGCTTCCCAGGTGCTGAGACTACAGGCAAGCACCATGCCTCCTGGCTGAAAGCTCTTAGCTGGGTGAAATGGGGGTTCTCTGAAAATCAGTTTTCGGCAACAAATGAGTCCATCAGACTTCAATTTGAAAGCAGCAGTGTGAATTTGGCGTTAAGAAGGAAGTAAGTCAGGGCTGGAAATGAGGCACAAGGGATCAGAGAAAATTGCTGTGGACACTTGTCTAGGCCGTGAGCCCAAGGACCAACCAGGCTGAAGGAATGGGCTGGTGGACGAGTTCCTGCAAAGTCCAGCATGTAAAACTCCACCATCCAGTATGCTGGCCATATTCGTATTCTGGTGCTCTGTGTTTGAAATGAATTTGGAGTGTGCTCAAAGTCAAGTGGATATAGGATTTTGAAAGTAGCACACACACACACACACACACACACAAATGCACAAAGGCATAGACATGCACAAAAGATCCAAAATCTGAATAATCTAACTTAATATGTTGATTATGTATTGAAAGGCTAACATACATTTTTGATATCAGGGGTTAAACATAATATGTTATTAAAGTTAATTTCACGTGTCTCTTAACTTTATTTATTGTGACTACTAGGAAATCTAAAATTACACACGGCTTGGATGATATTTTCAGGAGACAGCCCTGGGAGTTGAGAGGCATTCAGTAAACTATGTGAGTGACGGGCATGGTAGTCTTCAAAGAGAAAAAATGTTCATTCCCTGATATTCTAAGAGTCCTCCAGGGCCTGGGGATATAGGTCATTTGTGAGAGTGCTTTCCTGGCATGCATGAGGCTCTGGGTTTGCTCTCTAGCGCTGCATAAACTCAGGCACACACCTGTGACTCTAGAACTCAGGAGTTCAAGGCCATGTTCAGCTACATATGGAATTTTTGGCCATTCTGTGACACAGGACACTCTGTTAAAAGGCTTCCAGAGGAGAGAGGTATGAAGTGGGGCTGCTGACGCATGCAGGGGGGAAGACAGGTGAAGGGGACCCCCTATAGTGGTGGACCTGCTGCAACGAGAAGCCTACTCCAGGACAGGGAGAGGATGAGGGTATTTATCTTGAGTCTCACCTGGGGCCTTCCTGGCATGGAGCAATGGACTGACCATGGAATAGCCAAGTCCCTGGGTCACAGGTTGTCTAATGGAGATCGGGGTGGGGGGGGGGGAGACAGGAGGGTGAGATACCTTCTAGATACCAACGGTGGTCAGGCTGATTCTCTGAGTCTGGCAAAGTGGGTGCTTTTTTTGTCTTTTTGAAACAGGGTCTCCTTGTATCTCCAGATGGCCTGGAACTCGCTTCATAAACCAGGCTGGCCTTGAACTCTGAAGAATTGACCTGGGAGTGGGACACAGGACTTGGGAGTTAACCATAGGGGCAGAACACAGAGGACAAACAAGCCTGAGAAACACACTGCATATTAAAAGAAAAAAAAAAAAGCACACCCAGGACCCTGAACTATGATAGTACCAACACTAGTTACAGGTGTGAAAGATGATCAGTGAGATGACTCACCCAGTAAAGGTGCTCACCAATCCTGATGACCAGAGTTTGATCTCTGATTCCTGGGACCCATGTGGCAGGAAAGCAAGAACTGACGCTTAAAAACTGTCCTCTGATCTTCACATGAGTACCATGGCTCAAACACCCCACCTCCACTTCCTGTAACAAATAAAAATAAAATAAAATAAAAAATAAAATAAAATAATGCCAGGCATGGTGGCGCATGCCTTTATTCCTAGCACTTGGGAGGGAGAGACAGGTGGAACTCTGAGTTCAAGGCCAGCCTGGTCTACAGCACTAGTTCCAGGACAGCCAGAGCTATAGGGAGACCTTGTCTCAAAAAGACCAAAAATAAATAAATAAATTAATTAATTAAATAAAGGCTTGAAAGGTATTTGAATTGTCTGTCAAATATTACAAAGCACTGATATCTATACTGTATAAAGAATTCCCTAGTGTCAGGAACAAAAGATAAACAGCCCTCATAGTAACATGAATAAAATAGGAAAAAGCTATTGTTGGGGCTGGAGAGATGGATCAGCGGTTAAAAGCGCTGTCTGCTCTTGCAGAAGACCTAAGTTCGAATCGCAGCACCTACATGGCAGCTAACAATTCTGTAACTCCAGTTCCAGGGGATCTGACACCCTTTTTTCAGCTCCATGGGTACATACATGTAGGCATAACACTCATACAGATAAAAAATAAATAAATAAAAATTACAAAAATAAAAAGCCATTCTCGAAATCATAAAGTAAAAGGGATAATGAAATTCTACATGTTATTAATAAAATTTGGATTATTGAAGAAAGTTTTTTCCCCCCCAAGGGAGTGTAACTTGAAGAGTTTTTTTTTTTAATTTTAAAAAAATTTTTTAAATTTTTTATTTTTTATGTGTATGAATGTACTGTCTGCATGTAGGTTTGTGTGCCCGTGTTGTACAATGTCACAGAGGTCAGAAGAGGGTGTCGGATTCCCGTGGACCTGGAGTTTTCCTGGAATTGGAGTTACAGATGGTTCTCAGCCGCCATGTGGGTGCTGGAGATCGAACCCGGGTCCTCTGCAAGAGCGGTCAGCGCTCTTAACCTCTAGGCCATCTCTCCAGCCCTAAGAAGAAAGAGGTTTTTTGTTTGTTTGTTTGTTTGTTTTTTGGTGTTTTCGAGACAGGGTTCCTGTAGCCCCAGCTGTCCTGGAACTCACTGTTGACCAGGCTGGCCTTGAACTCACAGAGATCCGCCTACCTCTGCCTCCCAAGTGCTAGGATTAAAGGCTTATGCCACCACGCCCGGCTAAAAAAGAGTTTTTTTTTTTGGTCTTTTCGTGTAGTCCCAGCTGTCCTGGAACTCACTCTGTAGACCAGGCTGGCCTTGAACTCACAAAGATCCGCCTGCCTCTGCCTCCCAAGTGCTAGGATTAAAGGCGTGCGCCACCACACCTGGCTTAAAAAAAGAGTTTTAATAGGAGAATTTGCCCTTTTTAATATTCTGCCCTGGGTTTGGTAAAAACAGATAGCCGAGCAACACTGTCATGTAATTGCCACTATCAAGACCTAGGACTGTCCCTTCTCTCCCTCTGTTGTGACCTCCCTCCCTTGCTCCACTCTAACACCCACAGTTTCTAGAGCTGTGATCTTTTCAGGACATTGTGTTTGGCTCCCTTCACCTGGCACCACGCACTTGGGGTCCGTCCACTCTGGTGCCTCCGAGGGTGGTCTTGGTTTAAACTGGAGGAGCGACACTGTGTTTCACGTATGTGCCCCAGTGTGCCCTTCTCTAGCTTGAGTTTCTGCGGAGCCAGAAACATGGGTTTCATGTCTTTAGAATGTGCTGGAAACAGGGCCTCTGACTCAAGCGCTGGCGCAGCCATGTGGTTGGGATCCTGGGGCTCAGCGAGCGAATGTTATGAAATTGGAAGCACGTGTGCAGCAGTACTCTGAGGTGAGCTTGTGTGCAGCAGTACTCAGAGGTGAGCTTGTGTGCAGCAGTACTCAGAGGTGAGCTTGTGTGCAGCAGTACTCTGAGGTGAGCTTGTGTGCAGCAGTACTCTGAGGTGAGCTTGTGTGCAGCAGTACTCTGAGGTGAGCTTGTGTGCAGCAGTACTCTGAGGTGAGCTTGTGTGCAGCAGTACTCTGAGGTGAGCTTGTGTGCAGCAGTACTCTGAGGTGAATGTGAGGATTCCCAGCTTGGATCTCAGTGTTGTTCAGGTGAACTTGGCGAAGGCAGTGAAAAGCCAACAGCAGGTGCACTGTCATCTGGGAGCACAGGGGATGGAGCTGGTAGTGCAGACTGAAGCCTGCATGGACTTTCTTTTAGTGCTTCCTTTTAATCACTCTTCCTCCCTCCCTCCCTTCTTTGTTGGGGGTATTCTTTGAGACAGGATCTCACTATATAGCCCTGGAACTCACTATATAGGCCTTGAACTTGGGGCAATCCTCCTGCCTCAGCAGCCTCCAAATGTTGAAATTACTGATGTGCATCATCATGTCCACTTTCCTTTAATACATACTTTAAAAAAATGTGTTTTAAAATTAACGTAAAATTCTACCACGCCCCCTCTTCTGCAAATTGTTCCCTAGGCTTAGGAAAGGGGCACAGGTGGATGAGAAGCAAAACAGGGTGGGGGGGAAGGGAAGGGGATATATGCCTGAACTGAATTGGAAAATGATGTATGAAATATACAAAGCATCAATAAAAATAAATTAAAAAAAAAATTCTACCACGCCCCCTCTTCCGCAGATTGTTCCCTAGGCTTAGGAAAGGGGCACAGGTGGATGAGAAGCAAAACAGTCCACTCTCTCTGGAGCTGTTGTCTTGGACTCTGGTCAATTCTGGCTGTTTCCTTTCATGGGCTGACAGTTTGTCCAGGAATAACCATTCGATCCTACTAATGAAGCACAAGCAGTTAGATATATAGGTATTTAAAGAGCACTAATAGTTATAGTTGGTTACTTTGGTATAGACACATATTTTTGGATGATATGTTAATCCATGAATTACATTTTTTCCTGTTTAATATGACAGGGTCTTACTGTGGCTTATAATATCTCCTAACCTGTAGAGGCTGTAAGCTTGTGGCATCAGCCATGGGTTATTCCTCCAAGGAGAGAGCCAATAGCCAATTAGGTTTGGGATATACAGGCATATGGCTGTGGTAGAATGTAAGGGCTGCGATTGGGGTGAATGGTGAAACTACAGCAATGTAGTCTGGACACTCATTTGATCAACTTGCTTGAACATACAGCCCCTCACCCCCTGCTGGATGGTGGGGCTGTGGGGGTTTGGGCACAACAGCCTGCAAATTGGTTTCATATGAAGGATGCTTGTACTCATGGATCATCACTTAAAGCTAAAAAATGAAAAAAAATGAGAGAGAGATGCAGGAGAGTTATGGCAAAATGCATGATCTGGGATGGGGTGGGGGTAGGGGGGAAGGGAAAGGGAAATATGCCTGATCTGAATTGGAAAATGATGTATGAAATGTACAAAGCACCAATAAAAAATAATAATAATAAAAAAAATTAACGTAAAATTGTACTTATTTTGAAACACCATATGATGTGTCGCCGTGCTTATGCATGCTTGAAATCAGGTATATCTCCTTTGATATTGAATATTTCTCTCTGGTGGAGACATTCACATTCTTTGTTTTACCCTTTCTGAAACATACCCAGCATTGTTATTTTCTATAGTCCCCCTCTGTGCAAAAGAACACAGAGCACATTGCTGCTTTCAACTGTGGCTTGGTGCTCAGAGGCTTAGCTAGCCTCTTCTGCTCTCTCTCTCTGATGCTCCCTGAACTCTGGTGACCAACACTCTGCTCTTAAAACATTAACTCTTTTAGAGTCTCGTAGAAGAGAGATCATTTGGTCTTTGTCTGTGCCTGTCTTATGTCACTTATCACAGTGTTTTCTTTAATGTTGTTTAATAGAAGAATATAAACCAGATGTGGTGGTGAATATCTGTAATCCTAGCACTTGGAAGGTGGAGACAAGAGGATCAGCCATTCAAGGGCAACTTTGATTACAAGGCCAATCTGGGCCACATGAGACTTTAGTTCAATTAAAAAAAAATAGTATGGGCTGGAGAGATAGCCTAGCAGTTAAGTGCGCTGACTGCTCTTGCAGAGGACCCGAGTTTGATCCCTAGCACCCACATGGTGGCTGAGAACTTAGTTCTTTAACTCCAGTTCCAGGGGAATCCACACCCTCTTCTGACCTCCGCAGCATTGCACAACATGGGTGCACAAGCCTACATGCAGACAGTACATCCATACACATAAAAAAATAAATACAAAATTAAAAAACAATAAAGAGTATAGACACCTATGCATATCAAGTACACATTTTGAAAATATGTAGAAAAGGGAAGCAAAGCTGGGAACATGAATTACAAGCTGTCATGGGGCATCAGTTCTCCTTCAGACTTCTTTACAGGTCAAGAGAGGGTGTGCTAGGCAGGGAACAGCATGTGTGAGGGTCCCGTCCTGAGTTAGGAGAAGTCTGGGGAGGTATTCAGAGTACCAAGAGACTTGGACAGTTATAGTGGAGTGGACTGGCCCTGTCTGGAAGCATGGGGTCAGGTCTGGGAGGGCCTGGTGAGGTCTGGAGGTGGCCTGTTCAGGTCTAGGGGGGCCTGGTCAGGTCTGGGGGCGTTCGGTTCTCTGTGTCTGCAGTGTTTGCCTCTTCTTCAGAAGGAGAGAGCCTCAGTGCTGGGTTGACAGTGGATTGGCCATTCAACGATGGAAGTCTGCAGGTCTGAGGGCTCTTGGTATGGCTTTCTTCCTTGTAGAAGGAAGAGGACGAATCCGTCATTAATTTACGAGTTTGAAAGGACTTGTGTTTGGAGGGCAAAGTTTGAAAGTTTCTTGGTGGGCCTGCACTGATAGCCAGGGGCCTTCTACAGCTTGCTAGGGTGCTTGGATCTTGTCCTGTGGAAGGTAGGGAGGGGTGGGTGGTTTTGAGCCAGGGTAGGGGTGAAACGGGGAAGGAATATCAGATGTGTTTCCATGTGTCACCAGCCCAGAGCATCTAAGGAACACTCCAGCTCATGTAACTAGGAGTGTGTTGCTTTCTCTTTGGTTGAATCTTTGACTTTTCCCAATTTCTAAAGCAAATAGGAAAAGGAAAAGATCTGCCTGTGGAAAGTCCCCTGGAGGTGACAGGCCAGCAGAGTTGGAAGGCAAAGGTCTCTTCTGCTTTGACTGTTGCAGAGTTTGTTCTGTAGTCGGGTCCCACCAGTCATGAGTCATGAAACAGGAACAGGGCAGCAGCGTTGGGATCCTAGCAGCTAGTCTTGAGATTTTTTTTTTATTTATGTCTATGAATGTATTGTTTGTGTGTAGGTTTGTGCACCCGTGTCGTGCAGTGCATTGTTTGTGTGTAGGTTTGTGCACCCGTGTCATGCAGTGCCTCAGAGGTCAGAAGAGGGTGTCGGATTCCCCTGGAACTGGAGTTCTCCTGGAATTGGAGTTACAGACGGTTCTCAGCCACCATGTGGGTGCTGGGGATCGAACCCGGGTCCTCTGCAAGAGCAGTCGGCACTCTTAACTGCTAGGCCATCTCTCCAGCCCAAGTCTTGAGATTTTAAAAAGAGATCACTCCTAGCCCTACAAAACATGCTTACAGTGGGTTCATGAAGGCCCCAGAGGCTGTGGCCAGAGTGCCCTAGCTGGCCAGACTGGTTTGTAGCCATAGAACACAGCCAGAGGCCCCTGGCTTCCTCCGACAGCCACCTTCTCTCCCCAGGGCTGCCTTCCTCACACTCCACGAGGGTGACAGCTTTTCAGAAGTGTGTACTGGGGGCCCTGGGGACACAGGCTTTGGGCGCGGTGGCATGCCATGAGCTCTGTGCATGCTTCCTAGCTGACTGAGTAGCCTTCTGGTTCTCTCCTTCCTCAGAGACCACAGGCAGCATTTCCTCCTGTCATGACTGAACATTCCTCACGTGTTTTCCGGGTTAGAAAGACATTCTCTGCATGCTCAGTCTGTTTAAAAGGAAAAGCAAAGATTGCTTTTTTCTTTTAAGCCTGTACATTTGTATAAGGAGAGCTGTGCTTCAGTAATTCTGCTGGATGGGTGCAGGCCTTGCAGCAAACACTCAAGGGAGAGTTTCACAGTGTTCTGACAGTCAGAATTCCTGACACCTGCAACTTTGATGATGTAGCCGTGGTCCACGTAGTTCAGCGGTAACCTCTATGTGGCTGGCCCTGAATCTCTTTGCTCTGTTTACCAGGCTGCCTGCTTGGTCCTGGCAAGACCCTCCTCTTGTCTCCTGCTGCCTTCCTGCCCTCCTCCTAGTAGCTTTTCCAATGGCAAACTAGAGCCTGAAATCAAGCACTTAAAAGCTCTTAATGGCTTGTCATCGCTAACTGGGGACCTGTTAGGATAGTGCTCACAGAGTGTTTGTTGAATTGCTGAATGAGTGGTTCTGATCCTAGCCCTCACTAACTGGACCATGGAAGCTGTGCTTTTTGCCCTGAGGAACACCATGGCTTGGGTGAGAAGGAAGGCTGGTCACAGCACAGGCAGCCAGCTGATGTAGATTTGACTCACTAGGCAGGTTTGGGGTGATTGGATTCTGCTAGAGGATTTGTGTTTACAGATGCTTCAGAGATTTGCCTCTCACAACTGCAGAAGAATCAGTCAGGGACCCAGGGTGACATGCAGTCAAGGACCCAGGGCGACATGCAGTCAGGGACCCAGGGCGACATGCAGTCAGGGACCCAAGGCGTCATGCAGTCAGGGACCCAGGGCGACATGCAGACAAGGACCCAGGGCGACATGCAGTCAGGGACCCAGGGCGTCGTGCAGTCCCTTCCCCCCTTCTTCAACAAGGCAGCTCCCTCTTTTTACTTCATGACTCTGTTCATGAAGTCAGGGGTCAACTCCAGATAGTCACCTCCTTCAGGAAGCAAGTGGTTCCTCTTCAGCCAGAGTTGCTTCTAAGTGCAGTCCTTCCCATCAACCTTAGTTATAAAGTGCTGTTGCATGTGGTCCCTGCAGGGCTGCAAATCCGTGTAGGAAGATGAGCAGATTAGATACAACCGTGGTGGGTGAGCTGGTAGTATACAATGCAGCGGCAAACATTGACAGTGGCCTCTTCCCTCAGACAGCAACTGCCCGGTGACTAAAGTTCCTTCCTCCCCCTGCTCCTACCAACAGACGGATTCAGTGTTGTTAGAGCTTCTGCTTTTCAGAGAAAAGCCAGGGCTGGGGCGCAGCTCAGTGGTGCAGTGCTTGCTGGGGTACTGACGGTCGTGGGTTTACTCCTCAATCCCACTCTCCCCACCCCCAGAAACATCCACACATCCACAGAAACTTTTATAAAATATAAAATCTCCTAATTTCAACTGGGTATGGTGGTACATGCTTATGGATCCCAGCTCTGGAGAAGCAGAGGCAGGAAATTACAAGTTCAAGGGTAACTTGGGCTACAGTGTGAGGCCTGTATATTGGTTGCTTTTTTCTTTGCTGTGATCAAATGCTTGACAAAAGTAACTTAGGGGTGGAAGGGTTTATTATTGGGTTATATAAAAGAATATGGTCCATCTTTGCGGGAAGGTCTGAGGAACCTGAGACAGCTGGTCACATAGCACCTATAGTCAGGAAGTAGAGAGATGCATGCTGGTACGCAGCTCCCTATCTCTGACTCCAGCCCATGGGATGCTGCTGTTAACACTCAGAGCTGACCTTCCCATCTCAATGAACCCAGTCTAGAAACTCTTTCACAGACATCCCCAGAAATTTGTATTTAGGTGTTTCTAGATCCTGTCACTTTGACAATATGTTTTTTTAATTTTTTTTTATTAATTTTATTTATTTCTGTATGTGTACGAATGTACTGTCTGCATGCAAGTCTGTGCACCCGTGTCGTGCAATGCCGCAGAGGTCAGAAGTAGGTGTCGGATTCCCCTGGAGCTGGAGTTCTCCTGGAATTGGAGTTTCAGATGGTTCTTGGCCGCCATGGGGGTGCTGGGGATCGAACCCTGGTCCTCTGCAAGAGCGGTCGGCGCTCTTAACCGCTAGACCATCTCTCCAGCCCCCACTTTGACAATATTAACCATCATGCCTGCATCAAATAAGAGCAACAGCCAAGCCCCCCTAACTGCGTTCACTTGGATTTTAAGAAGAATCATGTGCTGAAACTGTTGTGGGCCAGTCATCTGCAGCCCCTTCCTTGGGGCAGAGCTCTTGATGGGGCCATGCTTCCCTTGTGTGACCCCAGTGTCCTGCAGCCAAGTGGCCCACGTGGTGGCTGTGTCTCGCTTCACTGCCTGTTGGTTTGAATGCACCTCCGGCCCAGCACCTTCTGGCAGAGAGCTTACATGCCTCTCTTCACAAGTGTTTTCTGGAATGGAGAAATGCTGAAAAGCTGTGTGTGACAGGCTGTGCGGGCCTGGGAAAACCATCACTGCATTTGGGATAGCTCTGTTCTTTCCTCTTCCCTCTCCGCCCCTGCAGCATATATTGGCTTTTCTGTTTCAGAGAAAGCTAGTTCTCCTATGGCCTGCTGGTTAACAGAAGGCTCTGTGGGGTTGGGTCACTATGAGTCTCCAGCCAGCTCTGTGACCTTTGTCCTCCTGGCTGGTTAGCCACTGAGGATTTCACCTAGGGACCAGAAAGATTTTCACATTTCTCTTCACAAGCAGTGAGAGATCACAGAAAAATGCTTAAAGAAGTATACCAGTCAGCTGCCGCAGGAAGAATAACTTCGTGCTGGCTTTCATGAACTTCCTGCATATTGTGGGAGGAATTTCCAAGACCATGCTGGGGAGTTTACCACGTACCTGGAGGTATGTGAGACTGTCAGGGGAATAGTGAGTAGGGACTCTGGAATGTGCCTTCACCTTTCAGTGAGCGAAAGGGTATGGAGGAGGGTAATATAGAATCAAGACAGTCGCCTCCTGCCGATACTAGTATTAATAACAGCCACAATAAAATGCTACCAAGGACATGTTTAACCCTGTTTTCACGTTCAAGAAGCTTCCCTGTGTTAATTCGCATGAATGATAAATACAAGTTGAATATCTTTTATCGGAAATGGTTGTTCTCTGGATGTTCTCTTACCTCATCTCAGTGGAGTTATTCCCATCTGTCTGTGACTGAGTCATCCCTTGGTTCAGTGTGCTCAGTGGTTATGGCTACACTCTCTCTGAGGGCTGCTAGCTATGAACATGGCTGAAAGAGCATTGCTATATCCTGTGGGAATTCTCTGTTTAACTGTTTAGGGGGATAGCTGCTGTTTTCCATGGTGGCTTGTAGCTCTGCATTCTTACCACCAATGTATAAAAGCTCCTATAATTAAAAAAAAAGGGGGGGGGCTGGAGAGATGGCCTAGTGGTTAAGAGCACCGACTGCTCTTGCAGAGGACCCAGGTTCGATCCCCAGCATCCACATGGTGGCTGAGAACCATCTTTAACTCCAGTTCCAGGGGAATCTGACACCCTTTTCTGACCTCTGGGGCACTGCACAACACAGGTGCACAAACCTACATGCAGACAGTACATTCATACACATAAAAAACAAATAAAATTTTTAAAAGTTCCTATTTTTTCCACCTTGTCTTCAATGCTTGGTATTTTTCTTTTTTCTGTTCCACTACTGATGCCAGTCTAATAATAACTGCTATCCTCTTATCCTCTTTTTCTTTTTTCTTTCTTTTTTGGAGACAGGGTCTCACTCTTGTAGTCAGGCCAGGGTGTGCTATAAACTTACCATGTTCTGCTTAGCATCCCAAGTTCTGGAGTAAAAGTTGTATACTACCATGCCTGGTCTTACTGAGGTTTGATTTGCATTTTTCTAATGACTAATGACGATAATCTTTTCATGTGCTTGTTGGGTGTCTGTGTGTCCTCTCTGGAGAAGTGTCACTGCTGCTGTGTTATAGAAGTCCTTTGGATGGGTATTAAACCCCATGTTTCACCCCCATTGTGGGGCTGTCCTTTTACTCCTTTGAAAGTATCTCTTGATGCAAAATCACTTCTTTCTTTTTTTCATTTTTTTTAAGACAGGTTCTTATATATTTATTCTAAGCTGGCCTTGAGTTCAGTATTGTACTGGATAGCTGTAGTGTCAACTTTACACAGTTGGGTTGAGGGAGCCTCAGTTGAGGAATTGGCTCCATTGGACTGGCCTGTGGCCAGGTCTGTGGAGTGTTGTCTTGATTGTTGAATGATAAGGAGGGCCCAGTCCACTGTGGGGGTACTGTGTATGAGGGCCTGATTCGATCCCGGCATCTCCACCAGGAAGTTGGGATAGAGACAGATGAAGATCATCACAATGTTATACTCCCAGATGCCTGAGGGGCCTGTGGTGGGGCCTGGGACCAGAGAAGTCCCAGACTGGCTACTTTGTTTAAGTTGGCTTCTTGATGTTCTTGACCTTTGAGCATAGCAGTGGAGAGAGAAATACTGGGTAGGTGATTGTGTTCTGTATTAGAAGCAGCCTGGGCATGGGCCAGGGGAGCAAGCCAGTGAACAGCATCCCTCCATGGCCTGTGCTCCAGCTCCAGGTTCCTGCCCAGAGTTTCTGCCTTGGGCTCCCTCAGTGATGAACTGTAACCCCAGAGATGTGAGCCGAATAAACTCTTTTCTCCCCAAGTTGGTAGTGGTCAGTATGTTTTGTCACAGCAATTGAAGAGAAACTAGAACAGAACTTGGTAACAGAGAGTGGGGTATTGCTGTCACAGACCTGACCTTGGTGTTTTGGGGGAGGATTGTGGAGACGCGTTTGGAACTTTGGGCTAGAAAAATTATTGAGTGCCTAAAGTTTGTTGCTGTGGAACTTGGAACAGTTAGGCTGAAAGAGTTGTAGACAATGGAGGCCTGGCTTGTGAAGCTTCAAGGGGAAGCAGAGACCATCAGGGCTGTTTGCATGGTATTTTTAAATTAAGAATCTGTTGGTTCTGGTCAGCTGGTGCTGAAGAATCAGCTGTAAGTAACAAGAGACCAGAGCTTGAAGTGAAACCTTTGTAATTGATACTGATCTCTTCTGACCTCTCCTGGTGCAAAGCCTCAGCTTCTCTCCATGACCCCTGCAATCCTGGGATCTTCACTGCAACCGAGGTGCACTTCCACCGAGATGCACTTCCACCAATGGTCTTTTCTGACCTTTCACAGTGCCAAGCCTTGGCTGTTGTCTGTGACCCCTTCAAATTTCAATATCAGAACATGGGCCCTCATCGTGGGTAGAGATATCACTAGGGATGCTCTCTCGGGGGACCTCCTGCACGTTCTGCTCGCCTGACCCCTGGCCCTGGGCATGGTGTTGTGTACTGTACGAGAAAGCAGGCTGAGCATGGGCCAGGGGAGCAAGCCCGTGAGTAGCATTCCTCCATGGCCTGTGCTTCAGCTCCTGCCTCCAGGTTCCTGCCCCAAGTTCCTACCTTGGGCTCCCTCACTGATGAACTGTGACCTGGGAGATGTAAGGCAAATAAGATGTAAGGCAAATTTCCTCCCCAAGTTGGTATTGGTCAGAGTGTTTTGTCACAGCAGTTGACAGGAAACTAGAACAACTATGTATCCAAGGATGAACTTTGGAACCTCCTGGCTCTACCTCCTAAGTGTTGAAATTACCTGTGTGCACCACCACACCTGGTTTTATGTGGTGCTCTCATGGTAGTCCAAATGTGAGTCAGGCACCCTTATCACCCAAATCCCGTCTGCAGCCCTTCTTTCTAGTTTTGATGAATTCCACTTGGCTACCATTTGGTTGCTCTTGGTGTGAGAAACTCAGCCAAGCCCTCTAACACAAGGGCCCATGTCTTGACTACTTGGCTGTGAACATTTGGCCCCTGACACCAGCATCATGCATTCACACTGTGCTGGGGCCCATGCAGCTTTGACCTCTAACCCAGGCTGGGCATGCGCCCCAGACTCTCACGTTTCAGCCTCCTGAGCCATGTGTGCCATCGAGCACTCTGTGTGTCTTGTCCAGCAGCTCTCTCTCTCAGGTGGCTGCAGCTGGTCCATCTTGTCCAGAAAGGAGGCAGCTAATCGCTAAGGTGCCTGGGGAAAGACTCAGCAGGCAGTGACCAAAAATAAGTAAACCTGCAGACAGGTGGCCTGAGTTCTGGCTCCTGCCAGCTGTGGGACCCTGAGCTGTGCAGCCGCCTTGTCTGAACCTCTATGTCTGCTGCTTTCAAGCAGAGGCCTCTTAGAGAAGTTGAGGAAGCAGTGTCTGGAATAAGCTGGAAGGGGTTTTCAAACATTAGCTTCAACCATTCATGAGGTTGAGCTGAACTTGAGAGTGGTAGGAGATGGAATAGTCAAGTCCATTCTTGCATCTCTGCAGAAACACCAGGCAGAGGGTTTGGGCTAATTTAGTTATCGCTGGGAACATGCCCCCTGGTGTAAACACAGATGCTTGTGGCTGTAGAGAATATAAGACTGAAAATGTCTGAATTGAACTATGCTGTCCATGTAAAATGTATACCATATTCTTCAGACTGACAAAAAATAAGATTATCTTAATTTTTTAATATTGAGTACTCATTCAAATGATATTTGGATATTCTGGAAAAAGTGAACTATATTGTTAATGTGGATTTCACCTGTTTTTTAAAAAATTATTTTTTAATATTTTATTATTTTCTTTTATGTATATGAGTGTGTTGCCTGCATGCATGTAAGTGCACCCATGTCATGCAGAGAACAGAAGAGGACATTGGATCTCCTGGAACTGAAGTTATAGATGGTTGTTAGCTGCCATGTGGGTGCTGGGAACTGAACCCAGTCCTCTGCAAGAACAGCCAGTGCTTTTAACTGCTAGGCCATCTCCTCAGCACCTCTTTTAATTATTTTTAAGATGGTTATTAGGAAATTTAAAATGCCATCTATGACATCCATTGTATTTTCATTGGATACGAGCAAACAAGATTGTGGTACCGGTGGTGAGTGTCAGAGTACACCTCCACAGTCATGTATAGCAGATCTCCCAGGTTCAGTCCGATTGCTGGGTCTGAATCATGGCTCTGACCATATTCAGAGTCATGTGTAGTAAGGCTGGCTCACTGGTTTAAGCTCCATTTGTCCATCTGTAAAGTGAGTATTGCAGCAGTACCTGATGCATAGACTTGCAAAGAGTAAAGGAAATAATCCATATAAAGTGCTTTGAACCACCTTGGGCTATCTCAGGAGCTTGGTGACTCTTAGTTGTTATTATAATGGTGGTTGTTTAAGAACCTGAAGACATAAATGGAAAGATCTGGTCTGTGGGTGTCAGGCATGGAAAGAAGCAAGGAATCCATGCAGTTGTGGGTTAAGGTGCCTCACCCCTACAATCTCAGGTCTTGGGACCTGAGGCATGAGGATCAGAAACTCAAAGCCAACTTCGTCCACATAGTAAGTTGGAAAGCAAGCAAACAACACTGAAGTAATGCAGCATCTTCTTCAGGGTTAGTAACAAGCATGTTCCCAGAAAGACAGGACTTCAGCTGTTTCTTAGAGATGAAAATGCTGAATGCGTTGGGATAGGAGCAGCTGCATCTTGGCAAGCAAGGAGAGGGTGCAGCTGTTGTGGAGTCCTGCCACCTTGGTTTTACCATAGCCATCATCTTCATCAGAGTAGCTATGACTGTTGGGAAAGACCCCTGAGATAAGACTTGTTGACTTCTGATGTTCATTCAGAGAAGGAGCAGGTAGGGAGGATCCCTGGAACTCACCTGAGATTCTGGCCTCTTCCTCCTCCATCTCCCAGCCAGCTGTATGTAAAGATGCCACAATTTCCTGCAGCCTCATGGTCTTGGGAGGTGCTGTAGTCAGTAGACTGTGGAAGTTTAACTGAAGGGAGACTCCATGCATTATGCTATGGAGAAGCGAGACTTTCTGTGGTACAGCTGCCTGGTCCCCCCGCTGCTCTAAGTAACCCTTTACCCATCTTCAATAAGTAAACCCAATAAACTTGTTGTTTCCCCAAGTTGGACTTTGGTAGAATGGTACTTGGGTTTGTTTTTGGTGCTCTCCAAGGAAGGGGTAGGTGATTGCTTATGTTCCCTCAGGAAAAGTCCTGCTCCCTTAGGGAAAATCCTGCAATGGCCCTGTAGCTTGGAGACCAAGGAATAATTTGAGCCCAGGAGTGATGAGATTGGATGTGGCCATCAGATCATGTTGACTGCTGTGGGAGTTTGTACCGGACTGCTGCAGGGAGCCTTTGGCAAGTACAAGAGAAGACTGCTTCTGAAACTCATCTGCTATATGTATTTTTTGTGTGCATGGGATAGAACCCAGAGCCTCCAGCACTGAGCTACATCTCCAGCCTTTGGTGGTGGTTTGAGTCAAGGTTTTACTTTATAGCCTAGGCCGGCTTCATTATTTTCCTGTCCTTCCCCCATCCCCCCATGTGCTGGGGTTACAGGTGTGTGCCATCGTGCCCGCACCCTAACCAGAGCAGTGCGATAAGATAGCAGTGACTGGACAGTATTTGGAGCACCGTGTGCTCTCTGCACATTCACGCTCGTGCTGGAGTGTGGAGTGGATCCCGGGGCTACCTGCTTGCCCTTTGCATCCAGTCATTGCCTGAAGCACCTCCGCCCATTGCTTAGACTTTTAGAGGCAGACGCTGCCATTCTGCCCCTGTGAGCGCCATCCCTGCCACCGTGCCCCAGTGCAGACTGCTCCCAGTCTGAGTCCCTGTTTTCTCTACTTTTCTGGGCTGCAGTATGTTCTTGCTGGCTCCCCTGTCCATCTCTGTCCTGTCACCCTGACTTTTCTTTGAAGGACCACATCACTCCTCTGAAGCATAGACTGAAAATGAGGAGACAAGCCCAGTAAACCTTGTGGTCATCATATTTTAGCTGGTGCTTGCTTTATCGAGGATTGACTCATTTTTTTTAAAAATAATTATTATATTTATGAAGGTACAGTTTGTTTTTTGTAGAAGCATGGGAAATGTTAAAAGCATAAAGAAGAAAAGAATGGGCATAGATGCCCTCTGTTTCCATTTCCTGTCTTTGCACATATTTCTTCTAAATTTGAGACATCCAAAGTGGACAGTTACCCTGGATTTTTCTCTTAAGGTAGTCTAAGCATTTTCAGGTGATTTAAAGAGCTGTAGGCGTCTTTTGGGTGTAACGTGATGTTGTATTATGTTGCTGCACTGACTGCTTCTCTTTTTTCCAGTTTCTGCTTCTATTAAAACTTTCCTTTTCTCTAGTAACTAATGCTAAAAGGTACTGCTGTTCTGTGTCTTTCCGATTTCTTTAGGATAGATTTCTGGAAGTGAAATTTCCAAGTCAAAGGTTTAAGCCCCCCCCCCCCTTTTTTTTTTCCTCTAGCTAATGCAGATGAGCCTGAACCTCCCACCTCAGTGTTGGCTTTCCAGGTGTGAGCCAGTGTCCTGCTCTGGCTCTAGATGTTTTCTGAGGCTCCCGGTACCGTTAGTCTTGCTTCCCCACGGTGCTGTGTCAAGTTCAGTGACATGATGATTTTGTCAGCTCTTTTCCATGGAGTTGGCTTTCTGTAAAGCTGAGCCTCAGGCTGGGGAGCCTTTCCTCTTCCTGAGGTGGAGATGACTCTTGAAAGTTGGCCACTGCTTCGCTCTAGGATTTGGGGTTTTGAGAGCAGTTCCATAGGACCACAGAAGTTTCTGTCCTGAGGTTTGCCGCACCGAATGGAAAGAATCCTGGCCTAAGCCTGGAGGCCAGTCCAAGTGTGTCTCATCCAGGGAACTGTGGAAAGCCATTTCGCTTTTGTTAGCTTTGTTTGCTCACAGGAAGAGACAAGATGACAACACGTACATCAGAACAAGGTGGTGTGGAGGTGAAGTGAGATCATATAAATCTGACTAAGTTGTGCCTTGTCGTAAAATTCTATTTCAGAATGGTGGAACTCGAAAGCACAGAGCATGGATGCCAAATCAAAGGGTTCAAGTTCTTCCTCTGACACTTTTCCTAGCTCAGTGTTTGTGTTGCTCAGATTTCTATTTACTGTAACAAGACGGCTAATAATAAAACCAACTTAAAGAGAGAAGAGGTTTAAAGACAATGGTATGTGCCTGTAATCTCAGCTACTCCAGAGCTGACATTGGAGGATCACGTGTTTGAGCTAGTCCATGGGTGTAATGAGAAGTAAGGCCTTTAAAGGAAAGAGGGGTGTGTGTGGGGGGGAGTAGAATGGGAGGGAGGAAAAGAGTGGGGGAGTGACCTGCAATCCCTTCAAGGGCGTGCCTCAAATGACTGAAACTTCTCAGTAGCCCCACCTTCTAAGGATTCCTTGACCTCCCAGTATCGCCTCCCTGGGCATGCCAACCTGACCCTTTCTAGAATGCATGGGCCTTGGGGGACAGTCCAAAATGCAAGCCAACAAGGTTTCTCATAGTCTTGCAGCCTTGCTAGGGATAAAGACATATGTCACATGGTTAGTAGCTCTTACACTGCTGTGCTCCCCCTCACCAGAAATGAAGAGCAGGAGGGAAATGCGCTCAGGTCCCTGTGAGCCACCCCATCCTGACTGGGTCACCCTGGCCTAATTGCATCTCTGAGACCTTAGTTTTGTTCTCTGTGAAAGGCACAGAAACAGCTCCTGACTCCTCAGGTGAATGTGTGGGTAGATGAAAGTGGTGCCTGTGGGTTTTGGTGGCCCAATCCTGGACACTCACAGTGGAGGTCAGTCACCACTAGTGGACCCAGGAGACACAGTGATTCCCCACACTGAGTCTGCCCAGATGGTGCTTTGGCTTCTCAAGCTGCTTGGGCCCGATTTTTGGCTGGATACATTCATAGTTAGGAATCTTCCAAGTCAGAAGGGACCCATCGAAGCTTGTCGATCAATGGATGACAAAATAAGGCTCCAGATGGTGAGGGACTGTTTTGGAAGCTCTTAACTCTTCCCATTAGTGTATGAAAGAGGGACACACACACACACACACACACACACACACACACTTATACTCATGCACACAGGCACATGTATAGTTAGACACAGATGTACATATGCACACAGTAGTTTTGGCAGGACACGTAAAAGCGATGGGATGGTGTTAGTGGCCTGCTGCTCAGTTGAGGGTTTTTGGGATAGGAAAGCTGTCTCACCTTGCTGTGACCTGTTGGAAACTCTTGGCATTTGTATCTTTTAGTTCTTCAGTTATAAGGGGGAAAAAAAGCATATTCTCTCTCTCTCTCTCTCTCTCTCTGACAGAATCTCCAGTAGCCCAAGTTGACCTTACGTTGTCAAGAATGACCTTGAACTCCTGATCCTACTGCCTATACTTCCTGAGTGACATCTTTGGGCTCAGTGCATGGCAGGCAAGCACTGTGGCCGCTGAACCCCATACCTACCCCCCAAGAAAGCAGAGGCTGGAGAGATGGCTCAGTGGCTTGAGAGCCTGTACTGCTCTTGGCAGAGAACTGGAGTTCAATTTCCAGCACCCACATCAGGAGGCATACAACTGCCTGTAACTCCAGCTCTGGGGCAGGCCCTGCCTCTGGCCCCTACAGCACCTGCGTTCACATATCTTCACAGTCACACGCACACCTCCAAGTAATGAAGACCTTAGGAAACCAGCCTTCTTCCTAATGCAGGACAGTCCGACATCCGTCTGTTCTACAGCCGTCCCCTGCTCAGATCCTCTGGCTTCCTGGCCAGAGTTCTTGGTGACACTCATTTGCCCCACTTTTAGCCCCTTGCTGGCTGCCCATCTGCCCCCAGAGGCTGCCAGCCTAACCTGTGGTCCCTTTGCAGCTCTGAGCGGCCTGGGGAGCTGTGAGGCTGGGGACCTTGGCTCCTTTTCCAGGGCCCCTTCCCCCAGGCAGCCCCAGTGTAGAAGGGATCTGGGGAGCTTCTTCCCTCCTCTCTGTGGAACCCAGATCTCTTCCAAGAATTTCAGGGCTGCTCTGGTAGCAGGTAAGGGCTCAGCCGCTCCCTGAGGTCCCACTTGGGGTTGGTAGCTCCTTGAAAACATCTCCCATCTCTTTTTGGCCCATAGGGCAGATTCCCTCCTGTACCTCCATCTCAGGGCTCATTCGAGTTGAATCTTCCCAGTCTGTTCTACTTGGTGGGCCCTTCAGGGACAGGAAAAGAAAGCCCGAAACCTCACTTCCTTCTTCCTGAAGGCATTTATCTTCATCCTGGTGCAAAGCTCCATCCCTCCCTCATGCCCCCCAGCCCCTTTGTCCTATCTGGTGGTCTGGGCTGTTAGAGCCCAGTTACTGCTCTGTGGAAGCCATCTAGCTCAATAGTGAGTAGTCTTTCTCTGCCAAATAGCCAATTCAGGAAACATATAAATGTGTTTATGGGCCCCCTTTCAATTTCTCCATTCAAATTGATCCCATGGTGGGGGATGGGGTGGGGCGGGCAGGGTACATCTTCTCTGTCCTAAGAAAGCCATTATAAACAAACACTTTCCTCTTTCTATTCTGAAAGCAGACCTCAGGTTCAGGTCTTCTTACTATGAGCCTAATGAGGGAAACTGAGGCACAGGGTGGATGTGACGTTTCTGAGGAGAGGCTCTGCTGCCAACTTCTGAGTCCATAAGATAGTCTTCTCTGAAAACAAAAACAACAAGCAAGACAGTAGTAATAATAATGGCATTGGTGGTTGACAAGAGCTGTGGCTGTAGAGTGGGGGTCTTCTGCCAGCTGGGCTGGGGTGCCTGGGGGCTTCTCCTCCTCTTCCTCCTTATGACAACACAAGCTCTGGTAGTGACTGTGTTTCTCCTTGGCCAGGAGCATATTTTGAAATTTAAACAAGAAAGCAAACAGGCTGTGTTTCCGCTGAAGCTTCAGAACACTTGGACGGAACCTCTGTACAGTGGTTTAGGAGCTGACAAGGCCAAGGTTCCCTTTAGCTGTGGGGAGAAGGGGTTGCTGAGGTGGGTCCAGGTAAAGAGAGTGAGTGGGTGCATTCATCTGGGTTAAAACCTGCAAATTAGTGACAGACGATGTATCCTTCCACACCAGAGCTTTGCCTGTGTTCTTGGCCAGTTTGTCGCTCTTCAAAATAAAAAACTGACAAGATGGGCTGTATTCCCCTCTTAAAAATAATGATGTACCAGATGCTGTTCCAGGTTTTGTGCCTCAACCAGCTGAAGACTTGGATCTTTTGCCCAGAATGCCGCTTCAGAAGTGCAGCTTGTTAGCATGGGAGCCAAGTGTAGTAATAATGACTCAGGTCAGGACTACAAAGGATTCTGTGATGGGCAGAAAGTAATTATTGCACATTACAGATAATAAAACTTTTAATATGTACTTAAAATATATACATATATGTTAAGGGGTGGTACCAGCATACACACACACACACACACACACACACACACACACACACACACACACATAACTGCAGAACCCAGCCTCTGTTGCTTTGAGGTCCTTCTGAAAGAGTTGGTAGCCAGTTAGGGGAAGTCCCTGGTGACCGATCCTACTAGACACCCTTCCTGACAGGACCTGCCTCTGAAGTCTCCTTCTTCTGCATCTGTTGTGTTTCAAGGGAGGCCTTTCTGCCAGCCTAGCCCTGGCTTTCTGGAACTGCATGCTCTCTGGACCCTGGCTCATAACTTGCTGGCTTGGTGAGCGGCACTCAGTGACAGCTCTTCTTCAGAACACTGTAATGTAAAAACAAGGATCATGCCTTGGCTCGGACAGGACCAGAGCTGTCCATGCCAGTGGCCGAGATCCTGGGGCCACCAGTGATGGATGTTTTACTTTTCTGCAATAGCAAACTGTACCTCACATAATTGCATCTGCAGAGACCCTATTTCCGATATGGCTGCGTCCGAGGTTCTGCTTACGTACAGAATTATGCCTGGTGCTTTTCAAGAGCCTTTATTACTTATTTGGGTGTTTTTGATTATTTGTTTTGAGACAGGGAGGGTTTTTTCGTGTAGCCCAGGCTAGCTCTGAACTGTTTTCCTGTCTCCACCTCCTGGGTTCTGGGATTATAGGCAGCTGTTTCTGCTCCTTGCCTGTTTTCTTCCTTGTGTTCTTATTTGCCTACTAGGTTGGGAGTCTGGTGAAGAGAGGTCCAGGTGACACCTGTATCCCCAGTACAGGAACACTGAACACACCCCACACTTACCGTCTTCTTCCTCTACTCCCTGCAGATATCACAAGCTGATTGTGATCATCTCTGTTCTGTCACTAAAGGTAATAGAGCAAAGGTTGGTTTCACACTCAGCTGGATGAGCTGAGTAGAATCCATACGTTAGACAAACCATTTCAGTCTCAGATCCCTTTGATATTCGTAGTTACTTAATGAATAGTGGTGTCTGCTCCCATTCTCAGACAAAAATGCAGCCCTACCAAACAGAGCCTGGCTCCTTTCTCTGTGCTAGACGCTGCCACACAACAGGAGTCCCGCTCCTTGTTCTGTGGGGCCCCAGCTCTTGGCCTTTCTGGGACATCTGGGATGACGGTGCTTCTCAGGTAGGGAGGGGGAAGAGTGACAGAAGGCTCTAGAGTCTGAGAGGGCAGGCCTGACCCTAGACTTGCGAAGTGGCCTTTGCACATGAAGCCCTGGCTCAGCTATCTGTTGTCACACATCATCCCTGGGGCCCTGCTGTGCCCAAAGGCATGGATGGGTCAGCGCCAGCCAGGGCTGATTTGGGAGACTGAGCAGCTCAGCTTTGCTCAGCAGGCAGGTATCTATCATCCTTCTTACTTCCCTCAGTCCTGTCCCGGGGTCTCTCAGGAACTGCCCGCTCTCCTCTCGTGGAATGTGGCAGGCTATGGGGACCAGCCCACTGCTCCTACCTTGGCTGTCCACTCCAGAGCACCAGTGGAGTGATGTCAAGTCCCCTCCTTTTCCTTCTCCTTCCTCTTCTTCCCATAGGAAGAACCCAGTCTCTGGTACATGCTAGGCAAGTACCACTGAGCTTCACCCCATTCTTAGTCCCTTTCAAGCTCAGCTCAGTCCTTTCTATCTTTAGCCTGGGCTGGGAAGGTCCCATGTAGGGAAGCTGATCCCATGGACTGCTTCTTTTCTAGAAGCTCTCTGAGGAACCTCCTTGTTTAGAGCGTGAAGCCAGGCCCTGGAGGACATGCCTGGAAGGTAGGGATGCTCCCTTGTCATCTAGCCCCGCGATTCTCAATGGAATGGACACTGCTGTGATCAGGAAGGCTTGTTCAAGCCTAGAGAGGCTGGCCCTCAGGGTGAGACCTGAGGATCAGTCTCCAGCAAGGCCATAGGTGACCATGGAACAAAAGATCTTATGTTTCACTGTGAGTGTGGCCTATGCCTCTCCCTCAACACAGCCCTTGTCTCTGCCTCCACCCTATCTCTTTCTAACTACTCAGGGACAATAACTGCTTTCCTGGCTTACCTGCACTGCTCCTACAGTGGCCCTTCACACCTGAGGGTCACACTCTGCCAACAGCAACCCTCTAACGTGCTCAGCCGATCTGAATCCTGGCAGTGTGGCTCAAGTGCTAGAGTCCTTGTCCAGCTTGTGTGAGGTGCTGTATTGTCTCCAGTGGATGTTAGGGCTGAGAATGTGCCCAGTGTTGTGTGTGTGTCTAGTCCGCACAGTGTTGTAGTGTGTGTCTAGTCCACACAGTGTTGTACTGTGTGTTTAGTCCAAAGTGTTGTAGTGTATCTAGTCCACACAGTGTTGTAGTGTGTGTCTAGTCCACACAGTGTTGTAGTGTGTGTCTAGTCCACACAGTGTTGTAGTGTGTGTCTAGTCCACACAGTGTTGTAGTGTGTGTCTAGTCCACACAGTGTTGTAGTGTGTGTCTAGTCCGCACAGTGTTGTAGTGTGTGTCTAGTCCGCACAGTGTTGTAGTGTGTGTCTAGTCCGCACAGTGTTGTAGTGTGTGTCTAGTCTGCCCTGTGTTGTAGTGTGTGTCTAGTCTGCATAGTGTTGTAGTGTGTGTCTAGTCTGCACAGTGTTGTAATGTGTTTCTAGTCTGCACAATGTTGTAGTGTGTCTAGTCTGTACAATGTTGTAGTGTGTCTAATCTGCCCAATGTTGTAGTGTGTGTCTAGTCTGCAGAGTGTTGTAATGTGTGTCTAGTCTGCACAATGTTATAGTGTGTGTCTAGTCTGCCCAATGTTGTAGTGTGTGTCTAGTCTGCACAGTGTTGTAATGTGTGTCTAGTCTGCACAGTGTTGTAGTGTGTGTCTAGTCTGCACCGTGTTGTACTGTGTGTCTAGTCTGCACAGTGTTGTAGTGTGTGTCTAGTCTGCACTGTGTTGTACTGTGTGTCTAGTCTGCACCGTGTTGTAGTGTGTGTGTAGTCTGCACCGTGTTGTAGTGTGTGTCTAGTCTGCACAGTGTTGTAGTGTGTGTCTAGTCTGCATCATGTTGTAGTGTGTGTCTAGTCTGCACCGTGTTGTACTGTGTGTCTAGTCTGCACAGTGTTGTAGTGTGTGTCTAGTCTGTATAATTTCCTTGGACCCTTACTCAAATTATTTTGCTTAATGAAAAAAAGGGGTGGAGGGCAGAGGAAACCAATCAGAGTGGCACGTACCTGTAATCCCAGTTCTTAGAAGGCAGAGGAGACAGGAGGGTTACCATGGGTTGGAGGCTAATCTGGATACACAGTGAGTTCTAGGCTAGCCCACCTGCAGTGGGAGACCCTATCTCAAAAAGCCAAGTAGAAAAGGAGGAAGGGAGAGAGAGAGAGAGAGAGAGAGAGAGAGAGAGAGAGAGAGAGAGAGAGAGATCTGCCTCCCAAGTGCTAGGATTAAAGGTGTGCACCACCATGCCTGGCAGCTCTTTCTTTTACCATTTTCCCCACCCTGGTCTTTTTGAGACAGGGTCTCCCTGTAGCCCCAGCTGTCCTGGAACTCACTATGTAGACCAAGCTGGCCTTGAACTCACGGAGATCCACCTGCCTCTGCCTCCCCAGGGCTGGGATTAGAGGTGTGCGCCACCAAGTCTGCAGGTTTTGTATTTTGTGTTTTTTTTTTAATTTTTTTTTATTAATTTTATTTATGTATGTGTATGAATGTACTGTCTGCATGCAAGTCTGTGCACCCATGTCGTGCAATGCCACGGAGGTCAGAAGAGGGTGTCGGATTCCCCTGGAACTGGAGTTCTCCTGGAATCGGAGTTTCAGACGGTTCTCGGCCGCCATGTGGGTGCTGGGGATCGAAGTCGGGTCCTCTGCAAGAGCAGTCGGCGCTCTTAACCACCAGGCCATCTCTCCAGCCCCAAGGTTTTGTATTTTGAAGCAAGGTCTCATGTAAGCCAGATTGGCTTTGAACTCTCAGTAGGTAAGGCTGGTTTTGAACTTGTAATCCTCCCGCTTTCTCCTCCCACATGCTGGGACCACAGGCATGCACCTGGCTTCCTTTCAACTTTGCTGATCTGCTCTGGACTGAGCCTGAGGTGGAGAATGAACCTGGGGTGGGGGGGAGGGGGCTTTCCACAGCTCTTTCCTAAGTCTTCTGGCCCAGCATTCCTGACATCTGTCCTGAGCCTTCTTGGCTTTGTTTTGTGCAGAGTTCTGAACAGAGATGGTTACAGAGGAATATGACTCTGCGTGTGTGCATGCATGTGTGATATGTACTTCACAGACTATGGTGTCCTTTTCCAAAGAGCATGTGTCTGGGGAGGCTGGGATCAAGGCAGAGTCCAGACTCTGTACTCATAAATAATAGCCACATGTCCTTTTTCCTTTTGAGACAGGGTTTTACTATGAAGCCCTGGTTGGCCTCGTGCTCACGAAGTAGACCATGATGGCCTCCAACTCCCAGACGTCTGCTTGCCTCTGCCTCCAGAATACCACCATGAAACCTTGTTCTTGTGAACTGTGAAAGTGAGTGGCCCAGCTAATGTCACATGGGACAAACCCACAGTATTGCCCCCCCTCTACAAATGTAGTTTCTGTGTTCTGTTTACTCTAAGACACAGGTTAGTGTCTGTGCTTTCTGTGAGTTAGGTCATTTTATCTATCTAGTTGCATAATATTTTAAGTACTGCCATCCCATTTTACAAATGAAGAAACCAGAGCATAGAGAGGTTGAGTAACTTGGCTCAAGGTGACAGTTAATAAAAGGCAGAGCTGGGATTCGAACTTAGATAGTGAGAGAGGCAAGGAGACCAGGGAAGCAGGGAGGTCAGTTGCAGGGCCGTGGATCAGTCAGGAGCCAAGGGCTCATCTGAGGAGGTAGATGAAGGGTTAGTGGGAGGCAGGAACTGTATGGCGAGAGCTGGGTAGAACAGGTGGCTTTTCAGGGCTGAAGTGAGGATGGACTGGCCACTGCTATGTGGGAAGAACCTCTTTCTGTCCTCTGACAAGAGCCCTGATGGAGTGCTTCCCTTCTGGCCATGGAAAAAATGGTGGATGGGAGTTGAGAGTTGGACCTAGATTGTGAGAGGGTCCCTAGGCTGCAGAGGATTGTGAGGTGTAGGGATGATCCCGAAAGGGATGATAGCCTTGGGCTTCATTCGAAGAGGATCCCGGCCACCACCATCAGGAGGATATGTGGTTCTAGTGGGTGTGGGCTGACACCCTGCTCGCTCCCTTTTGTCTTTAGGTCCACCCAAGAATGCCTGTTTTGTAGAAAAGGGCCCTTTTTGGCCTCCTGCCTGGATGAGCTGTCTGCCCAGCTTGCATGCATGTGCCTGCCAGTCAATAAATGACAGGAAAGAGAAAGGAGCTCTGTGTCTCCAGAGAGGATATTCTGGAAGGCTTGATAATCAGACTCCATTGTAAAGTTGTGTTTTGAGTTCTACCATTTAAATCTTTGTTCCAGTGGAAAGTTTTGCAGGCTATTCCCAGTAAGCAGTGAATCCTGTTTGGCTCTCTGAGAGCCTTAAAATAGTGAGGGATGCTGGGAGACAGGGTAGGGATGTGGTTAGCCACTCTGGCCCCGCTTCATAAGGCCAGCCTAGGCTGGGAGCTCTATTGCTCTCAATGCTTCTTCTGCAGAGGGAACTCACAGAGGCTTTCTTGCCTGGTTGGATCCCCCAAGGAGGCAGCACTGAACTGGTTGTGTCCACTGGGGAGACTGGGCTAGCTCAGCAGGGAATGAAAGCTGAGCCAGCTCTCAGGGGACAGCAGCCTGAAGAGCCTGCTGGACAACAGGAGTGGGATGTGAGACCGCCGGTCTCAAATCCGACCTAGCTTGCGTGGTTTGGCTGTGATGACCCAGTCCCTAGGTCACTGCATCCTCTTCGGGTGCCTGCCTGCCTTCTTACCTCTGTTGCCCACACTTGCTCTTGGGGTACATGGTTTCTAGTCTCATCATCTCTACCCTTGTAATATGGGAACAATTCACATGGTCCCTGACTTGCCAGAGTTTTAATTTATGATGATATGAGAACAGTAAGCACTCAGTAGAAACTGCACTTCAACTTTTTGTGGTGCTGACACTTAAACCCAGGGCCCCAGGCAGGCTAGGAAAATGTTCTTCTAGCACTGAGACATTTACTCAACCCAGTTCTTTATTTCTTCTTAGTTACTGACAGTCATTTTCTTTCTTTTTCTTTTTTTTTTTTTTTTTTTTTGGGCTTTTCAAGTCAGGGTCTCCCTGTAGCCCCAGCTGTCCTGGAATTCTCTCTGTAGACCAGGCTGGCCTTGACCTCACAAAGATCCGCCTGCCTCTGCCTCTGCCTTCCAAGTGCGAGGATTAAAGGCATGCACCACCACGCCCCCACTCTGACAGTCATTTTCATTTTATATTTTATTATTATAAGTTGTATTGTTCTTTAATGGTTTCTGGAAGTGAGTTTTAAATTCTTTAAAATTTAAATTTTATTTATTTTAAAATATTTTATTATTTTTATGTGTATGAGTGTACTGCTTGCATGTGTGTGCAAGTGCACCTGTGTCATACAGTGCCATCTGAAGTCAGAAGACAGAGTTGGATTCCTTGGAACTGGAGTTATGGGTGGTTGTTAGCCAACATGTGAGTGCTGGGAATTGAACCTGGGTCCTCTGCAGAGCAGCCAATGGTCTTAACCACTAAGCCATGTCTCTAGCCCCATTATTATTGCTATTATTACTATTACTATTAAATTATTTGTGTGTGTTGGGGGTAAGTGAAGGTCTTGGGTCAGCTTGGTTGAGTCAGTTCTCTCCGTCCACCGTTCTGTGGATTCTGGGGGTCGAACTCAGGTTGTCAGACTTTCAGGGTAAGTGCCTTACTCATCTCAGAGGCACGGAAATAGGTTTTGGATGCTATTTTGTGCTGAATTAAAAAAAAAATCTCCCCACTGCTGGACAGTAACTCTGGACTTCATGGGAAAGTCTTGACTCTCCAGACCCAGCTGTCCTGGAAAGTCATCTGTCCCTGGTTCTAGGGAGCGGCTGGAGGCAGGCAGTAACACCAGCAGTGACCCGGATGTAAAATCCCTCCCCTCTTCCTCTTTCCCCCAGAGGAAGGGTTCATCCCTGAGCTGCCTCACCACGCCAGGAGGTTGTTCCCAGAAAGCAGCGGGGACCCTTAGCACTCTCCTTGGTTCCCCAGTGGGGTTGGACTAGGTGGCCTTCAGGAATTCATGTGTAGAGCAAGGAACACCAGACTAGAAGGCCAGTCTTGAATCATCTCTGGAACCTTCTAAAGGCAGGCCATTGTAAGTCTCCCAAGAGCCCAAAGCCCCAGTTTTCTGACCAGCAGAAGTAGAGGTAAGACCCTACCTATCACGCAGGAAGGTGTTGGGATGCTGTCAGGAGAGCTCAGCTGGGCTAGATGTCCAAGGAGGTTTTGTGAATGAACAGTCCTTCAGATACAAGGTCAGAATCCCTTATCTTTCTGGCAGATCCTATGTGGGGTGTTCATGTGGCACTTGTATTGTTCCCTGAGAGGAGCCCCCACCTTTCCAGGTGGTGGCCACAGCTGGAGCAAGCCCTGGGCAGCTGCCTCATTCATGTCTCTCCTTATTCTTCACGAGTTCTTCATGAAGTCTCCTGATTTTTGAACTGTGAACATGGATGGCCTTTAATTATTAAAAGGCTTAGTTTGCATGTCTTAACTCCATTCATCCTCCCTGTGACCACAAAGGCCCAGTGAAGGAGGTCCTGATTGCAGCCTACAACCAGGTCCAAGATGACACATGGCACCTGAGGTGGAGCTAAGGCTCCCATCAGTCACTAGTACTCCGTGATGTGAACGCAGCACACCTGCTTCATTTCCTCCTCTGCCCTAGGGGCCTTAGCAGCTCATCTCTTCTCCCGCATCTTTGGAGGCTGCATGACCCTCTTGTAGCCTTTTCCTCTTCTATGCTTTTTAATCATGCAGCTGATAACACTAGGAAGCCCTCCCTGATGTCCAGGCCTTAGGACAGACATCCAGAGCTTCATGCTGGCTGTGTACGAGGCACTCTCATCCCCATGCCAGCCACCTGAACATCCACTAGATTTAACTTACTGAGGCCAAACCTGTGTGCGGTATGCATGTCGCTGCATAGAACCAAGCAGATGCTCTGGATGGTTTTATGCAGGTGATACAACCCAGAGTACCACCCTATACCAGCAATCTAACCAGGTCCTGGGAACTGGTTTCCTGAAGTGCCTCAAAGAATCTCAGTCCAGATCCTTTTCTAGAAATTGAGTTTCCTAAAGGCTCTTCAGGGGATCTAAGCTTTAAGAGGTGCTGAGTTAAATGGGGGCAAGGAGGAAGAGGAGGGGAGTGGTGCGGGTAGTGGAGGGAACTTCCTTGCACAGGGCTCCTTTCATCCCTTCCCACCCCTCCAGGTAACTGATAATACTCAGAGCCCCAGGAACCACTTTCTACACGGGAAGCCTTTTCCAGGCTCAAGCCCAGATGTGCTTTCCTTTCTACAGCTCCCTTTGTTTTTACTCCTGGTCCTTGCTGAATGGGATTCCTCAGGGTCACGCTTCATGTGGTCATTCTCCTGGCTTGCCAACTACTCGGAGACTGGAGCTCGTGTCACGTGATCTGATATAATCCGCTTCCCAAAGATGGCGCTTCAGGCTATGACAACAATTCACAGAGAAGTGTCCCAAGTGACCTTTAAACTTAGGATGCTTCTTCCTAGAGAAATACAAATTAAAATGATTGCCTTTCCCTATTGAGACCACACAGTGTGCACATCAGTAATGGACTCATCTGCAAGCCGTGGGCAAGCAGATCTTCTCATGCCTACCTGGCAGGAGGGGAAGCAAGCTGGCCCTTTGGGACGATGCTTTGGTTTTCTCTATCCATACTACAAATCCACGCACTCTCTGACCTTACAATCTCCCACTGGGACACTGGGATAGTTCCTTAGCAGTTGTACTTATAGATATTTGTGTAAAATGAACAGTGCCCAAGATGATTCATAGTAACATTTTTATAGCAGCAAAATATTGGGAGCAATTTCGTGAATGGAAGATCAATTCAGTAAATGATGACACACAGTCCAGAGGACCAAATGTGGAAAAGAATGAGGAATTGTTATGTGCACGAACACACAGGCAGATCTGGGGTTCTATTGTTGAGATCAGGCAAAGTGCAAAAGCATGCCATCGTTTGCCTGGGTGGAGGGGGAATGGAAAAACATATTTGCCCAAATTCCTTAGCCAGGCAAGAAAGTGTCTAAGTGGCGGTCTGTGTAGCACAGCAAATCTGGGAGAGGGTTGTGGAAGGAGGATCCCAGATCATATGTTGTTACTTTGTCACAGCATACCAAGGAGCTACAGAGGGGGAAGTGGAATAATGATAAATAAAATAAATAAGGCCGCTCGGCCAGCACTCCTCACAAACAGCCTGATCCGAGTCCCATTTGGCGTTCTAATAAAGGTAGTGGGAGCAGGTGCCCAGTGCTGCCAGACAAGCCCATTTGTGCCATCAGTGTGGAAAGGGCCTCTGGGTACAGAAAGGGATGGGAATGCCAGGCCTGGAGAGGAGTGAAGTCCTCAAGTAAGGTGTGAGCGTGAGTGTAAGGTATGGGTCAGAGCCCTGGAACCCTGGCGCGTGATGTTAAGTAGCTGGGAAGGCATGGCTAACAGTCTTGTTCCCTGTTGGTGGCTGCTGATATCAAAGCTTAGTGGAGCAGCGAGGGTCCATTCTGCAAGGTGGCTGAGAACAAGAGTGGGAGAGGGGTTGGAGAACAGGTGATAGCAGGTGCTGGCCCTGGTACCTTTAGCAGTGCCAAGCAAAGGCTGCAGCCCTGACCTTTCTTCTACTTTTTCTCAGCTCTCTGAAGACCTTTCTCTTTTCAGTCTTCCCTTTCCAGGGGGCTGTGGCAGTTATAGACTCTGGGAGAAACACTGCCCTGTAACCCAGTGTCACAGGCTTATAAGATAGAACTTGCAGCCAGGTGCCTTAAGAACAAGGTGTTCCCAGGAGGTGGCAAGACTGGTTTGTAATCAGATAAAGGCTGGATCCTTCAGAAACTTGTAGTTCCTTGTCAGCTGCCATTATACTCCTGGCTGTGCCAATGAGGTGAAAGGGGCTGAAGGAGAAATGCACTTAGTAAGAAGGAATGAAGACTGTGTGCATGTGTTCAGGTGCCTGCGCATTACTGCACAGTTCCTCTGAGTGGGTACCTAGGTGAGGGCTGGAAGGGGCCAGGCCAGATCTAGAGTCCGGCCATCTTTGCCACCACCTAAACAAGAGTCAGGTTTGTAAAAGAGGTAATGCTATTGGAAGTCCGAAGATACCTCCATTTAATAAAAGATTTTTCTGGACTGGAGAGATGGCTTATTGGTTAAGGGTACTGGCTGCTCTTGCAGAGGACTGGGGTTCTGTTGCCAACATCCATCCCTATGGTGGCTAGCAGCCATCTATAACTCCAGTTCTGGGCATCTCCTGCCGTTTTCTGGCCTCTACAGGTTTTAAACAACACAGGTACACTTACACGCAGGCAAGACATACATATAAAATAAAAATAAAATAAAATAAACCCAAACTGATCTTTCATCTCTGTGGCTTTCCTGACCCAACATTGGAAACGCGAGCTCCAGGCACCTGCTGCAGGTGTGATTCTGCTCTTGGTTTTGATGCCGCTATGCTTGGTTCAGGAGCCCTAGGAAAGTCCACTAGTTACGAAACAACTGGAATTCATATGGGCTGCAGAGCTCCGTGGTTCATTATGAAAGCACAACAATTGCACAGAGCACGCTTTCAGCTTTGCAGAAATTCTTATGCTTTGGTTTTGGTTTTGTGATGGCGTCTCCGTCTTTGCTATACTTTTTAAAAATTTAAAAATTGTTTTTTAATCGTGTGTGTGTGTGTGTGTGTGTGTGTGTGTGTGCCCCCATGTCCATGTGTGGGTTTGTACTTGTGAGTGCAGTTCTGGAGTCGCAGGCTGCTATGAGCTAAGCTCCCCGACAGGTGCTGGGGGACTTGACTCAGGTCCTCTGCCTGCTGAGCATCTCTCTAGCCCCTGCCTATGTCTTAACTCATGGTTCCAGGTAACTTCTAAAGCACGTGTGCCTGGCTGTAGCTTTCTAAATATTGAGAGTGAGATACATTTTTAATAGTTTATTTTTTATATTTTTATTTGTGTGTGCTAAAAAGGCTTCGTCACAGAAATATACACTGCAGAATGGCAAAAGAGTGTTTAAAGCCATTGCAGAAGTTGTTGGAAATCCCAAGCCAAAATGCATTGAAGGATTCTTTTTTCTATAAAACCCAGGTCAACATCTTAAAGAGCAGTTTTCAGATTCTTACACAATACATACAAAGAATGAAGTTGGTATTTCCCTGCTGAGGAATGATGGTAGGAAGAGTGAAGTGTTTGTTTTCCATATTGAAACCATCAGGTTCCTAAAGAGCAGAAAGCAGCTTTGTGTGCACAAACGCTGTACTCCTAATACCACAGTCCCAGATCTGAACTCCGGTGCTTCAGGCAGCGTTCTCTGCATTGTGTGGTATGACGGCATACACAGTGCAAAGTGTACGTGTGCCTGTTGTGTCCAGAACCACCGGCACTGAAGTCACGGGATGGACCATGAGGGAGCTAGCTCTTCAGGGAAACATCCAGGATCCTTTGTGCTTTTGATTTTGAATGAAATGTTCTTGTATGTTAAAACACCTACTTTTGACAGCATTTTGCAATCCCCACATGTAGTTTACATGACCCGTTGCAATTTAAGAAGCTGGGTTCGAAATACTGGTGAGAGTTTTGCCTCCTTGCTTTGGAAGCCCTGGGGCCAGTGACAGTGAGGTAGAATGCTAAGTACATGGCTGTGCCCAATAATAGGCTGGCTGGATCTGAATTTCAGTGTGAGTGGGATTAACTTCTGTGGTCCTCAGATCAGCTCCCATCTGTATAAAATGAGAAATTGCAACAGTGCATTTCATAGGTTTGGGGTTTTAAATAAGGTAACATGTACCTACCAAGTGAGTGGTACAATTTGTAGCCTCTCAGCAAGACTATAATCAGGATTAAAACAAGGCCAAGTTGAGCCAGTGCTGTGGCCCTTTGTCATTATCAATAAAGCCTTCTCAGTCCCATCTGCATAGTATAGGGAGGTGCCCACCATTCCCCATGTTCTGTCCACGTGCAAATGAGTATTCTGATGACCTGCCTGCTCCTTTAATGGTGAGCTCAGGAGGTTGTTGGTCCTTTCTCCAACACTGAGCAGTGTCCAGGTGGGTGTCCATGTGCCTCTAACTTCCTCCGTCTAGCGGTTATTAGGTGAAAAAGCAGGGCTCTCAGGCTGTCCAGAACTCACACCTGGAGATGTTCACCAGCTGAATTCTGCTGAGCAATCCTATGGATTTGAGGTTGTATTAGCCAGAGCCTTAATATTCAAGAAGATCCAGTCTCCCAAGACTTAGGGTGCAGTTAAGGTGGCAAGGACTGAGCAGAAGGCCTGTTTAGAGAAGTGGAATGTAGGGAAGAAATAGAGGGAAGGGGGCTCTGCTGCTGAAGGGGCAGGTTGGCCTGAAAGCGTGCTGCAGTGTTCCAAGGTACATCTAGGGACGCCTTGGCTCAGGCCGCTGAGGCAGAAGCTTTCTGTGGGGTGTGCTTGCTGGGATAAGTGATTAAGACTGAATTCTAAAGAAAGAGGGAAAAAGAGAGAAAAGAACAGAAAACGGAGAAAGAAAAAAATATATATAGAGAAACACAAGAGTACACAATTTACAGCATTAAGAATGAGTTTACTGAGCTGGGGGTGGTGGCCACGCCTTTAATCCCAGCACTTCCGGGAAGGCAGAGGCAGGTGGATCTCTGAATTTAAAGCCACCTTGGTTAAGCGAGTTCCAGGCCAGCTGGGGATACAGAGAGACCTTGTCTCAAAATAACCAAATAAAAAGAATAATTTACTAATTTCCTTGGAGGCTCCCATTGTCCTTGGAGTCCAGCTTGGTTTTGCCCTTTTGTGTCCCGTTTTTATTTATTTTTTATTCCCGGCTGGCTTCTCCTTCCTACTCTCAGAAGCCAGTTTGCCGCAGCTTGGCAGGGAGGCCTGTTGACTTCCTGGCCATCCCCCTCACTCCGCCCCCCTCGATCCTGGATCCTGCCGCCCTTCTCGCCGTCCGCTATGACCTCACCCCAGCCGGGAAGTGGAGCTCCCGTTTCCCACTTGTTTGCCCTGGCCCAGAGACAGATCCATCACGTGGCGCTACCGAGATGCCAGGTGTGTGAGTTGCCGGCAGTGGGCAAGGCAGGCGGATGGGGGGCATTCCTCTGGACTGAGTTGTGCTGGTGGCCTGGCACAGGACCCTCAGCTCTGGAGGCAACTGAACAGCTACCCCACATGCCCTGCTCGTGGGTGCTGAGTCATTGCTGAGTCACAAGCAGTACAGCTGTGTCCTCAACAGTGAGCTCTTTGTGGAACACTGCCGGGCTTTCCTGCTTCTTGGGGTGTTTTAAAGGAGCCCAGATTGTCACTTGACCCTCTCTGCTGGCCCCCCCTTGAGGGCTCTTGCACCCTGATTCCTTCCTATGACTGTGCTGTGTACCGAGGAGTCATGCACACCTCCGTATGCTAGCTAGGATTCAGAATCCAAAAGTTCAAATCAACTCGGCAGCTGGGTGACAGGCACGGAGCCAAGGCACTGATTAAGCAAGCTGGGGCAGGAGCAAGTAAAGGCTGGATCTCAGCAGGAGGGGCAGATTCCTGGGTGCTGGGCGGGCCCTAGGAAGAGCAGCCAACTCGCCTGGGTCTTGCATATTTTGCAAGGATGCTGAACCAAACTTAAGAACCCAGCCCTTGCCGGGCATGGTGGTGCACGCTTTTAATCCTAGCACTTGGGAGGCAGAGGCAGGCGGATCTTTGTGAGTTCAAGGCCAGCCTGGTCTACAGAGTGAGTTCCAGGACAGATGGGGCTACAGGAAGACCCTGTCTTGAAAAGACAAAAAAAAAAAAAAAAAGAACCCAGCCCTGTTACCCCGAGGGAACAGGTGCAAGGATACCTGTGAACTGTTGCCACAGTGAAGGGACAGAGGAAAACTGAAAGTTGGAATTTGATGCCTAGACCTGCCTGGCTCGATTTACCACTTTTAACTCCTCAGTTTCTCTTTTTCCTTCCCTTTCTTCCTCTCTGTCTGTCTCCCTGGGCAGATTGCTGGGGTTTTCACTTCAGAAAACAGCTGTCAGCAGCATAGGGAGCCATTACAGTGACAAAAAGTGCAGTTAGAAGTCTTGCTGTCTCTGTGGATTGAGGCTGTGTGCTGAGCCCTGGGTGTCTGGTAGAGGAAGACATGCAGCCCTGGAAGCAGGAAACGGCTAGGGGCCTGGCTGCGAGGACCCCTGAGGGTTGTTATCTCTGGCTGGGTAGCACTAGAAATAGGCCCCTAGATGACCCTGAAAAGAAAGGTGCTTGGTGGTTGCATGGGTACCCTGGCCTAGGCGAAGCTGTAGGGCTCAGGTTGCTGAAGCACCCCTGTACAAAGTTGGGGAGTCAACTTTGTTCAGTTGTCTCTTATGTAAAGAGAGGAGCTTGGGCTAGTTCTGGTTCTAAGCATGACTCCTTCCCTCCCAGACAGCGGCACCTGTTTAGCATTGGGCACCAGCAGGAATCTGCACCTGTTGTGGATTCCTAGATGAGGCTGCTGAGTTTCTATGCTAATGCACCTCGACTGTGGAGGTGGCCCAGTCTTTGGTCTTAAGGTAGGCTGGGCTAGAGCCTCTGTCAGGACACCTCCCCCAACCCCTAGAGGGGCTGAATGAGACCTAAAGGGCTGGACCTCAAAGATCTGTGGAGACATGTTTGAACACATGTCCTTTGAATTCACCTAGGACCTTAAACTTGTCACCAGTAAGGTGATTTGGAGGACATGGTTACCTTCCGGTGGTGAACGAGGTGGAGAGAGCTTGGAGTATGGACATCTTTGAAAGCAGGCATTCTAAATATTAGCACAAAGGCACATGCTAAAGTGTTCCTGTTTTATGTATTTGAGAGACAGTCTTGCTGTATACGTAGTTTGGCCTCACATATCTGACCTTCAGAGATTCTATACTTCACTATCATGCACGCGTGGGTTTTTGGGGTTTTTTTAAAGTTTGTGTGTGTGTGTGTGTGTGTGTGTGTGTGTGTGTATGTGTCCATTTCAGATTGACTGTTGAATTCCTGAATTCCCCAACTACATCAATATGCCCTTAGAAGACACACAACAACTAAGTATGGGCTGCTTTCCTTGTTAAGCTTAAGCAGAAAGACTAGGTCCCAATGTCCTCTGGGCTTTCTCCATGCTAGGCATAGTGTCACTGTCACTGGAGGCTGTTGCAGAAGCAGCCCCAATAGACCATTTGGTCCCCAATACACCATCTAAAATGAAGAGCTACAGGTACTCAGTGGATACTCTGGGAGGGAGTTCTCCAAATGCTCAGCCATAGTGCGCATATGCAGAAGCACCACTAAATGGCCTTAGTGTACTGTATATAGAGATGGATATTTTCAAATATACGTGTATATATGTAACAATAATAATAAAAAGACAAGACATTTAAAAGTAGTTGCGGGGTCTAGGAGGTGGAGGAAGGGAACTGGGTAGACATGATACAAATACAATACTCATGTCTGAAATTCCCAGATTAAAAAAAAATGTTAAAAATGAAGAGATGAGCAGCGAGTGGTTCGAAGTAGAGCAAGAGGACAATTATTTTTTTTGCAGCTTTTTCATTTATTTATTTTTTATTTCTGTATGTGTATGAATGTACTGTCTGCATGCAAGTCTGTGCACCTGTGTCATGCAATGCCGTGGAGATCAGAAGAGGGTGTCGGAGTCCCCTGAAACTGGAGTTTCAGACGGTTCTCGGCCGCCATGTGGGTGCGAACCCAGGTCCTCTGCAAGAGCGGTCGGCGCTCTTAACCACTAGGCCATCTCTCCAGCCCAAGAGGACAATTATTAATGTGGCCACGTTAATAGGGAACCAATAAACGGTTCTGGTGACCTTCAAGTCAGTCTTCGGGGACACTGACATGAACTTCAGCTTTAACTAGAGAAGACTTGGAGCTCTGAGTGAAAGGTACATTCCATAATCAATCCTGTCATAGTGTGGTCCATTGTTCTCTCAATTCGAGTTCTGTAAGGTGGCCCAAAGAAGGCCTCATGGCTCTTGTTTCAGGGGGTCCATCTGGTTCTCAGGAGATGATCGCTTCTGTTTCAGGGTGCAGCCTCATCACCTTGGAGAACTGCCCTATGATTTTGCTGTTCTTAGGTTTAGAGTAATCACTTAAGTCAATACCTTCATCCTTGAAGGGGGACGAGATAGGTTAGACACGCCTTTGAGTGATGACCATTCCCGTGTGCAGAGGTATGCAGAAGACCACAGCACAGAAGACAGTCCAGAAAGGAAGCAGGGATGCTGGGTTGTTATCCTGTGACCAGTTACTTTGCAGGTCCAAGTGAACAGTCATTGCTTTTTTTTTTTTATTTTTTTTTTTTTTATTTAACAAAAGCAACATTGAAACACCTGTTTCATTGAGGACTGGGGAAAGGCAAAGATAAAGAAGTTTGCTCCTGGTCACAGCAGCAGAGGTAGAATGGGAACTCTGGCTTTCTTTTGAGCTGCCAGTCCTCCTGCTAGTTTGCACCACTTCACTTCCCCTGAATAATTAGCGAACTAGCAGGCAGTTGTCTAAGCCCCGTGGTTCCCACGGAGGTGCCTAGCCTGTTCTCCTGCGTGCTCAGCGCTCAGGTCTGTATCTCCCCTTTTCCGCTGTCTTGGTTCCTCTGGTGTCTGTATGTGCCCTCTCCACACTGAGTGGTCGTAGGGCAGTGTTGAATTTGGAAAAAGCAGTGTGACAGTCAGATCTGGGCGTGTTATCAGCTGGGGATGAGTCTTGGAATTGCTCCTCAGTTAACTTGCTGTAGCCTCGATTTCCTTGCTTGTAAAGTGAGGGTGGTACTGTCTAGATCAATAGGACAGTGAGGTTTTCATGCTTGAAATACGTGGTACCCAGGAGCCTCTTGCAATCCTTTGCTGCTTTGTCCCTACAAGTAGAGTGGCTGAGTCACAAGTTCTGACGGAGATGGCATTCTTCTCTTCCCCTTACCTGTGCCATCTCATCCTCCTTGAGCTTGTGTTATCCGGGTGTGGCAAAGCCTTGGGAGTACCCTGCCAGTAGATGGTGATATCAAACCCCTTGAACAGCAGCAGTGACCCTGGCTCCCAGCTGGCAGCAGTGACGGGAACCAAGGATGTTCCAGGGTCTATAGGAAAGACAGTGTGCAAATCTGGGCAGGGCTATTTCCTGGAACTGTAACGAGGTTCTGGGAAGGGAACCAGCTCTTGGGTGAATTGTAGAGGAGAGGAGCAGGTTTGTTGGTAGGTGTGGTGCAACTAGAAGCAGGGATCTTTCTGGCAGAGCTCAGAGCTGCCAGTTGTGAGCGCTGGGGTGCGGCATGGGACCAAGAACAGGCTGTTGGCGTGGTGTCACACCCCGGTAATTCCAGCATTCGGGAGGCTTGAGGCATGAGGAATTCTTTCTCAAGGTTTTATAAGTCACATTATGAGAGAAAGATGGAGTCAGTATGGCAGGGAAGGTCTGCAAGGCCTTGTTTCTGAGGACTGCCAAACTCCCATAAAGTACTCATCCTGTCAAACACAGAAACACCCCTTTCTACCTAACTACCCTTCCATCTAACCACCATTCCACCAAATATCCTTATACACAACCTCCCCTCTATAGCTATCAACAGCTACTGTCTGGCCACTACTCAGTCACTTGGCATTGTGCCCAGCTCTGGACAGATGGGTAAGAACCCACAAGGCCTCTCTCTACGTACTCTATTCCCCAAGTGGAGTGCTAAGTTTAAAGCACCCATTATAGCAATGTAGTGCCATCATAGAAGACCGCGTGAACAGTGTACATACGAGTTGAGAGGAGAGAGGGTTCAGCTTGGGGAGGGGCTAGCACAGTACTCTGTACTGTGCTTGAATTGAGTCAGTAGTGAATTGGTTCTGTGGGGCTGTGGCTCAAGGGCAGGGACGTCTAATACCATAAAGAACTGGAGGGTCCACGCCAGCTGGTCAACCCCATGGGCCAGGCACTTGGTAACTCTTGGTCTAGATCCTTTTCTGTCATTTTTTGAAGTGTTCTGTTGGACCTGTGTCCTTGTCCACAGACCTAGTGGCAGTGTAGCAAGACACAGTTGCCGTTTGAACCCCATGCCCAGTACTGTGCAGTGGCCACATCCTGACAGTAATTTGAGTATTTTTCAGGCTCACCATCACTCAGGTTCCTCAGAATGGAGGAGACCATAAGAGGCAGTCGCCTTTTTTTCAGAGCAATTGTAGACACAGAAAATGCATTTGAACATAGACAGAGAAAATAGAGGTCACAGGCTGGCCCCCACAGTAGCCACCGTAACATCTTGCTGTCTCACTTCCGGAGGTTTCAGATTTTCATGTTATACACTTGACATCATATTAGGACCGTCTCCCAATATCAGTCACAGTCCACTCTGTTCGATCGATCACTCATCTGTCTAGGAAAGGTGATCCCAAACCAGTGTCAGCCCTGGCGTGGGCTCCGGCCATGTCAGTACTGCCTGGCCGACAGGCGGCCTCTCCCCTTGCTGGAATAACACTCCTTTCACTGTTACTCCAATAGCAGGGGCTTTTGGGGTCTTGGCTCCTTCGGCAGCAGCCATTCCTCAGACGGTGTGGGGGGTGGCTGAATACTTCTCTGGCGGGAGCATTCCAAGTAATGCAAGACTCTTGAAGGCAGGAAGAGATCAATTTGATAGGAGGATTCACTGCATACAAACAGCATTCCAACAAACTGAATTAGCACATTAGTGAATGAGCAGTCTTAATCTTGTTATAAAGTCGCTTTTCTTTGCCTGCTGGCCTGGCTGGCCAGCTTTTCCTGTTTATCACCCACGTGTTTTGTAAACTCCTCGTTTCCTTAGGTGCTGTTAGCACTTTTTTTCCTCATTGATTTTCATGACCTCTGTGATTAACTTTTGCTGCTGTTGTTGGGAACTGGGGAGCCTTCAGTCCTCTTTGTTAGGCCTGCAGTCTGTATCCTTCCCGCTTCTGCATCTGACTGTGGGAGCAAAACCATGCTTTGCAAGTGAATGTGGGGCCCTAAGCAGGCACCCACCCCTTCCCCTTCCAAAGCCCCCCTCCACCCCGTCCATCCTCTCATCCATCCTGGCAGCTGTCAGTGTTAAATATTCTCAACTGAGTGGCCTTTTTTCCCCTTGCTGTCTTCAAAAACTTGAAATCCTGTTCACTTTCTGATAAGTAACCACCTGGGAGCTAACCCCTATGTTAGCTTCTGGGGTGCGGACTTCATAATCACACTTTCCCTGGTGAGGGTGTACGGATGTCTGCGCTGTCTACAGCTTCTTCGCTAGATTCTTCTGTGTCTTTCATGTGTGAACCTGGTTTCTAGCACAGAGCTTGTTTGGAAGCTGATACTCAGAATGGAACACGACCTGCCTGAGGCCATACAGCTTGCTAGTAGCAAGTCCCAGACTTGCACAGGTGTCTGGACCCTCCTTTCATCTCTGTCCCTCTTAGCCCCTTTGTACCTAGAGTCAGGACTTTGCCCTAATGCCTGGAGGAGTGGAGTAAAGCTTGCCCAGGCTGCAGGGCCTTGTTCCTGTGGCCTCAGGACACTGGCTATTCTGGGTTAATGAGGGTAGAGAGAAGTCTAGGGGAAGGTTGGGACGGGCTTCCGGGTGAGAGCCTAGGACAGCTGTCTTCAAGTTCTGCTTGGCTATCTCACGTCCTCTCCATCTGTGTGGCTTCTTTGGGCCTGCCTGGGAAAGAGGCTGATGAGGCGTGAAACCTTCTCCGAGCTCAGTTTACACAGCTCCTGGCCCTGTCCTGCTGACTGGAGAGGCCGTAGGTGGGGTTAGGCATGAGGGGAGGTCTGAAGGTGATGATGCTAGGAGAGCCTGGCAGTCACTGAGGGAGGGTTGAAGTGATTATCTGGGTGTGGAGACATGGGGGACGGGGATGGCAGGGGCTCGATGCAGGGGAGAGAGCCTGCTCGGCAGGATGACAGACCGATCCTGCCCCAGCTCTGAGACTTTGGGCAGGCTATGCAGCTCTTGGAGACTCAGCCTCCTGCTGTCAAATGAAACTGGTGAAGCCTGTTCTCCCATCTGTGGCCAAGGCTCAGTGATGAGTGCTTCATCTTGGCCTTTGCAAGTATCCTGTGGATGTGGGTTGCTTCTCCTCCAGCTTCTATTTAGAACTGACCCATTCAGAATGAGGCCCTGCCCTTCCCTCCCCTCCCCTCCCCTCCCCCCAGTCCTCCGCTCCTCCCTCCCTCTCTCTCTCTCCGTCCCTCCTTCCTTATTGGTGTATAGTCATTGCACATAGTAATAGGTTTCCTAAGGATATTTTCTTTTGTGCAGTGTTGGGATTGATTCTAGAGCCCCGTGGACATTAGGCAAGCACTCTACCACTGAACTTGTTCGCAGTCCTCCTCCCACCCCCATCCCTCATCCCTGTCTTTTTTGAGACAGCAACTTGTTAAGTTGACTAGGCTGGCCTTGAAATTGTGACTGTTTCTTGACTTCCCAAATATGTCTGATTACAGGTTTGTGCTTTCAGGTCTGGTTTATAAGATGTTTATACATGCGTCTAAAATACATGGACTATGCAACCCCAACCCTTGGTGGCACAATGTTTCTAATATTAGAAGTTCTCAGTGGAGGTAGAGCAATCTGAAGATTCAGGTCCTCTCGCCCTCAGACTAGCAGGAATGGGTGGCAGAGTGCCCTGTGCTGGAGGGTCAGTGCACAAATACAGACCAGACAGTTTCCTTAGGGTTCATGTAGGGCAGTAGAGCGTACAGTTCCACACTGACTTCATCCTGAGTCGGACATCATATCACTGCACCCCAGGATGAGTGAGGATCCTGTGGATGGGGAGGTGGTTGAAAACATGCAAGTTCCTAGGATCAGGATGGGGCAGGTGCCAGTCTTAATAGTGAAACTAATCATTAGTGATACTAATCATTAGCCCTGGGGCCTGAAATGGGAAATTCGGGGCATAGTTGCATTTAAAGGTGACCTTGAATAAGGAGATTATTTTGGATCAATCAATGGATCCAGTAGAATCCCTAGAGTCCTTAAAGGTGGACAAGGGTGGGGTTGGAGAGATGGCTCAGCAGTTAATGCTCTTGCTGCTGGGATACAGACTGGAGTTGGGTTCCCAGTACCCATATTGAGCATCTCACAACTGCCTATAACTCCAATTCCAGAGTATCCAGTGCCCTCTTCTGACCTCCACGGGCACCCACACACATGTGGGCATAGTCACATACAGACATAGACACATACACATAAATTAAAATGTATGAAAAAATGTGGACAAGGGAGGTCTGGGTTGTAGCTCAGTTGGCAGAGTACCTTCCTAGCATTCGTAAGGCTGCAAGTTCAGTGTCTAGTACCACATAGAGCAGGTGTGGTCTGTGCCTGCAGTCCTAGCACTTGGGAGGTGGAGACAGTGGAGTCAGGAGTTCAAAGTCATCCTTGGTTACACAGTGTGTTCAAGGCCAGCCTGGGCTACCTGAGGGTGCATCTCAAAAACAAAAATAAAAAGTGGACAAGGGAGGTGGAAGAGGTGGGTCAGAGTGATGTGGTATGACAGGCTCGCTGGCTTGGAAGATGAGGGGGATGTTGAGCCTCTAGAAGCTGGAGATTGCCTTGGAGCCTGGAGAAAAGGCCACTACGGGTATCGTATGGAAACGGGACTTTCCAAGCTACGTGTTAATAGATTTGTATGGATTTCAGCTGCTACACTGGTGATTTCTTCAGTAGCTCAGGAAATGAATGTAATAGACTAAGCATCTGATGGTCACCTTGGCATCCAGTCCACAGGGAGTGGGAACTGAAGCATCAAACAGAGATTTCTTTGGGTGTGGTAATGACAGATGCTTTCTTATCTGGGTGTGGTCATTAGAAGGGGTTGGGGCCACTAAGGCTGACTTGGGTGGTTGGGAGGATGGCTGAGTAACTAGGTGCACAAGATAAAAGGCCTTGTGTGCCTGTTACCTCTGCTGTGATGGCCCAGTGCCCCCCTCCCCCTCCGCCCCAAATCTGGCTGGGATGACCTCATGTAATGGTGCTAGAGGTGCTGCCCTCTCCTCGTCCTGCCTCATCCTGTCTTAATCCTTGCTGTTCAGTCTGCTGTTTCTTTAAGTATCCTGGGAATACGTGTTAGTGTGTTTCTCTAATGGATGGCTTGTCCAGCTCCTGGACCAACACAGTCCTGTTCTTTCCGGGATGTGCCCAGCTGCTGTAGCTGCCGCCTCCTTAGCTTCCTGTGTGGAGAATGTGGCTGCCACCTCATCAGTACCCTTTCCTCCCTCTGACTTATCTGACGAGGAGGTATCAGGAAGCAGGGGGCAGGGGGACTGATCTGTCCTCGGCCCTGACTGAGACCTTGTGCTTTTCTGAACTGCCTTTGTGCTTCCGTCCTGCCGAGGGCCTGGCTTTTGCTTTCCTGCCATTTGCACAGCTTCCGTATCTATTCTGTCCCCATTCAGTTACCCTCTAATTCAGTAGCTGCTAAGAACCTAGGAGCCTAGAGATGAGGAGAGGGAAGGGGAAAGCTGCTTGGAGGAGGTGACCCTGTCACATGGGGACAGCAGGGAGCTGGGAAGAATGAAAGAGAAACTCTGATTTGCTGCAGTCCAGGAGAGAGGGAGAGAAATGTGGGACTCAGCTTGTGCTGGGACTGGCCCTGAATTAATGCAACTCTTCTGAAGGACCCTCACCATTTTCCACTACGAACACGTCATGGTGTGGCTACAAATGAAGGATGTTGCCTTTGGTGGGCCGGTTCCACACACTGGGGCCTTGAGCCACTTTAGAAGAGAGGGTCTCTATGGCGTTCACAGTTCACAGACAACACTGTATGTGTGAGGACTGGATTAATCGCCTAGGGTGACACCAAACACCACCTTAAAGCCACGCCAGCACAGTTCACCTGCCACCCACCTCAGGGCCTAATGGAGAGGCCCAGAGCCCTCACACTCCTTTCTCAGGGCGCTCAGGCTTCCTCGCTGAGAATGCTAGGAATGGCCAGATGCTGCCCAGGCTTGTATGTGGCCTCAGGGAAGGTCAAGTTGTCTGGCAGGGAGAAAGGGCCCCGGAACCTCAGCCTGGCCAGGCCTTTCATGCGCAGCCTGACCCAGGAGCTCCGCTGTTGCAGCTCTCCCCATTTCCTCCTGCCCAGGAAGGAAGGGGCGCTCAGCCCTTTGTTGGGGCATTGCTTCCGATCTGAAGTGAAGCTCACATTCCACTGCAGTATCCTCGGGTTGCTTGCCTGCAAGACACCTGGCTAGAATAACAATGAGCTGGAATTTCTGCAGCTGGCCTCCTCTCTGAAGGATGCCCTGCAGGGAGGGGTGCTCTCTGCTGAGCCAGCACTTCCTCCCTGCCTTTCCTTTCAGGCTCTCCTTGTGCTTCTTCTGATCAGAGCTAGGCTCCTGCTAAAAAGCAAACACTGTGGACAATCCTTGAGATTGTGCGATCTCATTTCTTATGTACATGTTGTGGGCATGGTGAGGCTGAGAGACACAGACTGAAAAACCCCAAGATGTGAAACTGAGATCATCAGAGATGTCGTCCTTTATCCAGCATCTCTTTTGTTTTGAGACTCCTAGAGGCTTGGGGCACGAGCCCAATAATAACTCCTAATCATAGAGCTGGACTTTGCCTTGGCTGGGCAAGGAATGGCCCGTCTAAATCGATACAGGGCTTCATTCCAGCTTCTTTCTATGGAAGCCTTTGATCTTCTCTGTACTAAGCAACTCCTAATTTTTTCCTTGAGTTTTATGATATTTTCTTTCTTATTATAAAGCAAACAGTTATTTTGTTTTAAAATATTTTATTTATTATTTTATTTTATGTATATGAATATATTGCTTGCATGTAGGAAGGTATACCTTTGCCATGCATTACCTGGCAAAGTCGGAAGAGGGTGTTGGATCCCCTGAAACTGGAGTTACAGACAGTTGTTAGCCGCCATGTGGGTGCTGGGAATCAAACTCCGGTCTTCTTCAAGAGCAGCCAGTGCTCTTAACTGCTGAGCCATCACTGCTGAGCCATCTCTGCAGCCCCACAGTTACTTTGTGTAACAGTATAGCTTTCCTATAAAGTGGGCAGCTGTTCTAATCCTCCTGTAAACATTAACTCATTTGCTGGGTGCTAGTACTAAGTAAGACAGAGTTTAGGCCAGGTTCTAAGGAAGATTCTAGAAAGTTCCACACAGTACACCCTGAGGGTCTGTGGCATTTCTTTACACCACCAAGAGGAGACAACTTAGAAATAAACACCACAGTTGCTTCCAGAGCTCAGCATATAGTCACACAGCTGTGCATTTCTATCAATATGTCGATTTCCTATCATTCCAGTGAGCAATGCATCATTGATCATCCTGCACATTTAATTTTGCATCTTGCTCCTTCTGAACATAGCTATGGTTTTGATGTCATCCTTTAGGCTTTGAGCAGACACATATATGCTGTTGTGTGGCCGATGCATGCTTTTGTACTGGGGAACTGTGCCTGGCAATAATGAGGTCAGTAATACACAGCTTAGGACTGTGCTGATGGCAGAGATTCTGCATGAGCAGAGGGCTGGGCCTAAGTTTGGACTTCAACTCTAGGGAATTGCAAGTTGCACGTTATATATTATGGGCTTGCAAGTGCATATTACATATTGCAATGAAGTGTTTAAACAGTTATTAGTAAGTCGTGAAGCTGGCATTCTTATTCTGTTTTTGAATAACAATGATGCTAATTCTATCAGGTATTAATTAGCTCTCATTACCTAGTACTGAGCTTTGCAGTATTTGCCTATTATCAGAAGTCAAAGGGATAAATAAGATGTCAGACAATAGGAACTGTTTTCCAAGACGCTCTCTTATGTCCCCCACGAGCTTCGAGACTGGATATTTGTATCATTGCTGTCGACCTTGTGCTCTGCCACTTTGAGAAAGGTTTTCATCTACAAATGTAGAAGTTAGAAACTGGTCCAGGTACCAAAATCTCAGGGATGGGCAGCTCTCCTTCCTTCTTTTTCCTGTCCATTCCATCCACTCTTCTCTCCCTCACCCCTTTTACTGTGCAGCTCAGTCTAGATTTAAACTAGCTGCAATCTTCTTGCCTCGGCCTCTTGAGTGCTGGGATTATAAATATGTGCCAGCACACCCAGGCACAAACTTTACTTTAAAAATGTTTATTTTTATGTGTATACATGTACTGCTTATAGGTATGTAAGTAAATCTGTGTCAAACAATGCCCACAGAAGTCAGAAGAGGGTGTCAGATCACCTAGAACTGGAGTTATAGACAGTTGTTAGCCAACATGTGGGTGTTAGGAACTGAGCCCAGGCCCTCTGCAAGAACAACTGCTGATCCATATTTCCAGCCCTCCAAATCTTACTTTATGAGAGGCCATACCTGGCCAAAAGTCCTTGTGTAAGAAGAACACAGTGGACAGTTGTACTGGGTTGATGGGGCACCTCCCACATTCCTGTCTGCAATGACCTCAGACTGTGCCCTTGTTTAGACACAAGGGGTCTTTCCCGATCTATTTACATTAGATGAGTGTCGGGAGAGACCAGAATCCAGCACCACAGCCCCCCTCACTCGAGGAGTTCCCCTTGACTCAAGCCAAATCTTCAACACTGAAAAATTTTTAGGACCAGTCAGTTTAGTGAAGCAGAACAGATGTTTTAATATAGGCTTAACCATGAGGGTTAAGAGGGTTAAAACAGACATGCCTGGTTGCTGGGTTCATGTTCTCAAGGGACAGCAGGGGAAAGCAAGATGTACCCACTGTGGATGTGGACTTCTCCAGAAGTCTCAGTGTTAACCCTTTTCTCTGCTCTCAGGTTCTGTCTCAAGGTTGCTAGGAAACCCCTTTTCCTTTTCTCTTTTCATCAAGTGGCTCCAGAGCTGCCTGGGTGGATTTATAATCTGAGAAGCCAAATCAGGAGCTCAGTGCATGTCCTTTCTCTGAAAATGGCTTTCTGTTGAGATTCCTACAAAACTGCAGATTTGCGGCTGGGAAGGGAGAAGGGCTTCAAGCAGTGCTTATTTCTTTTGGAACTTTTGCTCCTTTGCTAACCAAGGCTTCCGCTGGATTCCAGAGTGAGGGGCTTCTTTCCCACTTCTATGTCTCCAAGATTTTCTCTGCCTTTCTGTTCTGCCTCAATACTAGATTAGGGTGAGTCCTGTGTCCCTGTATCCAGGGATCAGTGCTGGGACAAGACAAGAGCGGGGACAGGTGTAGGGACCAGGGAAAAGGTCAAGTGGCAAGGGAGGGCAGGGATGAGAGGGATTCAGCCGCCAGCCAATGGTTGTCAAGGGCTGTGGGCTCTACGAAAGCCAGGTAGAGCCCAGGAGGATGCTCCTTGGAGCTTCCAGGAGACCACTCTTCCTAGGAGACGGACTTTTCACCTCCAGACTTGGGGTTCTGTTAGTGTAAGCAGTCCACTGTGCAATGAATTGTTAGGAAACTCTGACAATGCCCCACACAGAATCGTTCTCTCCCATTAAGGGATGTAGATTGAGAGAATGGACACTCAACCAATACTAATGAAGAAAAGATGAAACACACAGTTGGACTAGGTATTCCGCCCCTTGCTACCCGCTGGAGAACTGAGAGCTCTTGAAAAGTCTAGACAAGCGCCTACCCCCAGTTATGCTCAGAGGAATCTTGAGAAATAGTGAAACGGGGCTCTGGACTGAGGAGCCTTGTTTGTGAAGTACACTGTGATCTGCGCCATGGTGATGGTTAAATTTGAGTACCACACGGGGAGCCTGGAGCATCCTTGGGAACGTTAGCTCTTTTACTTTTATGGTCAGCTAAAGACACGAACAGTGTTGCTGGATGCTCCCTATTTCTTATTAATTCTGCCACAGCCACATCTCCTTGTGTTTTCCTGTATCCAGTGACTGGGGAGGGGAGGACATTAGTTTGTTTTCTTGTTGCTGTAACAGAATATCTGAGAAAAGCAACTTTAAACCCTCTTAAAGAGGGTTTATTTTGCCTCACAGTTTGAGAGTACAGTGTGGTCATGGAGATGTGGGGAGAGGGAGTCTAGTTGTGGAAGCAGGAACATTACATCTGCAGCCAGGAACAGAGAGAGATGATGTTGGTACTCAGCTAGCTTTTTCCTTTTACCTTTATATTCAGAGTTGGGGCCCCAGCCCATGGGAGGGCACTGTCCACATACAGGGTAGGACTCCCCTCCTATCAAAACACTTTCAGAGTTATATCTCCTAGCTGATTCTAAATCTTATCTAGTCAATAGAGATGACCAGGCACCACTGGTCCAAAGCTCCGTGGGGAGCTTACCATCATCTCTCCTCCTGGACTGTCCCTGCATCACCTTCTCATGAGCTGAGTAGCAAGGCCCCTGTCTACTTCCTCAATGAGGAAGGAAATAGATGGTGGTGAGAGCAAAGCATGGACCAGCAAGGAATGGGTAGTGCCACACTTGGTCTCCTCCAGAGAGCATCAGAGGGGCCACCCTGGAAACAGACCCCTGTCCACGTTCCATGGTTTGGGTAGTTTGCACACATGACAGACAGCCCTTCATCAGATTGGATGCCCAGGAGCATTCTTGCTGGGTGGAAAAATCTCAGAAGTAGGGGTTCTTATTACAATGGCGGAGGGAGGGGAACGTGTGCCCCAGTCTGTGTTAGGGCAGGTTGTACATAGAGAATGGAGCTTTCCTTGGCTCATGGTTTTAGAGCTTGTGGAGGCCAAGGGGTGGCACAAGGATCTGCTTCAGAGCCTGCTACATCATCATGTGGCAAAGAGCAGCACGTGATGGGAGGGAGCCAGCCGGAAAGCCTCGGCCTCAAGTCACTTGTGATACTGTATGGCTATCCTTGACCCCTCATCTAATTCTACGAATCTCCCAAAGGCTCTCTCACCTCCCAATACCTTTCATTTATGTATTTTGGAATAAAAGTGTCAACACATGAATTTTGGGAAGATATATTCAAATGATAGCAGTATGAAAACTTATAATGAGACAGGCATTTGAGGAAAGAGGGATATCTGCTGCCACCTACCACATAGGCTCCTACCGTCCCACCACCTGGCCTCAGTCTCCTTGGCTGGCCCACCTTCCCTGGGTAGAAGAACCACAGGATCCCTTATACCCCAACAACAGCTTGCTTCCCAAATCAGGAAATCTGGCCACAGAGAGATTGCTTTGGTTCCTAAATGGAAAACTACACACTTTCTCCATTACTAAATTCCTTTGCCTCTCTAGTTTGTGTGTGTGTGTGTGTGTGTGTGTGTGTGTGTGTGTATAGAGCCATGTAGATTTACCTGGGTTACTTTGTGGATGGGTGTCAGAAGTAGCTGAATGGGTCATTGTTTGCAAGCACTTTTTTGCATTTTATATATATTTTTTAAATTTTAATTTATTTTTTATTGTTATTAAACTTTTCCCCTACATCATACATCATTTCTCAGTTGAATTTAAAGTCACTTCCCTTTCCATGCCCCCCACCCCACCTGAGTTCCTGCATTCTGCCATACATCTTTCTCTGAGTCTTTCCAGAGTTTTTTTTTTGTTTGTTTGTTTTTGTTTTCCAGTTCTTTTGTTGTTGTTCTCTCCAACTTGTATTGCTTAATATACATACATACATACATAATTATATGCATACATAATATATATATATATATATATATATATATATATATACACATAACACCTGAATTGGAGGGTTTTCTCTTTCTTTCTTTCTTTCTTTCTTTCTTTCTTTCTTTCTTTCTTTCTTTCTTTCTCTCTTTCTTTCTTTTGCTGAAAGATATCATGTTTTCCTTAAGGAAGTGTTTGAGAGTTCCTCTTTGGCCCAAACAACCATCAATCTTGCCCTTGTGCTGCAAACACTTTTTTCTTTTCTTTTGAAACAGGTTCTCGTGTAGCCCAGGCTGGTCTGGAACTTACTATGAAGTCAAGGGTTACCTTGAGCTTCTGATCTTCCTATATCTACTTCTTGAGTATTGGGATTGCAGGTGTGTACCACCACACCTGCTTTGTGCAATGCTGGGGTTAGAACCCAGGGCTCTGTACATGCTACACAAGCACTCTACTAATTGAGCTACATCCCTTGCCCTGCAAGTCTTGATGCTGGGAGGTAGACTGCTAGACTCCTGGCACCACGAACCCTATGCTCTTTGTCCTTAGACAGAGCCCATGAAGAGTGTATGAGTGCCTCTCAGTGTGAGTAGGACATCCAAGAGAAGAAAGATAATTAGCATACATTCTTTGGTGTCTTTAAATTATATATCTATTTATTGTGTTTGTGTGTGTGTGTGTGTGTGTGTGTGTGCATGCCACAGCATGCATGTAGAGATCAGAGAGCAATTTCTGGGAGTCAGTATTCTCCTCCTATGATGTGGGTCCCAGGAATGGAACTCAGGTCATCAGTCTTGACAGCAAGTAACTTTACTTACTGACCCATGTTGCCAGCTTTTATTTCTTAATTTCTATATAAATTTTCTAATAAGATATGAATATTATTTTTTATTATTAATATTCGCTTAGCATCAGAATGACAGGTGGTTTATGTAGTATGTGTCCAGCATGCTGGTGGATACTGAGACAGGCTGTTCACTGGGTGCAGGGTACCAGTCTTAGCAATGCATCTATTTCCTAGGGATGCTATAAAAGATTTCCCATGTATTTTTAAATATTTTTTATTGTTAAACTTTTTTCATACATCATACATCATTTCTCAATCCAATTTAGAGTCATTTCCCTTTCCATGCCCCCCACCCCACCTGAGTTCATGCACTCTGCCATACACATCTTGCATCTTTTTCTGAGTCTTTCCAGAGTTGTTTTTTTTTTTAAAGCAGAGGCTTATTCTTTTGGGGAGTCCCGTGTATTTTTTTTTAAAGATACCGTTTCATGTAACCTAGGCCAGCTTCAAATTCATCGTAATTGCCCATATAGCTGAGGTGATTTTCAACTTTTAACCCTCCTGCTCCCTCTTTCCAGATGCTGGGATGCCAACTGTGCCCCATTCTGGCCCCTTTTATGCAGTGCTGAGGACTGAACCCAGAGATTTGTGGTAGGAAAACACTGGACTGAATGGACTGAATGAGCTGCACCTCTAACCTAAGCCCCTTTACATTATTATTATTATTGTTGTTGTTATTATTACTATTTTTGAGAATGCAGTATTGCCAAATTAGATAGGCTATTTTTTTTGGTCTTTTTGAGGCAGGGTCTCCCTTTTAGTACCAGCTGTCCCGGAGCTCGCTCTGTAGACCAGGCTGGCCTTGAACTCACAGAGATCCGCCTACCTTTACCTCCCGAGTGCTGGTATTAAAGGCGCGCCACCACGCCTGGCTAGGTAGGCTGTCTTTGACATCACTCTACAGGCCAGGTTGAACTTAAACTTGTAATCCCCCTATTTCAGTGTGCAGAGCCACTTAGGATACAGGGATTACAAGTGTGAGCCAGTGCGCCTGGTTTCATGATGTTCTGTGGATGCTAAAGCCATAGTTCTGGGAGGTGTGAACTTGAGGCTGTGCTGTGGTCCTCTGGCTGTTGCAGACGTGATAGAGATGGACAAGGGACTAGGGGAGTGCAAGGCAATGCATGGGTCAGGACCTGGAGAAGATATGCCTATGTTCGCGTGGTTTCCAAACGCTGTAGTTCAGCATCCTGGGTCCATACTGAGCTAGTGGACCAGACAAGGTGACAGGTTTGGGATTTAAAATAGATGTTGTCACCAGGCTATGGGAACACTGGGAGGGGATGGCAGTGGATGAGTGTTGGGGTCAGTCACGGGCGTGATATGAAGACTGGGGATGGCTACATGGGATGAATGGGCTTTGTAGGGTGAATAGAAATCCTTAAGGGGTTGGGTGTAAGATATGCGGTGTGCTTGTGGTAGCTGAAATGGAAAGTCCAAGGACGTGGATGCAGAGCCTTCACCTCAGTTCATCCTGTCATCACCCCCATCACTGGTCCCCGCCTGGTAGAGGTGGTGGGAGGCTGAGCTGTGCCGAGCTGTTGCTGTGCAAGGCCTCCAGTTTACAAGATACTTGTAGATCTGAGCTTTGGGAGTTACCATCACCTGTGGCCTGAGTGGGAAGCAAGTTGGAGACAGATGTGAGACAGTCAGCTCTGTCCTGTGATAAGAAAGAAAGTCCTGTCTTCCGCAGTGCCTTCCAATCCTGCCTGTAGCATTCCTGTGGTCTCCCTCCAGCCTGCAGGGAGCTGACTGCTTTTTCTCTGCTTCCTTTGGCCACGAGGGTGCCTCTCTGGACCCTTCCCATGCCCAGGGAAGGGGAGTCTTGGTTGCCTTTGGTCCCCTAGGCTCTCAGGCTGGGTTGTACCTGGAACACGGAGGCCGCTGCCGTTGCCCGGCAGTTCGTTAAGTGGCTGTGTGTTTCTTGTGGAGGAAGGAGACCATGAGAAGTGCCTTATACTCCATGTTCTGTGGTAGCTGGGGGCGAACTGAATGCCGGAGCTCGTCTTATCCCCTTCACAGACTTCCTCAGTGATGGTGGGAAGTCCTTCATTAGCTTCCATTTGTTCTTCCAAGGTTAAGACTGGGGGAGGTCCCCGGAGCTGCAGGGGCTGCAGGGGCTGCAGGGGCTGCCTGCTTTGTTCTGGGGACTCATCAGGTAAATAAGGAAAAAAGCTTTTTTTTGTGAGTCAGTTTGGTCATCTCTAGGAGCAAATACCCGTGGAAAAAAACAACTTAAAGAAAAGGATTTTGCCCTCTTTCACTTTGCCATTGGACTAAGTGGGGCAAAGGATTTAAAACTCAGGCAAGCTTCATGTTTTTCTTGTAATCTGTCAGGGGAAACATTGGTTAAAAAAAAAGAAGGGTTTATTTCGGCTTACAGTTTCAGAGGTTTTAGTCTATGATGGCAGGTGGGTCGTGGGGTGGAGCAGCCACCAGAACCCAGAGAACAAAGGCCTGTGCTAGCCTGCTGCAGCCTTCTGGCTTCCTTCCCTCCCTTCTCTTCCATGCAGACCCCAGCCTGCAGGATGGAGACGTCCACATTCAAGTCAGATCTGCCCCACTTAGCCCGTCTTTTCTGCAGGCACCCTCACAGACACACCCTGAGTTATACTCTACTGATCTCTCAGGTGCTCCACTTTAATAAGCTGACAATCAGAGTGAATCTTCGCGCCCTTTGTTACATTAGAAGACTTGAATTCAGTTCCATCTCCCAAGCCTCATTCATGGGAGTCCCAGCTGTCCAGGGTGACTCTCTGCAGCTGTGACCATGCCGTGTACTATGCACTGTCCACTCCATATTTCCACAGATGAGCCCAGAGGACATCCCTTGCAAAATTTAAAAATTAAAAAAATTGAACAGATGAAGAGGATTTGCCAACAGCCACAAGGCCATGACCCTACATGGGGAGGCAGGCTCTGGTTGAATGGATCTGAAGCTCACCTCAAATCCCATCCCCTGAATGGAGGAGTTGAAAGGCCTGGGGATTCTGAAGCAGCTGAGCTGTGTTATTCCCTGCAGCTTAGGGAGGAAAGGAGAGGAAGCAAAAACAGAGCCTGTCTGCAGGAGGATGGCTATAGCGCTGTCTGGGAACAGATCGTGATGTATCTTCCCAGGGTAGACAAGACCTAGCTCTAGGAGTGCAGAGAAATAGCATGCACTCGGCTGGCTGGAGACCGCGTCCTCTCTGCTCCAAAGGAGGAACAGGAGAGCTTTGCAGTGCGGGATCTTAGGAAATCTCACCTAGCCAATGTGAGAGAAATGAGGCCAGTGAACTGGGGAGGGTCAGAGACTGATTTCCAGTCCTGGAGTCAGTCCTGTTTCCCTTCGGCTGCATGGCCCTGTGCTGGTCCTAATATTAACAGCACGGTAAATAGGAAGGGGGAAGAGAGAGTCATGTGTGTCTGCACATACATTGAGTCAAGGTGACCTCGAGGCAGAGAAGGGACAACATGGGACACAACACTGGTGCCAGGGACACTGCTGTCCTTCCTTTTCTGTGACCCGCACCTCATTTCTACCAACCCTGCAGTTTGCAAAGCATTCATTCATCTGCTCAGCTGTGTTTAAAGGAGTTGATGCACAAAGATGTTCTCTCTGTTAGTATTGGGTAGGAAACAGCAGTCATCTGTGTTTATTCCCAGTGTCTGCTGTAGGGGGTCAGCTGATAGAAATATCTAGGAGGCAGGGTCGAGAGGGAAGTGACACATTTGGGCCTGAGGGTCTGGGAGCCAGAGAGGAAAGAGACTCAGCCAAGAGCATGAGCCAGGGGACATACTTTCCTGTGGAGCTTTTCTGTGTCATTGAGCTGCAGCATGTTTCCTGGGGAAGCGTCCCCCAGGAGGCCCCCCAGGCGTGGCCAGCAGACTTCGGTGGGCTAGGAAGATGCAGGAGGGAGCCCTGGAAACTGCTGACTCCCAAGCCAGAGGGCCTGTTTCCATGTTTTTGAGGGTTACACAAGCACACTTTCCCAGGAGAATTTTAAAAAGTGCAGAGTGACTTTTCACAGACTTAACATGCGAAAGCAGACCTTCCTGTCCTGCATCGTAGTTCGATCATCCAAACCGACAGGCTTAGGCAGGACTTGGGTGAGCACAGGTCACCAGGTTTTCAGAAAACTCTCTCTCAAACCTTCCCCATTCCTCACTTTTGTCCCAATGTCTTTATTTTGGTTTTAGTATTAAAAAATGATTATTTATGGCTTGCCTGGGTACATGCCAAGGATGTGGGTGCATAATGTGTGTGGAGTCCCCCGAGGGCAACCTTGTGGAGTCGGTTCTCTTCTTCCACTTTTTTGTTGGTTCTGGGGATTGAAGTCTTGTCAACAGCTTGTGTGGCAAGCACCTCTACTCACTGAGCCATCTTGTCCACCCCTTGCCCTGACTTCTTAAGTCGCAGAGGGGTTTCCCCTTCTAATGTCCATAGAAATATCCTTCCCTGCCCTCTCCTTTTTATTCCCTTCACCCCAACTCCAAGTCATATCTATGAGCTGTGCTATATGTGTTGCAGGAACTCAAAGATCATTCTCACTGGTCCTTAGATTCTGAGAATGGCTTTAAAATCCTTCCTATGGCTAGCGGATGGCTGAGGAGTTTCCGAATGATGCTGGAAACACCTCAGACTTGTCCCTTGCTGGTCCTATATTCCCATGCAAATATGCTGCGGACTGGCCTGAAGAAGACGCTTCTGTGCATGTGAGTGAAGAGCACGTGAAAGCCTCCCTGGTGTCAGCTGGAAAGAAGTGTCTTTTGCAGAATGCCTGTTTCCAGTACTGAGTACCAAGTACCTACTCCCTGGTGTCCTTCTGGATTTTAGCCCCATAGGGAGTAAGCAGAAGATACACTTTAAGTGCTCCCCATAAGAGAAGTGCTTGGATTTGCTGACACCTGAATGCCTAGCCTTGTAGGCGTCCCGTTGTTCCTTCTGGCAGGTGTAAGCACGGTGCAGCCCCTCTCTCAGGAGTATCCATCTTCACTAGCCCTGTTCGTGCTCAGGGTCCACCTCTTGGCTATAGTAATAGTATTAGTATAGTAAGACAATGTAATAATTCTTCCTCAGGTGACAGAACTTTAATGGACCCAACCCCAAGAAAATAAACCTGGCTTCAGATTTGCCTGTGGGCTTCAATAAATATTTAACAGTATGTCCCCCATCCTGTCCCCTGCTGTTAACCGCGACCATCCCATAAATCACAGCTCCTCTTTCCTCTGTGTGCTGCCCCACTGTTCCAAAGCTGCTGTTCTGGGCCTCAAATTTCTTATCTCAGCAACCAGATAATAATGGTTTAGAACTCAGCATTTATTTATTTATTTATTTATTTATTTATTTGCAAGGATGAAATGAGACTGCGTATGTGTGAAATGTCTTGGAATGTTTAGTTACAGGCATCTTGGGTAATCATTCCTCACATGATAACTGGGACACTGAATCAAGGCTGTGGCTTGGAAGCCACGTTGCCTAGCTTCAGACTTCTTTTTTTTTTTTTTCTCCAAGACTCATTTTTATTTTCATCTGTGTGTATGTATGTGTGTCTCTGAAGGTATCATATGTTTCTGCAGTTGCCTGCGGGAGCCAGAGAAGGACTTCAGATCCCTAGGAGCTGGAATTACAGGTGGTTGTGAGCTGTCTGATGTGGGTGCTGGGAATCAGGCTCAGGTCCTCTGGAAGAGCATTAAGTACTCTGAACTGCTGAGCCGTCCATCTCTCCAGCCCTGGGCTCCTTTTCTACTAGTGTGAATCATAGTCACTTTCTGTGCCCTCAGATCCAGTTCTGGAAACTTTGTTCAAGAGTACCAGGTGGGGAATTTGTGGGATGGGGAGGGCAGGCTGCCTGCAAGGGGAGTGACATGTTTATGAAGGGCCACTATTACTCTCAGGTAGCTGGGGAAAGCCAGGCCTCAAGCCTTATGAACTGTTGACCAATCTCTTCTCTAGTAATTACTTCTCAGAAGTAATTCTGGGATACTGTGAATATACTGGAGAGAGGAGACTAAGACGCGGTGGCTGGGAAAGGCCTGGATGCAGTAGGGGTTCAGGAATTGCTGAATGAGTAAGAGAAGAAACAGGCCCCAGGCCTTGCCCTAGAGAGGCAGCTCACAGTGTGGGGCAGGGCCTGGAGCCATGCCAGGCTTGTGGGGTTGTCTTTAAAAAGAAACAAAGCAAAGACTGAAGACTTCTGACTAGGTGATCCTAAGCCTCTAAGCCTGGCAGCTCCCTACCCGAACTTCTTATCCCTGCAGGGGAGCCTGGCTAGGGCCTTCTGTCAGCTAAGCAAGCCAGTTAGCTCTACCTTCACTGGCCTGGTGGGCATATCTGTCCTTGCTACCACCACCTTCAGGGCAGCTCTAAAGATCCCACAGTAGCTGAAAGATCCCTGCCTAGAGAGGAGAGGCCCGCACAGCAATGCTCACTGAAGGCCCCCTGGCCTGTTCAGTTGTGTTTGGTGCTAGTATCCCAAGGAGTCCTTTTCAGCACCTGCCTCTCTAAGCATGTTAGTGTTAAATACAAGGAAGGAGAGATGGTGACCACTGTAGGCCTGGGATTGTGACAAATCTGTTTTCTTCTTCCCTGTCCTAGGCCTGATTGGTTTGATGTGACTACAATAAGAACATGCCCTTTTGGAGGGCTGTGCCTGCTGGCTGCATGGAAACTAAGGGATTTTCCAAGCCCTGTGGATTTACAGTGCCTCGGTTGTACTGCTGGTGGATGCAGGCCCAGGAATGAGCCTCAGTGTGCTTCAGGATCCTGCAAGTGGCCTCATGGACTCTTCCAACCTGGATGTCCACTGGAATCAAAGACCGCAGCTTGAGGGGCTAGATCTCTACCCTTAACTCGGTGGGAATATTTCTCTGGTCTCTCTGACAATATGGATTCCCTCTAAAACGTGAGTCCCCAAGTCCCAGTTCTCCAGGCAAAGCAGACCTCATGTGTTTCCTCCAGAGTGGCCAGGCTGTCCGGGCTGGTGGTTGAGGACATGTTGTGGTGTGGCTGGTTGTCAGGAGAGCTGCTGTCTCCTGTGCTCATCCTGGTGTCTGGTGTGATGCTGGGAGCCTGTGGGAGGCTCATGAACCCTCCTGGAGCTACCTTTCTTCCTCTCGCTGGCAGGTGCTCACTGATCAAGGCCTCACTCGCCTTTTTCATCTTCCATATTGAGGATGTCTCTGTCTCAGAGACAGGGTGGGCACCTGGCACACAGTCTCTCACATTGCAAAAAGGATAAATGAAAACACAATAGTGCATTAATACACGGTCAGTTCATGTGAAAGATAGGCGGGGCAGGATCGTCTCTTGACTCTGTGCTTAGAGCTGAGAATAATGTGAGACCAGGTGGTTGGTACCATGAGAGGTGTGTGTTGGTTGATGTGGGTTTGAATCTCTAGCACCCTAAGTGATTCAGGGCAAGTTCCTTTTCTCCTCTCTTAAGCAGAACTGGTATTGAGGGTCTTTTATCCCCCTCATCACCAGGTTGGTGGTAAGCCTTACAAAACAGACACTAAATGTGCAACACATACCAGATGCTCAGCACAGGGTCAACGCTAGTGGAGGGGTAGCCTTTGGGATGGGCGTGTATTGCTTGGTCCTAAACAGTCCATCTCAGCAGAGCCAGATAGACAGTGGTACATTTTGTACTGGGCACCACAGGTTGGCAGACAGTTGGTTAAAAGTCACAGTTACTGCAGCCCATGGGAAAACTGAGAGTCAGGCCAGTGATAGGCAAGGAAATGAGCTTCCTCCTAGCTGGAGGGAGGGGGCAGCGGGCTGGCCAGTCCTCTGTGGTTCTGCAGCTGATGGGCAAGAAGCTTAGCCCCTCACGGCTTTCGAGGTTAGTAGTGCCCAGAGATGTTTTTGGTAGTGCCAGGCTACCCAAAGGAAATTTCCTTGCTCAGGTCACCTGGGGCCACCTAGCATTTGGCTGCCAAAGTGATATTGGGGTTCAGTCTAGTTATGGGTGGGCTTCTAGGCTAGCAGGCCAATGACCAGGCAGCCCTCCTTGAACTGCTAGTGCAAACAGAGCCTCTGGCTGGAATATACTGTAATTCACAGCTGCTAGGTATGTGCTGACTTTATACTTGAGGAATTTGAGATCAGAAGTGGATTATCTTACTTGAGGGTAGGACGCACAGTCAACATGTCATTGCAACAGGTTGGTCTGACGAAATGATGACCCCTCATAGTTTCCTTCCTGCTACTCTGAGAAGGACAGGTAGAGTGCATGGTCTTTTTGAGCTTCTACGTAAGTTAGCCCAATAATCCTTCAGGTGGGCAGTGTGTCCCTACTCTACAGTTGGGAACCTAGGGGCTTGTGACTTGTGCAGGGTATTTGCTCAGGAGAAGGCTGAGCTGGAATTAGGAAGCCTGGGTGCCTGATGTTTATGCAGAATCAACCATGTCCACTGGAGGAAGAAGACTCTCCTTGAGGTCTAGAAATGTGTGAAACTCCCTGCTATGGATGCTTTTGGGCTCATAGAGCCTGGAGTCTTACTTCTTTTCCCTGGGAGAGACAGACTTCAGGGCACACCCCAGGAAGTAGGGACCAGTGCTGGGCCTCGGGCTAGAGTTGAGTCACACTGGGGCTCTAGCACTCAGCTTCTCCTAGTCTGGTGGGAGCTGTGCCTTTGGCAAATGGAGACTTGCAGCACAGGGTGATAAGGGCTCTGTTCCTGGACCCCTCAGAGCAGAGACAGGGGCAGGAGTCATTTCAGGAAGGCGCTAGGAGGCCCTCAGCCCCGCCACCTCTTCATGCCCTCTCGCCCATCCTCCTGCTGTGGCAAGTACACCTCACTTACCACACGGCCCACAGATCCCTGTCTCCTCTTTCCTTGGTTACTCCCCAGAACCACTCCAATGTGGTGGTCCCCTTTATCTCTTGCTTCTCACAAGAGGGCGAGGGTAGGCTCAGGCACCAAACGGTACAGAACTGTTTCAGGGAGAAATAAGTCTGTGGCCGATGGCTTCAAGGGGGCTGCACCCTGTGAACAAAGATGTAGCACAATAATCACCACTTATTAGATTAGCTTCTGTGCAGGGTGCATGGCAACCTCTGATCCATGCATCTCCGGAACCGAGCTGTGGGTTGGCACTGTTAAGATCTGAGTTACTCCTAGAGTGACAAGCACAGAGGCAAAGCAACTATCCCCCAGGGAACATTCATAGTGACTGCCTGACTCGAGGGGCCACACTGCCTGGAGCTGATAGATGTGACCTCTAGTGACTGTGACCTTGAGCCACTTGCCCTCCTCCTTTTGGTCTGTATCTTTATTGGTAGGAAGCTATGTGATTGCTCTTCTAAGCTGGGATGCTTAGGAGTGAAAGGGCATAGTAACATTTACTGGGGGACGACAAGTGTAAGACAAGCAGACATTAGGGTATGGCTTCAAGGACCATAGCACCAGGTCCAAGGACCTTTGGTCCCATGAGATGGATGATAGTTGCTGTTGTTACCATGCTTTTGATGCTGGAGGTCCTGCCGTTTGGTACTGGTGGTACTGGCAATGTGAGCAGTTTTGGTGGTCCTGATGGTGGTGGTCCTGGTATTGGTACTGCTAATGTTGGCATGTCTGGTTCTAATGCTGGAGCTGCTAATGATGCTGCTGATGCCTTTGGTTCTGGTAGTATCACCGGTTCTTATGGAGCTGGTACTGGTGGAGCTGGTTCCCGTGGTTCTGGTGGTACTGGCGGAGCTGGTTCCCGTGGTTCCCGTGGTTCTGGTGGTACTGGTGGTACTGGTGGAGCTGGTTCCCGTGGTTCTGGTGGTACTGGTGGAGCTGGTTCCTGTAGTTCTGGTGGTACTGGTGGAGCTGATTCCCGTGGTTCTGGTGGTACTGGTGGAGCTGGTTCCCGTGGTTCTGGTGGTACTGGTGGAGCTGGTTCCCGGGGGTCTGGTGGTACTGGTGGAGCTGGTTCCCGTGGTTCTGGTGGTACTGGCGGAGCTGGTTCCTGTGGTTCTCGTGGTACTGGTGGAGCTGGTTCCCGTGGTACTGGTGGAGCTGGTTCCCGTGGTTCTGGTGGTACTGGCGGAGCTGGTTCCCATGGTTCTGGTGGTACTGGCAGAGCTGGTTCCCATGGTTCTGGTGGTACTGTCGCTGGCAACTCGAAGGCCCCTCACAGCTCTGCCATTTCCCGTTGTGCCTGCACATCTGTTTATGGTTCCCCTCCTCAGTCAGCCCTCAGCTGCCTGGAGGACATATGTCTTGTTGAGTGCTATCATCAAGGCTGTTTTTCCTTGATGGTCTTTGGAGATGAAAGCATATGCTGTAGTCCTGGGGAGCTGCCCCCAAGATCCTCCAGCTGCCATCATCCTGGACCTGTCTCCATACCTTTGTGCCTGGAGCTAGGAGGTCTCCACCAGTCGATCATGAGAGAAGTCCTAGGCCTCTTCAGCTTCCAGGCCTACACTGGGGCTTGGCCAGTGTTGCTCAAAGTGTGCTGATGAGGGCTGAAGAGGATTTTGGTTGCAGACAGACAAGCTTGTTTAGACTCAAATAATTGCTTTATATATGCCTTATCAAATTTTTGAAGAACCATAATTGGGGCATAATGTCTTTGATTTTATAGATATTACTGCTAAGATTGTAGAAGTGTAAGGTCAGTATTTCTAGAATGCTAGTCGGCCTCTCAGTCCTGAAAAGGGCTTGATTTGGACGGTCAGTCTTCAATTAGATGTGTGGTACAGTGGCTGTGGGGAGCTTCGGCCATCACAGGCACAAGGTCTCATCGTCTGCGACATGATACCATGTTCTGTTTCTTGTCTGCTGAGACTATGGGCCATTGATTTTCCCTGACTCTGAGAGATTATTGATGAACTGGTTGTGCGGCTTGGTCTGTGGTAACATTGAACCCCCCCACTCCTTTCCCAAAACAAAAAATTCCTCCCTAAAAGAAACCCCTAAAATCGAAAGAGTCATTGATAACAGCATCTTATAATCATGTAGGGCATTGACTGCCAGGGCTGAGTTGCACCTGTCCCCCCCCCCCCATAGCTAGCAAGCACCCAGAGTTTTCCATGCAGCCTCCCCGCCCCCCATTGCTCTCAGTTAAATTACAATATTCCCACTGCAATCAGCTGACGATGTCTTCATCTTTTTCATTCATTTCTCCTCAATGATTGGAGGCCCTTTTTTTCTTTCCCACAGTTTCACTGTGAAAATTAAAAATACATTGTCAAGGGCTTGAGTCAGCGTTTTGCTATTGTTTTGTTTCTGCATATCACATATACTCAGGGACTATATGTAAGTAAAATGATGAAGTGGGATTGGAAGAGTAAAATGCGTAGGCAGAGAGAAATAGGAAGATGAAGATGAGCCCTTGACCTATGGAAGCTGAATGTTAAATTTAGCTCTGCGCTTCCTCCTTAGCACAGCATGCGGAGTGCATTATATTTGTGTCTAAATCAAGGTTTGGCAAACTTTTCCTATCCAGGGCTAAAGAGTAAACGTTTTCAGCTCTAGGAGCCCTGCAATTCCCTACCACCCACCCACACTACTTTTTTTTTTTTTAATTTTTTTTTAAAATTTATTTCTATATGTGTATCAATGTACTGTCTGCATGCAGGTCTGTGCACCCGTGTCGTGCAATGCCACGGAGGTCAGAAGAGGGTCTCGGATTCCCCTGGAGCTGGCGTTCTTCTGGAATTGGAGTTTCAGACAGCTCTCGGCCGCCATGTGGGTGCTGGGGATCGAACCTGGGTCCTCTGTAAGAGCAGTCAGCGCTCTTAACCGCTAGGCCATCTCTCCAGCCCCCCACACTACTTTTGTATCCAGAAAGCTCCCATCAGTATGTAAATGAGTGGGTGTGGCTGTGTGCCAATAAAACTTTATTTACAAGAACTGGCCAAGGGCCCCATAAGCTGTCTTTTGTCCGCAGTTTAAATAAGAAAGCCTGTTTGTCTTTTTCCTGTCTCATAAGCTCTGGAGGGAAGTTTGCTGCTAGATGTAATGTTTTCATGCGGCTGGGAAGGCAGCATATGGACCACACTTTCATTGCGTTCTACAGGAAGTAGAAGGCCTTCCTATGGCTAGTTCTCACCTACTGTGTCTTATGCTCTGATACTGACAAATAGAACATGCACATATATTTTAGCGGGGGTGTAGGACTGGCAGGAGAAGAGACTTCAGTGGAGGAGAGACTTCAGTGAACATTCTGGAAGGTGTGTCAGGTCTCAATGTTTATTTGAGTGGCTCTTGATCAAGAAGGCCTAGACTCCTGACATAGTTATTCAATGCCCTGCCACATAAAGTAGTTATGTCAGAGAGATCCTTGCCTTCTTTGACTGACAGCTACAATTATTGAAAGAGTATCTTTGAAACAAAATTAACCAGGTTTTGAAACTTTGCTATTTCACAGCGGGGTGATCCTGTTCCACTGCCTTAACTCCCCTGAGTCTACTTTGCTCGTATGCAAGCTCTAACCTCTCTGAGTTGCATCCCAGCGCTCGCCCACTCACTCTTTAATGTTAGTTCCTTCTCATGGAGGGGCCAGAGCCTGTGGGTGTGAGGATTACACAGTCCCTTCCTCCTGTCAGTATCCAGGCTTGAGAAACACTGGCCTGCTGAATTCCAGAGTTTGCAAAGGGAGCAGATTCCAGGAGGCTGTCTGTGTAACCTCTCACCCCTTTCCTAAGCCCTTGTTATCCCTGAGCGACTTTGGAGGCAGGTGAAGGCTTATAGACACTGCGCAAAAGATCTTAGGCATGCGGTAGGGCGGGCCTGGGAAGTCTGGGTCTGGATAGCTGCATGTGGACCTCTTCCCTCCAGCAATTGGGTCACCAGAGCAAAGCAAGGCTCTGGACCATTTAGCAAGAGGTAATGACTTAAACAAATAGCCAGCAACAGGTTCCCAGCTTTCTCTTTACTCCTAGTCACCAGGTTAGATGACTTGGTTGCATGGTTAGGATATACGAGGCAGCTTAAAATAGTGGAAAAAATTTTCCTGATAGAGAAATGTTCTGGGGAGCAGTTGGGGTCTTAGACAACCTGGGACAAGTAAGTCCAGCAGCTTTCTGGCTGTGTGACTTTGGGGAAGTTAGCCTCTCTCTGGGCCTCTATTTTCTCTCCAGAAGCTGGCTATAGTGAAAATCAGATGTTAGTCCCCCCTTCAAACCTGATGCATAACAAACCTCTAATCCAACTCCACTTTGCCCAACAGTTGGGTTACGTTACTGTTGGGCTGTGACCTCAAGCCAGATAAGGCAATACTTGGGATTTCTGTGAGGCTCAGGCTTCTGGTCATTTAGTGGTGTGGATGGCCAGGTATTGTGACCTTGTGCAGATGCTAAGAGGTCAAATGAGTAACCTCTGGGATCATGACTTGTTCACAGTGAGTGACAGCAGACCTGAATTCTTAGGGAGAAGCCTCCAGTAACAGAGAAGGCGCCTTGGCATGTTCCTTCGAACACAGCAGAGTAGGAGTCAGTGAAGACCATCATGACCCTGTGGCCCGGCCCGGCCTGGCCCTGTGACAGGTGGGGACACTTCGAACACTCCAAGCTCTCTGGGTCCCTCCATTTTCCAGTGGCTTCTGCAAAGTTTCTTTGGATTCTAGAACTTGCCATGGAGTGTTTCTCTGTGTAATGTGAGTTGTCTAGAAATTAGAACTCACAACAGGCTGCTCACCAAGTGTGCTGTTTCTGTCCTCAGGATTAACACACATCGAGGATGTAGCTTGTTTGCATTGGAGCAATGCCTTTGAAGAAATGAAAACAGAAGTCGGGGCAGTGAGGAGCTGTCCTCTTAGGAGCTCCCACATTTGGACTTGGTTCAATGGGCTTGCTTTGCTCTTCTGTTTAACTTGATGGGGGCACTTCGCCTTGGGTTTCCGCAGTTCTTAGGCGGGTGGCACAGTGCTGACAGTTCCTGCAGGTCCTTGTCCCTCAGCATTGGGCTGGGCTACACTCTTGTTGTCATTGTTGTTGTTGTCCCTTCATTCCCTGGATTAAGGGGTCGATTTTAGGAGTCTGCTTTAGTAAGCAGTGCTTTGTTGAGTGTCTAGGTACAGGGCAGAGCGTGTTTCCCGTAGTCCAGTGAGTAGAGAAGGTACTTGAAGTCTTCCTAAGGGACGTCAGCTGGCTGTCAAGAGAGAGCCATCAGCTTGGGTCGTTCCCAGAACCAGAAACTTCTTGGGTGGGCAAGGATGGTGGTGCTCAGTGGTACCTGGTATTCGCTCAGGATGTGATTGTGTGGGTGGAATTCTGGAAAGAGACTAGTAAACACCTAGGGATGATCCAGAGGCAGGGCTTAGTCAGCATGCTAGGTCCTTCCAAAGAAACAGCTGTAGGTAAGCAGGCAGGAAAAGAGACAGAGGAATGTGGGGTGAGGGAAGCCTAACCATGGCTCTGAAAAGCTACCCTAGGTATTGGCCTTGCCGATGTCTCCAGGCCAGGCATGAAGGTCCTGGGGAATTGTAGTGCAGGTGTGGTAAGATGGAGGTACCAGGCTTCTTGAGAAAGGGGTGCCTCGCTCAGCAGAGAAGTTGGATCAGAGGGACGCCACGACTGTGTAAGGAGTGGGGAACAGGGACTCTAGCAAAGCCCACAACTTTCTTCAGGATCATTTGAGGAAAGAGGCTTGACGCCACTGCTTGTGTGCTAGCCGGGCAGCAGCAGAGCCACCTGTGGAAAGTTAGGACAGGGACCTAATTGCTGGAAAGACGTTCAGTGCTGAGGAAAAGCCTGGAGAAATCGGAGAATGGGGAAGATCCTGGGACTGCAGTTCTTGTCAGTGAGTACTGGCAGTTGTTTTGTGGTTTTGCGTTACAGGGTTTCACTGAGTAGCCAGCATGGGCCTTGAACTCACACTGATCCTCTTGCCTCAGCCTCTTAAGGGCTGGGATCTAGTATGGTGTGTATCCCGTGGCCAGCTTGCCAGTTCTTACTTGTGTTATCACTTGGTGACTAGTCAAGCGAACTGTTAGTGCTCGAAGCTCAGCCTGGACTTGTTTTGCTCAATCTCAGATAGGTCTCACCAGGAAACAAGCAAGTCTACTCCAGTGAGGCTTTATTGGGATTTAGCACAGGGACCAGCTGTAGGATGTTGTCCCCAGGCTGCTGTCTGAAGAAGCGTAGAGGAAAGCTCGTATAGTCAACTCAGGGGCTGTCAGAGCCAGGCACTCTGCGTATGCAGTGAGGCTTCGAGCATGAAAAAAAGCAGGTCTCATAGACAGGACCACCTAGGATGCTGATTCTGCAGAAACCTGCTTCTCCTTAAGATGGCAAACGTGCTTGGAATATCAGCCTTCCTTACTCCATCCCCTCTAATCCTCACAACAAACCAGTAGGATTTGTCCAGTCAGTGGTTACCTCTCCAGACTTGCCTGACATTTGAGCACCTACCTTCTTGGTGCAAGGCACCACACCAAGACTCCACCCTGCGCCACTGTTCTGCAATTGATTTCTCGGTGTTTTCCTGGCTTTATCCCACTCAGCTGCTACAGCAGTCCTGTGAGGTGGTTTCTGTCATCTCATCCTCATTTCACAGGGAGAAGATTCCCATCCAGCCAGTCTCCCTGCTCCGGGTTTCACCAGCGTCACAGCCTGGGGGGGTTGTTCTGCCTCGACTGGAGTAGTGGCTGAAGCCTACGCATGCGAATGTCCACTAGCTGGCTGGGCTGCCGCACTCCTCCCGGCCTGATGTCCATGGGTCCGGTTATCTCTCGTCTCAGCCTCCTCTCCCCTCCTGTGACATGGTGTGTTGGATGGCTTTGGCTGTCCTCTTGTCACAGGTGGGAAGGGGGACCTCAGCGGGGATTCTCTACTGGACTGGCCTGTGGGCATGTCTGTGAGGCATTGTCTTGATTGCTGAGTAATGTGGGTGGTGTTCCCCCTCTTCCCCCACCCTCCACAGGTCCCCCACATTCGGGGTGGTAGAAGAAAGCAAGTTGAGTCCTTGGGAGGCAGGGCATGCCAGTAAGCAGCATTCTTCTGTGATCCTTGCTTCAGCTCCTGCCTCCAGGTTCCTGCCCTGAATTCCTGCCTCGCCTCCTTCAATGTAGGAGTTGTATCCTCAAATAAACTCTTTCCTCCCCAAGCTGGTTTTGGTCAGTGTTTTATCACAGCACAAAGCTGACTAGAACAAATGGGTTTTAATAGTTTCTGTTCATGGGAAGGGTTCGAGGTCAGAGAGCCTCAGAAACTTGCAACTGGTCACATAATCTGTGACAGCTCTTGGGATGAGCTGGGCCACTTTTCTTCCCATGGGAGCGCCTTTCCTTACTCTGCCTCCACAGAGACCCTTGTAACTACCCAGGCTGCTTCTGTGGGCTCCCTTGTCTTCATTAATTCACCTGAGGAAGCCTTCAGCGGCAGAGCAGAACAGAGGGGGAAAAGCCTTGCTGCTGCTTACGGAGTTAATTAAGCCGCTCCTGGGTTTCATCTGTTCTAGTTAGCAGCCAGATAAATCCTCCAAATGGCCAAGAGGTTTTCGTTGACAGTACTTTGTGAATTCACATGGCATTTGCATCTTCCTGAGGATGATAAATGTTTAGATAACAACAAGCATGGGGGGGAGGAAAAATAGGGGAAATCCAGGCGGGGAAATCAGATGGGCCCCTTTGGTGTGACGATCTGGAGATAAATGGCTTAAGGAAACATGTGATACCCTGGCTCCCACTGTGGCGTGGACTCTTTTGTCGCTTGCTGAAGCCAGTTCCTTCCAGCTGCTTCTGCGGGCTGACACGAGTCTGTCAAATGTGAAGGTCATGACTGTGACGGCTAAAGTCTTGCCTGTACAGGAATGGACGTGATTCTTCCCCTTTCTTGACTGCATGCCAGGATTTGAGTTAACTTTTCTAGCAGCCCCAAGAGTTAAAGGCTGAGAAACAGAGTCAGAAGGGCTCAGTCCCCAGCTGGCAAGGACCAAGCTGACTTTCCTTCTTGGAGACTTCTGAATGTACTCTTCCACGCTGCCTGCCTCCTACCCCAGAATTGTCCACTTTCAGTGCCATAGATGGGGGTTGCTGGCTGCAGATGGATGGACAGCAGGGGTCCTCAGAAAGCCTATGGAAGTGACAGGAACCCACTATGTTTACAGTCCCTGTTCTTCTGCGGAGTCTGCAAAGTCATAAACGGAAGCAGGCCAGAGCTCAGAAGATGAGAGGAAGTTATGCTGCAGCCCTTTTGGCCTGATGGTGCCGGGGGCTGGGGGGGGTGTGTGGGTGTGGTGGGGCAGGGCCTGGGGGCGTGTGGG
>VZQC01009036.1:1790954-2022957 GCA_009823505.1 Rhizomys pruinosus | reverse complement strand
AGGGGCTGGGGGCGTGTGGGTGTGGTGGGGCAGGGGCTGGGGGCGTGTGGGTGTGGTGGGGCAGGGGCTGGGGGCGTGTGGGTGTGGTGGGGTAGGGGCTGGGGGCGTGTGGGTGTGGTGGGGCAGGTAGTGGGATGGAAAGAAGCTTTCTGCACAGTGCAAAGTGCTGTCTCTTGATTCCGGGATAATTGCATGGTGACTCTAATGAGCAGATCAGGGTCAGGAAGGCTGAAATTTTGCATTTTTCTGTGAAGTTCTCACCATTTAATATTCATTTTTATGTGTATAACTGTTTTGTCTGCTTGCGTGTAAGTTTACCCATGTCTTGGAAAGCCCATGGAGGCCAGAAGAAGGTGCTGCATTCCCTGGAACTGGTGTTAAGGACGTTGTTAACTGCATTGTGGGTACTAGGAACCGAACCCTGGGCCTCTGCAAGGGCAGCCAGAGGGGGCTCTCATCCCCTGAGCCATTCGCTCCTCCACAGCAGGCACCCTCATCATTTTAAATGACCTCTCTCCCGCCTCCTCCTCTCCCCTTTCCTTCCTCCCCTCCACTCCTCCTTTTCTCTGCCCCCTCCTCTCCCCTCCACCTTCCTCTCTCCTCACGGCGGGGTCTCCTGTTTCCCAGGCTGCCTTCAAACTCAGTAGGTAGCAGAGAACGAGCCTGCACTTCTGCCTCCGCCCCTCAGTGCAGGGCTTCCAGGCACACCTGGTTTATGAAGCACTGCAGATCAAACCCAAGGCTTTATGGACTTAAGGCAAAGCGCTCTACCAGCTGAGCTGCGCCCTAAGCCCCAAGGACTTCATTTTCTAAAAGATCACCCTAATGACTAGATTCTGAGTTTTCTGAGCCATGATTTTACTGAGGCCTTGAAGAGGGTGTACTGGCAGGGTGGGGGAGGGCAGCGGCTGAAGAAAGGGAAAAGTACACATTCCACACCCAGCTTCTTCCTGACTCCTGCTCCTTGGAGCTCAAACAAGGGGCTGATTCACGTAGCTCCGGGGGCCCCTCACTGGAGTTGAGGTCCTGAGCCTTCCAGTGACTAAGGAGGAAATTCCATTTCAGTTACCCTGTGCTGTGCTTGTTCACAGCATTCTCCAGCTTGATTCTCAGCTTGCCTCATCCTTTTGGAATTTGACTTTTTTCTTTTTCTTTCTTTGGGTGATAAATTGAGGTGCGTTCTTAGTACACCACCACAAAGCACAACTGAATTGCCTCTTCTGTCCATAATCGTTCTGGTTGTCCTGGACCACATGCTTTAGGATGCTGGGCTATCAGGGCTGTGCCAGGTCTGTGCATGCACCTGCCCACTCCATCCTTTCTTGGCTACTTTTTTTTTTTTTTTTTGGTCTTTTCGAGACAGAGTCTCCCTGTAGCCCCCGCTGCCTAAAGCATGTGGTCCAGGACAACCAGAACGATTATGGACAGAAGAGGCAATTCAGTTGTGCTTTGTGGTGGTGTACTAAGAACGCACCTCAATTTATCACCCAACGGAAAAGGCGAAAAAGAAAAAAGTCAAATTCCAAAAGGATGAGGCAAGCTGAGAATCAAGCTGGAGAATGCTGTGAACAAGCACAGCACAGGGTAACTGAAATGGAATTTCCTCCTTAGTCACTGGAAGGCTCAGGACCTCAACTCCAGTGAGGGGCCCCCGGAGCTACGTGAATCAGCCCCTTGTTTGAGCTCCAAGGAGCAGGAGTCAGGAAGAAGCTGGGTGTGGAATGTGTACTTTTCCCTTTCTTCAGCCGCTGCCCTCCCCCACCCTGCCAGTACACCCTCTTCAAGGCCTCAGTAAAATCATGGCTCAGAAAACTCAGAATCTAGTCATTAGGGTGATCTTTTAGAAAATGAAGTCCTTGGGGCTTAGGGCGCAGCTCAGCTGGTAGAGCGCTTTGCCTTAAGTCCATAAAGCCTTGGGTTTGATCTGAGTGCTTAATAAACCAGGTGTGCTGGGAAAGCCCTTGCACTGAGGGGGCTGAGGCAGAAGTCGCAGGCTACGTTTTATCTCTGCTACCTACTGAGTTTGAAGGCAGCCTGGGAAAACAGAGTGAACCCNATGCTGGGCTATCAGGGCTGTGCCAGGTCTGTGCATGCACCTGCCCACTCCATCCTTTCTTGGCTAACTTTTTTTTTTTTTTTTTTGGTCTTTTCGAGACAGAGTCTCCCTGTAGCCCCAGCTGACCTGGAACTCACTCTGTAGACCAGGCTGTCCTTGAACTTGCAAAGATCCATCTGCCTCTGCCTCCCGAGTGCTAGGATTAAAGGCACGTGCCACCACACCCCACCTTGGCTACTTCTTAACCCTGCTGAAAGCCCTTATTGCCTGCAGTCCTGAGATGGGATCTGTTAGGACTGCTGGAGAAACTCCTTGGAGGTGTAGAAGGGCCACCTTCAGTGTGTGGGCCGCTGTGACAGTGGGGTCACTGTTATGAAGCTGTGGGGCCCACATCACCTGAGGCGGAAGCAGCTATTGCACCATGCTGGGAAGTTTCCCCAACTCTGCCCTCCTTCCTTCCCACTCCCTGCCAGATCTTGGTTTCAAACCCAGCTGCAGGGACCTGGCAGAGCTAGCTGCTCTGGGCTTTCAGCTCATGGTCGATATTCTCTTTTCTCTCAATTGGCCCTGTTTCTCCCAGGAGACAGGGAACATTTTCTGGTGGAAGCACCAGGCTTTGGTTTATGTATATTGCAGAGCTCTTCAGCTGGGATGAGTTCATCTTTGCCCATGAGGAACTCTTTTTTTTTTAATTTATTTTTATTTTATTTATGTGTATGAATGTATACCCTGCATGTATGTCACTGCACCTGTGTAGTGCAGTGCCCATGGAACCCAGAAGAGGGCACTGGATCCCTCAGAACTGCAGTTTTAGATGGTTGTTAACCGCCATGTGGATGCTGGGATTTGAACCCGGGTGTTCTGGAAGAACAGCCAGTGCTCTTAACCACTGAGCCATCTCTTTAGCCCTTGCTGATAAGGACGTCCTAACAGGCTTGGTTGAGACTTTATAGTTAAAGGACCACACTTTGTTCTCTAACACGTTGCTGCTGTTTGATACAGAGCGTCACTGAGGCTGTAAAGTGGCTGTCCACTGTGTTCTCAGAGTACTTCCTGCAAAGGCTTCCTCCCTTACATCCAGTCAGGTGGAAAAGCCCCCACACAACATGAAAGTATTTACAGTGATACATGGGTGGGGTGTGGAAATGGAGCCAACCTAAACCGGGTTTGAATTTACAGGTCTATGACATACCAGCATGGAAGCCTAGATTCTTTTCTAAGCCTGAGTCTCCCCAGCTGCAAAGTGGGATTGATGGTAGTACCTGCCTTGGGAGACTGCCTCAATGACTATGGAGATGGTGCAGACACAACGTTCCACATGTGCAGGACACTCTGCCCGGACACTTGTCATTGAAGAGCTTGGGTGGTTTTCATCTTTAAGAACTGCCGTTGTGCGGGGCATGGTGGCTCGTGTTTGTAATCCAGCACTTGGGAGGTTGAGGATAAAGACCAGCCTGTGCTGCATCCTCCAAGGCCAGTGTACACACTGATTAGGCACCTGAACATGGAAGGAAGGAAGGGAAGGAGAGAAGGAGAGAAGGAGAGAAGGAAGTAAAGGAGGGAAGGAAGGAAGGGAGGAAGGAAGGAAGGACGGAAGGAAGGTAGGGAGGGAAGGAGAGAGGGAGAGAAGGAAGGAAAGGTGGGAAGGAAGGAAGGAAGGAAGGATGGAAGGAAGGACGGAAGGAAGGGAGGGCGTCTCCCAGCCCTACTGGTGAGGAGCTGTTGTGTTAGAGGGTGGGGGACGGGCCTCTGAACCCCAACGGTCCCTCTATGTGGACAAAGTGACTGGAGACATGGGATGTGAAGATAATATTTGGCTAAAGTTTTAGAGCCAGATAGATGCAGTGTTGTTGATTTAGCTGGTGAGGTTCAGTGTGCACATGCAGTCTCAGAGAGGGAGGTGAGGTTCAGTGTGCACATGCAGTCTCAGAGAGGGAGGTGAGGTTCAGTGTGCACATGCAGTCTCAGAGAGGGAGGTGAGGTTCAGTGTGCGCATGCAGTCTCAGAGAGGGAGGTGAGGTTCAGTGTGCGCATGCAGTCTCAGAGAGGCAGGTGAGGTTCAGTGTGCGCATGCAGTCTCAGAGAGGGAGGTGAGGTTCAGTGTGCGCATGCAGTCTCAGAGAGGGAGGTGAGGTTCAGTGTGCGCATGCAGTTCCTCGAGAGAGTGGAGGCGAGGTTTCATGATGTGCGCATGCAAAGTTCTAGAGGGTAGAGGCGACGGTTAAGTGTGTGGCTCATCGCCGTCTCAGTAGAGGGAGTGCGGCTGTGTTTCAGTTGTGCGCATCGCAGTCTCCAGCAGAGGGGGGCGACCGGTTCACCTGTGGCGCATGTGCAGCTCTCACGCTTGGAGGGTGTGCGACTTTGTTCAGTCTGTGTGGCATACACTCTCAGAGAGGGGAGGCGGAGGTTCAGTGTTGCGCATTGCAAGATCGTCACGAGAGAGGTAAGATAGGTGGAGGTTCAGTGGGTGCTGCAGTAGCAGCTCTCTAGAACGAAGGGTAGAGACGAAGGTATCTCCAGTGCACTGGTGACTCTGTTTTATACTTGTATGATCCAAAGGCTTTGTCCTACCTCTCTGTGGAGGCTCTGTGTAGTGAAGATCTTTGGGGCTCAACCTGCTGACTTGTTAGGTGGCCCTGGTGAAAATCCTTGACTGTTAAGAAAAGGCATCTGTGCTAATGCAATGCTGAAAAAGCAAAAACCTTCTTCCTGTCTCGTTTCTCATTCTCCTCATTGTGCCTTCGGTTGGCTCTCCTGTTCCTCTTTCTTTTACCTTTCCTTCCTTTCTCTCTGTCCTACGAGGACCTCCTCAGGTTCCTTTCCATCTTTTTCCTCTTCCCATATCTCTGCCCTCTTTCCTCGTCCTTCTGCCTTCTGTCTCTCTGTGGTGCTCCTTGGCTTGCGCGTACGGTCGTGCTGTCCTCTCTCACTCCTCCCTCCCTCTTCTGTCTCCTTCCTTCCTTGTGGCCCGGTCTTTTATTCTCTTTTCATTTTCCTCTTCGCTGCTTTCTTTGGCTGCGGTCTTCGGCTTGTTGCCGTAGCCATTGGGTCTGAGGGTTTTAATAGTTGATCTTTCCTTCAGTCCTCTTAGTTTGGGCTACTTTAAGCAGCTAGTCTCACCACGTACGTTTTTTGACCCTACTGACCTTAGAGTTACCTCATCTTTTGCCATTATTAGCCATTCTTATTGCTAGTTCTTACATATTACGCTGCTTTTGTTACCATGGTATATTTGTGCTGGTAGGTTATAGGTTGCGGATACCATTCGGCTACTTGGCCTTTAGTCTGCTAAGTCTAGTTTGGCTTTAAATCCTATCTGAACCTGATTTATTACCCAGCTTATGCCTGTTTTTTAAGACTGCCTTGCCGAGAGCAGTCCTCATACCACTTCGAGACACTAAGGACCCCTCATAATGGATTATATCTCCTAAATAAAGAGGCCCATCCACAATTCCTTTGCTGACCATTTCTTAAATAAACAAAATCAAAACAAAACAAGCAAATAACCTTTTTTTGGTAACCTTTTATTTGTTTCCTTTTGTTTTATTTACTAGTATTTTCTCAGAGGCACTAGAGAAAAAGATTTTATTTAATAATTAATGAAAAATATGCACTAAAAATCTTATTGAGACATGAAATTAAAGCCACATTATACATAGCCGCAGCTCAATTTGGTCTGTTAGAGGGTCAGTTCTGAAGGTTGTAATGTGACTGTTGTAGTACAGCCGCGTTAGCTCAGGATACATGGAATCCAATTCCCATCGTTCTGTGCCCATGGTCTTTTCATGGTCTCTACTTTCACTTCACACCCTTTATTTCATTGCCAAATCTCAAGCCTCCTGTTACATAGAGCCGCTATCGGAGTAGAATTGTTTAGTTCACTGGGCTATAATATATTTCCTTGATGGTGTTAGATTGGGATAGTCGAGATAATCAGCTGGACGATGGACCTTTAACCAACAGTTTTAAGCTGACATATTCACCTGTTTGCTTTTTTTTATCTTTTTTTATTGATCTGTCTTATGTGTATTTCATACAGGGCATTCTTATCTCAACAAAACAAGAATTCAAATGATATTTGCAAATATAATCGGCGCTACTTCTTGCCTGTTCCCCCAGTCCCCAATTCCCTCCTACCAAGTGACGTTCCAACCTGGTTCCTCTCAGATCATCGCATTCTGTCATTATGGCCTATATTGATGATTTCTGCATCTTTTCTCTGTTTTGTTTGTTTTGTTTGTCATTTTTTTTAACATTATAAGTGATTTCAAAATGTTATAAGTTCGCTATTTTTTAGCCATTGGAGTCACTAAACGCTTCATCAGTTTTCAAACCCTGGAGCCTACAGATTTGCGAGAGCAGTTGTGCCCGACTGGGACTCCACACAATTTTCAGTCTCATGTGGTACTAACCATTTCCCAGCAGGGGGGGTCTTGTATGTTCGATCAACTTGATCAAATGAGTGGTCCTCGCTCTCGTGAGTATTGTTGTAGGTTTCACTCATTAAGCGCAATCAAAGGCCTTACGTTCACCACGCCCCCTCTTTCGCAGATTGTTTCCTAGGCTAGCCTTAGAAAACCGGGGCAGCAGGTCGAACACCATTTCTGGTTTTATCTTTGAGAAGGCTAAACACTCTCCTTTCTCTGGAGCTGATTCTTGGTCTCTAGTCATTTAGTTCTGGCTGTTTTCTTTACATCCAACCCAGGAGCTGCCAGCAATGTCCGTCGGCCCAAACTTAACTTCATCGACTCACCTACTCTAATTGGTTAGGGTCAGGGATATTGAGCCACATGGGCATTATATGGGGATATTCTAGGGGAGTATTATTTAAACAAAAAATTTCAGATACTAGTCATATGCCTTCTGCGATCCTAACTGACATGGAAGAGCAGCACACAAATAGATTTATAGTGTAATTTAATACTTATGACTTATTTTGATTGCGTATGTTTGCCTTTTGGGCTAAATTAGACATTTTCTGCACCGAATGTTTGGGCATGGCTCATAATGGTTAAATATATGATGTTGCCATTATTTCTTCGAGCACTGTTAAGTATGGCAGGGTCCTTCGTGTGGTTTATACTCAATCACAGGAATCACTTAAGGCCCTTTACTTCATACTAGCTAGATGTAAGCGTGTGTGGCATCAGCCGTTGGGTTATCTCCTTTCGCAAGGAGATGAGCCTAATAAGCAAATTAGTTTTGGGATATACAGATCTATGGGCGTGCCACTGCTGCACAGTTTTTCAGGCAGTGAGGTGGTATGCTTGTGCTGATGGAGGAGTCTTGCTTGACTCAAGGAGTACACATTTGCTTTATTGGTTATACGTAGGTCTTTTGGGTAACCACTCTCCTGGGCAATCCCATAGAGACGATCTGTATCGTTGCAAGTGCCTTCCTATACAATCTTTTTTCCCATGTTAGGTTATATCGTGATCTTCGACAGCAGGTCCTTATGCTCTCTTCCTGAAGTATCCATGTTTAAGTGCAAGAGGAGCCTTTACTTTTGTGGGGGCTTGGTCCCTGGCCAAACTTCTCGCCTTGTCAATGATAAATAGCATTGTTTGATGTCAGACTCTGTATATTAATACTACTTTATGTTTAAGTGCATAGCTTAAGGGATCGCTTAGCATTATTTTTTGGTTCTGCTACGAGAAATATCCTTTTCAACGTTTCTATTTATGTCATATAGTCGAATTAAAGAAATCAGATAAATCCTTGCAATCCCAATCTTAAAACTAACTTGGGAAAGGATTTGTATGTTTCCCAAGCAGGCCCAGAAGTCACAGTCACACTTAGATGGCTGAGAAGAATGACCGCTTTGCATGTGAGCTAGGGATGTGACCAGAAAGGCCAGAGAAGAATTGACTCCTCGGGCATTGAAGGGAGAAATGGCTCAGATGCTGCAGACATTCAGCCTCTCTCGTGGATCCTTAGCTAGTAACAACTATTTTTAATGATTCCTAACGAAGCTTATTTCTAGGTGCCACAAAGGTTTTAATACAAGAGACTTTCTTAACTCCCCCCCCATAGAATAAGGAGAAATAAGATGATGATGAGGTCGTTCTCCAACTGTAGATTGGAGCCAGCTGTTATAGAGGTATTCTCTTGTAAAATCAGTAAAACTGCCTTCTTTAATTGACTAATGGACATAGAAACTGTGAAAAGGATTGTTCTCTATTCAGAACCATTTACCTAATTCTTATTAACTCCTAGACAGCTAGGCAACTGAAATTAGGCCCCATCTATTATATGATTCAATTCCTATAATAATCCTAGGAGGTACAGTGTTACAATTAATTAGCACAATTTTTACAAATGAGAAAAATAGAATATCAGAGAGGCTAAGTGTAGTGTCTGAGTCACACAGCTGAAAATGGCCAAGCTGGTATCCTAGCTCCAGTACTTGTCTCTAAACCTTGTGCTGTTAATCATGGTACCAGTCCGCCAGAGGAGGGGTAGGGTGTAAGGATGCTAATGTTGATTGGTTAGTTGATTGACTGACATTTGCCTGTGGTGGAAGGCAACAGAAGCCATCCTAGAGCAGCGGCCAGCCAGGCTTGCTGGCCTTGTAGCACTGATGGTGTGTGGCTTTTGAATCCCTCACAGCTTGGCAGTCCAAGAACCAGGGCCTTAAACCTGGGGCCACTGGACCTTGAGCTCTTTAGTCCTCTTTCTCCTATTCTGGCATCCCAGACACCTGGGAGGCCACGGGCAGTACTCGGAACTGGACAATGGTCCTCAGCTTCATGCAGCTTCTTCGTGAAATGTCATTTAGTTCGTAGTCACATTCTTTCTTCTGGTCAGTGCTTTCCTGGGCTGTTTCAGATGTCTGGATCCCGGGGTATCTGTGTTGGGATTCATGTTTGGAATACAGTGGGTAGAAATGTCCTTGAATATATTCTCTTTGCCTGGTGTGACAGAGCGGCTGCCAGTTCATGGCTGTTAGCTGCTGACTTGGCTGGCCTTAGAAAGGTGCCATACAACTCCACCTCATCCATGAATAATGTGTGTGTGTGTGTGTGTGTGTGTGTGTGTGTGTGTGTGTGTGTGTGTGTGTAACTGGACATCCTGGAAAGAGGGGGGGAGAGAAGACATAACCACACAGGATAGACTGTTTGAAGGGAGGAACTTGTAAAAGACTCAGCCTCAAGCCAGGCGTGGTGGCGCACGCCTTTAATCCTAGCACTCAGGAGGCAGAGATAGGCGGATCTTTGTGAGTTCAAGGCCAGCCTGGTCTACAGAGCGAGTTCCAGGACAGCTGGGGCTATAGGGAGACCCTGTCTCAAAAACACCCCCCAAAAAAAAAAAAAAGACTCAGCCTCGGAACCAGATCTGACCACAGAAGCGTGACACTTCCCGAACACACTGCTTTGCTTCTCTGCTTTTTGAGGTGCCACTGAAGAGAGTCGAGGCCTTCTGTCCTCGTTAAAAGGATGGTGTCATTGGTGACAGCTAGCTCCTGGGGGCTCAGGCTCCCCTTATCTTAGGCCAGGGCAGAAATAGCAGCTTTATGTCCCATAAACTGTCTCAACTGAACCCTACCACAGGTTGTGGGTGAGACATGGTTAGTGGTGGATAACGACTGGGTGGGGCTCAGTGCCGAGAACTTAGTGGATGGGGCAGGGGACCAGGGAACTGGCTTTTGGAGCACTGGCTTTGAATGTCCAAATGAGGTGAACTTTGGACTTCTTTCTTTACTTCTTTTTTTTTTTTAATTTATTTCTGTATGTGTATCAATGTACTGTCTGCATACAGGTCTGTGCACCCGTGTCGTGCAATGCCGCGGAGGTCAGAAGAGGGTCTCGGATTCCCCTGGAGCTGGAGTTCTCCTGGAATTGGAGTTTCAGACGGCTCTCGGCCGCCATGTGGGTGCTGGGGATCGAACCTGGGTCCTCTGTAAGAGCGGTCGGCGCTCTTAACGACTAGGCCATCTCTCCAGCCCTCTTTACTTCTTTGAGAGGACATTATCCTGCACGTGAGCACTTCAGGAGAAATGTTGTCTGCTTTGTTTCAAGTTACAGAATAATACCAGGTAAATTTCTGAGCACCTGCCGATCATCGTCCACGTGCTGTCTGTGTTTGTGAACTCATGTAGCGACTATTCACAAGTCCCTGTGCTGCTGCCATCCCCCCCATTACACATGAGGAAACGATCTCAGAGGAGCCCAGTAACAACCCTGGGTCTTCAGCATCCCAGGTGGAACTGCAGAGCCCAGGCTAGAAGTGTCACAGCCTTACACCAAGGGAGACAACGACCTTAGATGGCCTGCCTGACCATAGTGTGCTTGCCTGGCATCCTCACAGAAAAGTTCCCTCATCTTACGAGACAGGAGGAAAGCCAGGCTTTGAGCCCTTTAGGAAGTTTCTAAGATTTAATACATGACAGCCAGGGGATTGAGCACTAAATGCAGGATCATTTGTTACAGTTTTTCTTCTTTCTGGGTAGACTGAGACCCACTCTTATCTCTTCGTCAATCAGCTTTCCTGTCTAGGTGGCCTCACAATGGTGCCTATACCTTAGTCCAGGTTGGCAGCTTCCTGTCACCTGTGAACTCCCAGGGGCAGCAGCAGAGCTTTGTGGGCCTACCCTCAGCACCCTGCAGCCAAGCTAGCACCTTCTTCTGCACCTGCCTAACCCTCTGCACAAGGCCCAGGTCTGTCCTGTAGCAGTGAGTCACATGAGAAAACATATCTACCTGCTATAAATTCAAGCTTCAGTAGAGATGTCCTTGTGGGTTGGGGTGGGATAGTGGAGGCACTACAGTGTGGGTGGATCCCGGTCACACATGGGTAGAGTGTATTCTGTATGTCAGGGGCTGCGAGCTCCTGTTAGAGAAAGGTCTTTTCTAGAGCTTCTTGGCAGTTTCTTCCTCTGTCTGCTGGGGAAATGGGAAACACCTGTCCCCTTGAAGTTACTTGGGAGGCATTCCCAGAAGGTCTTGGTGCTGTTCAGTCCTCCCAAATCTTCTTACCCACAGGACTGTCATGTACCTAGGGCTTGCTGCAGTACTCTTTTTTTTTTTTTTTTGGTCTTTTTGAGACAGGGTCTCCCTGTAGTCCCAGCTGTCCTGGAACTCACTCTGTAGACCAGGCTGGCCTTGAACTAACAAAGATCCGCCTGCGTGCAGTACTCTTAGCCTGGAGTCCTGCAACCCTGCCTCTCGGAGGCTCTCTCACCACCAGATCATCAGCCCAAGACAGTGAATGAGTTTACGTTAGCATTGCTCCAAACAATAGTAGACACAGTGGCAGAAAAGACAAATGACTACCCAGTTTATAAATGGGCAAAGGACTTAAGCACACATTCTTCCAGGGAAGGTATATGAGTACCCAGAAAGATGCCAGTATCATAAGTTGTTAGGGGGATGCAAATTAAGAGCACAAGATACCCCTTTATACTGACTAGGATGGCAGTAATTAAAAGTCAAAAGAAATAAAATAGAAAATAATAAAGAAGCAGTGGTGAGGATATGGAAGTTGCTGGCAGAAACAGAACATGTTGCCACGTCGGAAAGTGTGACGCCTCAGAACGAAATCCCGTCTTAGCATGGGACCCAGCTCTCAGTTGTATCTTCACAAGAATCCAGCAATTGCACGTTTGTCCATACAGAATCTTTTTTTGGTTGTATTGTGTATCGAGCACAAGGCTTCATGCATGCGAGGCAAGACTCTTCCCTCTGGGCGAATCTACCCAATATTGACAGCATTATGGACAATAGACAGAAGGTAGAAACAGCCTGTCAGTGAAAGAATAGACAGAGAAGTGAGGCTTGGAGAGAGGCCACAGCATGGATGGAGACTGGACATCCTCCTAGGTACAGAGCTAGACTCTCATGTCATATGATTCCATTTTCTCATGGAATAGTCAGGGTAAGCAGGTCTTTAGAAAGCAGGTTGGAGATTATGGGGTGAGAGTAAACAAGGAATACTGGTCTAACGGTGCAAGGCTTTATCTTGGGGTGATAAAAGAGTTTAGGAGCTGGTAGCAAGGCTGATCGCAGACCATGCAACTATTCTAAAGGACATTGAGCTGCATGCTGGGAGATGGTTATTATAGGATGACATTCCACTTCAATGAAAACAGATGACCCCATAGTCCATCAGGTGAGAAGGGGACCTGTGGAGTCTTTACTTCACAGTGACACTCTGTGTGCCTTTTAGTCCCACTGGATTCTGTAGGGACCCCATCTTGAGATGAGAAAGTGGGGCTACTCAGTGGTCAGCAGTTGACAGTGGCACAGCCTGAGTGGACCCTGGGAAGACTGGACTCTGCCTCCATCTTTCTTTAGCTTTGGCTTTGGCTTTAGTTTTGGTTTGATTCACCTTGGATTCTTGGCTCATACTGGGACCTCTGCTTAGAGTGTGGATACCTCCCCTCACCTTGTAGGGGTCAGCTTTGTGTCACTTCTTGTACAGCTTTAACCCAGAACTCTCCACATACCAAGGTTATCCACATTTAACCCTGCCCTGACAACCAGGCCAGCACAATTTCCATATGCCACTCATAGTAGGGCAACGATCTGTGGCCAAAAGAAGACCAAAGAAGGAGGTTTGCATCCCTGTTCTACTATGTGATTGTAGACGAGTACCCCCAACCCTCTGCACCCATGTTTCCCTGTTTGCAGCAGGGTGGTAAGACAGCACTCGCTGGCTGTCTTTCCTGCAGTACTTGTCAGGGTGGGGTGCACTATGTATGTCCATTGGAGTCCTTGGGTGCAGGAAGAGCCTGGTACTGATGCCAACTTTTTCAGATCAAGTTCAAACATTTTGCCTACCCAGCAGAAAGCAGATCTAAACTCCAAATCCAGCTCTGTGGCCTGTGGTCATTGATTGGTAATGATTTGCTGGATGAATAAATGAATGAGTGACTAGCAGTAGATGACCTAACTTCTGAAATTGAGACTTGCTGTTATCGCCTGTGCTCAGCCCCAGACCAAGCGCACACACTAGAAGGAGTCATGGCTTGGTCTGCCTGCATTCAGCATACTCAGTGATTTCATTTAGGTCTCTAAATGTTGACCGATTTTTCTTTTGTAGCAGGAATTATTTCAGGAAGCAATGGAGAAGGATGGAGAAGAGCCATTGCTTAGGTATGCTGCCTTCCCCTGAGTGAGGTGTGTGATTCAGGGTAGAAACAGAGGGAACATTTTTTTTTTCTGGGACTGTGTTACTTCACATAGTATAATGTCTTCTAGCTCCATCCATTTACGTACAAAGTTCATGATAATCATCTTTCTTTACAGCTGCATAGAACTCCACTGTGTAGATGTACCACATTTTTGTTATCCAGTTATCACCTGAGGGGCATTTGGGTTGGTTCCAGCTCTTGGCTATTAAGGATTGGGTCAAAGAACTGACTGATACAGTTAAATTCTGCTCAAAACAACAAGCCTCTGCAGAAAAAAAAAATCCTTGGAAACACTGAGGGAAAGATGAAAGACATGTATGGCAGAATGCATAAACTGGGGTGGGGGGAGGGGCAGGGTGAGGGAGAATGGATCCGTATTAGACTGAAAAATGATGTATGAAATATGCAAAATGTCATTTATAAAGAACGGAGGAGGAGGAGGAGGAGGAGCAGGAGGAGGAGGAGGAGGAGGAGCAGGAGGAGGAGGAGCAGGAGGAGCAGGGGCAGGAGCAGGAGCAGCTAACATTCCCAGCATTCCTGCTGGGAAGCTGTGGGCCCTTGTTTGTAAAGACAGAAGGCCTCCCTCCTGTGCTCCCTTCCCCTGGACGCCATCACATTTCTAGGAACAGTTAGCAGATGCCGCAGGTGCCTATAATGTAGGTAAGAATCAACTCCCCTCTGTGCAAGAGCTGGGGAGCCTGCTTTCTTTGGTTTTGACAGTGGGATGGGCTATCATTTATCCCATTTGACTGAGGCTCTTCAGAGCTCTAAGTGTTACTGTGGATTCTTTAACTGCAATCACGTGACTGTAGACTTAGCTGTTTTGTGTTGGATTACTGAGTAGGGGTGAGATCAGAGTCCCATGATTCTAGAGTGGGCATCCTGACAGCCCCTGATTGCATCCTCTTCAATCTCTTTTTTGTGTCTTTTCCCCTTGTGTAGACACCCATCTGTCCATCCTCCTTCCATGCCTCTGCCTACCAGTTACCCATCCTTCCACCCATCTTCACACTCACCAGCCTCATCTACCCATCTCTGTCCAGTTACATACACATCCACTCACTCATTTATGCTTCCATCAATTCATGTATGTACCTACTCACCTCACCTGTGTATCTATCCATCCATCCAGCCATCCACACATCCATCCATTTACAGACTCAAACTCTATTTGTCCACCCACATATCCAGCTGTGTATTAACCCACTCACTTATCCATCCATCCATCCATCCATCCATCCATCCATCCATCCATCCACCCACCCATCCATCCACCTATCCATCCATCCATCCATCCACAACTCAAACTCTGTTTCTCTACCCACACATATCCAGCTATGTATTAACCCATTCATTTACCTGTCTATCCATCTATCCATCCATCCATCCTCTACCCTTCTTCTCATCTACATAGCTGACCACTCAGTTATCCATGACTCTATCCATCCATTCTTCCTCACATTCATCTGTCTTTCTAATGCATCCATCTATAATTTGTCCCCCATCCACATACTGACCTATGCTTTCGCTTATCCATCTACCCACTTATACTTACTAACAAGCTCTCTGGACTCTGGCCTAGTTCTGAAGACACAGAGAAGAGGAAAACAGACTCAGGTCTCAAGGGCTCACAGTTAGGAGCAGGTGATCCATGCTCTAGAATCAAAGAAGAAACTCAATTGTAGCAAGTATCATGATTTAGAAAGGTATAGTCATTCTGATGATAACAGAGAAGGCTGACAAACTATTGAGAGCCCCTTACAAAGACAAAGCCTGTTTCTGTGAGGATTCTAGGCTCGGCTTCTCTGCCTGCAGGGGTACTGCACCCATGACCTCAAGAGTCCACTTTGGGCCACAGGAATCTGTGATGCGGTATTCCCTATTGCTGGCTTTGCTGCAGAAAAAGAGGAGAGAGGGAAGGAACAGAGGGGCTGCTCAGCCTTGTGCATTCAGTTCGCAGTCTCAAACCTGTTTCCCGGAGCTGCAGGCTGTGTCGGGGAGGCCCGCTGCCCCACGTCCATGCTCCCATCAGTTCATGTGCTCCGGACAGTGTCTGCTGGGACTGCTGACTCTATGCAGTGGTGGCAGCTGGCCCAGACAGACCTTCTGTCTGTCCCGTTAGTCAGCGTCCGGTGGCCCAGGGCAGAGTGGAGTCTGTGTTTATGATGGCTGGTCACCTCACACAGTGAGGCAGTTTAGTGATTCTGAAGGTATGCTGGGATGGGCTTCTCAACCTTGTCCTCCACAAAGGACAAAGAAGGCTTTTTAATAAGCAGCTCTGCTTGGCCTGGAGGGGCTGAAGACTGTGCTGGAGTGGGCAGCCTGGGGCCTGGCTTTGACGACATCAGCATTGGTACTCTGCCCTCATGTGTACTGCAGTGCTGCCCTTCACTCCTGCCCTTAAAGCTGACCCATGCGTACTGCAAGCCTGGGACAGCCAGGGCCACCATAATCAATGAGAGCCAGTAGTAGAGAGGAAAGGGTGGGTGACTCTGGAGGCTGTGGGTGGACTGGACATGGTGCCAAGTCAGGGCTTTCCTGGTGCAGGGCTTTGTGCTAGTGTGGCATTGGGTATGTTTTTGCATCCATGAGAGCTACATCGGGTGAGCCTTTTGGAGTTGGCAATGCTGGCTTCTCTGATAATTTGCTCAACAGACAGGTCCTCGCTCATCTTTTCTGGTTTGCTCTTCATTCACCAGTGGGATAACAGAATTGTATTGCAACTAATGTCTACAGCCTTCACAATGTGCCTTATACCCATGAATGGTCTCTTGTAATTGATGATGTATTATGTCCCAGGTTCTAGAGGACAGAGGGTGGAGACCTGGGTTATTCATCTGAATTCCACACCTTTGCACAGCCAGCCTTCCGTAAAGGGCTGGCAGGTTGCCTGATGGGGGAAGAATGTCTGCTTGTGCCACTTGCCCTTTCAGAAAGTGTGTGTGTGTGTGTGTGTGTGTGTGTGTGTGTGCGTGTGTGTAGAGCAAAGTGAGGTGATATTGGAGTCTCTTAATTGGCTGAGTTGCACACACTTTCCCAGGTGTATGCGTAACTCAGTAAGTGAACTTTGAAGACTGAATGTGTTCACATAGTCCCTGCCACCATGGCCTATAACTGCCCTTGAGATTGGAACAGACCGGCCACTTGAGGGCTGTCTGTTGGCCTGCTACTTTCTTGATAGTATTTCATTGGCTGAGAATTACCAGAATCTGTTAAGTCCTTCCTCTGTTAAACGAGGATCATTGAAGCTGAAGGTGGGCAGTCAGGTCCCTCAGAATCAACCAGAGCTGATTTTTGAGTGTCCCTTACTTCTGTGCTTCAGGGAGCATGCAGGCTGCTCCATCCGAAGTTGTCCCCACCCAGTGTCACAGGCTGGAGTGCCGTGAGTTCCCTGTGCTCCCTCCCTCCCTCCCCCGCCCCTCCTCCTCTGGTTTTGCTTGTTTGTTTGTTTGTGGTACTGGCCATTGAACCTAACACCTTGTGCATACACAAGGCTAGACTCTCTTGCTTGCACCTCCTGAGTGAGGGGATTGTAGGTGTGTGTCACCATACATGCTCTTGGGGTGCTGAGGGTCAAACTCAGGGTTTTGAATGCTAGGTGAGCACTCCACCCACTAAGCTAAGTGGACTTCAGCCAGCTTTAGTCTTTTTGTTTTTACTCTTTTGTTTTTTGTTGTTTGTTTGTTTTGTTTTTGGTCTTTTCGAGACGGGGTCTCCCTGTAGCCCCAGCTGTCCTGGAACTCGCTCTATAGACCAGGCTGGCCTTGAACTCACAAAGATCCGCTTGCCTCTGCTCCCAAGTGCTAGAATTAAAGGTGTGTGCCACCATACCGACTTTTTTTAAATTAATTTATTATTTTTTATGTGTATGAATGAAGGTTGGTGCACCCAGGTCGTGCAGTGCCGCAGAGGTCAGAAGAGGGCATCGGATTCCCCTGGAACTGGAGTTAAAGACGGTTCTTAGCTGCCAAGTGGGTGTTGGGAATCCATCCCGGGTCCTCTGCAAGAGCAGTTGGCTCTCTTAACCGCTGAGCCATCTCTCCAGCCCCATCTTTTTTACTTTTTCTGAGACAGACTCTGGCTTTGTAGTGCAGCTGGCCTTCAGTTTGTAACTCTCCTGCGTATTGAGAGCTGGGATAACAAACATGAGGCATGGGCCAATAATTTTCTCTATTTAACCTTTTTTTTTTTTTCTAGAAATTTGCTTATGGAACATTTTGTCTCAGCTTTAGGAGAGGGTTTGGAGACAGATATTTCTTTCCTTCTTTGGAACTGTTTCCCAGTCCCCTCCTGTTTGAGGAGGGCCTACCCCTCTTCTGACAGTGGCCCTGTAGGCTCTAGTGTCCGCTTGCTGTCCACTAGATCAGAGCCCAGATCAGGGTGTCTTGTTCCTACTGCCCCGGGGAAGGTGTCTGGCCCCCTCTCAGGGCACCACTGCCGACCCACCGTCTGACAGCACTGGGAACTCCAGATGGTCAGACTTGGGAGGGGAACCCCCAAGTCCTTGTGCTGTGGCCTCCCACCTCGCTCCCAGCAGCTCTCTTTCCTGCTTCCTCAGCATTGTGGGGATTCCTAAGTCTTACACCATTTGCCGAGTGCCCACAGCTAGGCGGGGAGCATGTTTGTCTCAGTCACTGAACACAGATACCCCTTTATGGATTAGGAATTAAATCCAAATGCCCTGGCCTGCTCATCTGGCCCGTAATTTTTTTCCCTGCCCCCTGACAAGCAGCCCATGCTGCAGTCACACAGACACTGGGGTGGGGGAGCGTGTCCTGCATATCTGTGCTTCTACAGACATGGATAATACAGTGAAGCCGAAGTCATTGGCACAAGAAAGCACAGGCTCATAGACTCCTTGCTAACATCCAGCCCAGCTGCATGGGTGCTCATCAGTCATGTCGTGATTGCCAGACCTTGTAAGCAGCTGTCACTTGGCTGTAAGAACAGCAGGAAGTCGGAACTGACCTCCATTTGGCTTACTGAGTGCATTAACTGCTATAGCAAACCTCTTTGCAAAGCATGCTGAGTGAGGCCCCAGGCTCACTGAAGGCCCAGGGTGGGAGCGGCTCAGAACCCTGTCTTTCCAGACTTAAAGCTGTGTCTTCCTCTTTTGTTCTTTTTTTAAGTTTTTCATTAGCATGTATTAATAGTTCATAATAATGAGCTCCTAATGATATGTTCATACACCTATATAATGATTTTGATCACTTTTGCTACCTATTGTCCTTTCTTGTCCCCCTCAACTTCTGCTGATCCCCTTCTTTCTAGTTATCTTATCCTACCTTCTACCTTCGTGTCTTGAGGGGGGGGGTGACCCCATGTGTTTATTTAGGGTTGTTTACAGGAGCATGAGTGAGCAGTTCCTATCTCTGTAGCCTGTGGCAAGTTCAGGAACTTCTGTGCTTATATGCTTCATTTATAATATCTGACTACATGCCTACTTTCTAGAGCAATTAAGAGCAGTCAATGAGTTAATACACAGGGCCTGAGAACAGTGCTCCCTACGTATATGTATGGTAAACACTTGTTCAATGTTAATTATTGATACTACGTGCCTGGAAGTCTTGTGGCCAACAGGTGATTTGTGTGTTTGCAAAGTTAGTTGTGTTGGTAATTAAATATCACATAAACAGATGAAACTGGAGTTTCTTAAGAGGTGTTTCATGAAAAGTTAGCTTAGTATTTTGGAAAAAGTAGATAATATTAATTTGCATAGAACTTATTTCCAAATTCCTCAGAGGCATAATAGCTATAAAAGGTGAAGAAAACAGTGTTAGGGAGTCTGCATTCCACATATGTTACAGATGACTAAGTTTTGCACTACCTTAAAGAAACGGAAATGAGGTTTGCAGGTGTCCACAGGTTAGTGTTTTTTTTTTTTTTTTTTTTTTTTGTTTGCTAGAAGAGTACTTATAGGCACTGAACCAGAGAAAGCTCCTCCTCTTCCTGGACACACAGCAGACAATGTTAAGAGTTGGGTGGACGACTGGAATGGAGGGCCTTGTGAGATGGGGGGGAGCACCGACTGGTGGTGAGGAGTGTATAGAGCCACTGGTCCCTGCTGCATCGTATTGTGGGGAGGGAGAACACTCTCAGGCAGACAGATCATTCGAATATGCAGTGGGCTGGGGAGATAGCTCATGCCTTGCAAGCTTGAGGACCCAAGTACGATCCCCAGAACCCATGTAAAAAAGCTGGGTGTGGTGGTGTGTGCTTATAATCCCAGCGATGGAGAGATGGAGAGAGGAGGATCTTTGGGACTTGCTGGCCAGCCTAGACTACATGAGGAGTTCCAGCCAATGAGAGGCCTGCTCCCACCTCCCCAAAAGGTGGACTGCAGCTGAGGAATGACACCCAAGGATGTCCTCTGGTCCCCGTGTATAGATACAACTTGTGTACCCCGACCCCCCACAAGCACTGGTGCATACCTACACATACATGCATTTGCTCTCTGAGATAATAAAAGCAGTTAGAGACCCCAAAGCACAACTGCAAGAAGACCCAAGGAGCCTTGCAGAATTGCAGTCAGCAGCAGAGCAGAGGGGAAAGAACAATTCTTTCTTAGCAGATCTACAATGATTTAACAAGCACGAAAATTAAGAGCTTGGGAGAATTCAAGGGGCCTGAAAGGCCTTTTGAAGACAGGAGCCTTCTCATGGTGGAGGACAGAAGGGCAGGAAGTCTCCATGCTGTGAGGAAATGTGTTCTAAGGAAAGTGTCTGCAGGAGAGTTGCTCTTGCAGAGCCTCACAGTGGAAGCCCTAAGAATAACTCTGAACTTCAGCTGTGCAGCATGAAGTAGAACATATTTTACAAGTTACACACATTTAGAATATGTCATAGAAGGTCCTCTGAGGAAGGCTGGTGACACACTTCACTCTAGGTCATAGACAGAGAAGGGCAGAACTAGAAGCAGGTGTTGGAGATCTGTTTCTTCCAGATAAAGTGCCCCCCTGTCCACACACGTGTCCCATGTCCTCTAAATATCTGGACCTTAGTTGATTCAGGTTCACTTTCAGTGGTATTTCTCTTAGGGTGACAGGGTCCTCCTCTACCTCCAACTTTCTTTCTCTTCTCTGGGGTCTTGGGAAGCGTCACAGTCTGGGCAGGAGCCCACCCCAGTCTCCTCTCCTCTCCTCTCCTGCCCCTTTCTTTGGTTTCTGAGACTCCCGCTGCCTGGATTTCTCTTCCCCAACCTCTCTGTACCTTTCCCAGCACTACGTTCATGAGACCTTTTCTTTTCTTTTCTTTTCTTTTCTTTTCTTTTCTTTTCTTTTCTTTTCTTTTCTTTTCTTTTCTTTTCTTTTCTTTTTTTTCTCTTCTCTTCTCTTCTCTTCTCTTCTCTTCCCTTCTCTTCTCTTCTCTTCTCTTCTCTTCTCTTCTCTTCTCTTCTCTTCTCTTCTCTTCTCTTCTCTTTCTTTTCTTCTCTTTTCTTTTTCTTTTCTTTTCTTTCTTTTCTTTCTCTTCTCTTCTCCCCTCCCCCCTCCCCCCTCCTCTTTTCTTTTCTTGTGGAGACAGGGTCTTCCAATATAGTTCAAGCAGACCTTCTTTTGCTTCAGCCTCCTGAGCCCTGGCATTCCAAGTGTACCCGAAAACCCCCGGCTTCTTGGGCTCTCTTTGTGTTTGGCTCACTTGTGCACCTGAGGACTCCCTCAGGAGGAGACGGCTTGGGCTTGTCACCTGTGTCCTGCTGGCAGTGCTGCTCACACCTGTGCAGAAGACCAGAATGGTGGGTGTGGGAGAGGTTTGAACTCAGAAAGCCCTGGGCCGGCCTCTTGTTCTTATTTAGCTCAGGATCACCCCTCTACCTGCTCTGCTGGGCCCTCCTACTACAAATAGGCTGGGTGGAGAGTCTTAAAAGAATAAGAGGGGCTGGGGCTGGAGAGATGGCCTAGCGGTTAAGAGCGCCGACCGCTCTTACAGAGGACCCGGGTTCGATCCCCAGCACCCACATGGCGACCAAGAACCGTCTGAAACTCCAATTCCAGGAGAACTCCAGTTCCAGGGGAATCTGACGCCCTCTTCTGACCTCCGCGGCACTGCACGACACGGGTGCACAGACCTGCATACAGACGGTACATTGATACACATATAGAAGTAAATAAAATTAAAAAAAAAATTAAAAAAAAAAAAAAGAATAAGGGGCTGGAGAGATGGCCTAGCGGTTAAGAGCGCCGACCGCTCTTGCAGAGGACCCGGGTTCGATCCCCAGCACCCACATGGCGGCCGAGAGCCGTCTGAAGCTCCAGTTCCAGGAGGGCTCCAGCTCCAGGGGAATCCGAGACCCTCTTCTGACCTCCGCGGCATTGCACGACATGGGTGCACAGACTTGCATGCAGACAGTACATTCATACACATACAGAAATAAAAAAAAAAAAAAAAGAATAAGAATGGGTGGAAGATGCTGGGACAGCTGTTATGGGAAGGATCAGATATGACCCTTTCCTGTTAGCCACTTTGAGAGGTTATCAGGCCCTAGGGAGTGATGGAGGTCAGGGAACTATAGAAACAGCCACCAAGTCTTATGCCCTGAGCTTCACTAGCTGTGTTTGGGCTGTGTTTGGAGCTCCAGAGGAGCATTTACTTGCCCTGCCTCAGCTGATATCTCCCTCGTAGCTCAGACTGTCTTAATCTTGTTTGGTGATGTTCCCAGTGAAGACGGATGACTAGAATTGCCCAGTGTCACAGCCAAGGGAAGTTTACAGAGCCGAGCTACACCTTGGTAGTCCTCATCAACATACCCATATAATGCTTCTGACCCCAGGTAGCATCATGACTTTGCACATAATCAAGTTTGGATGGCAGGTGGGGTATTCACTTATTTTATAGAGAGGGGGAATGAGTTAGAGTAGGTTCATGTCCCAGCTGATAACTAACAAAGTTAAGATGTAAGGGGCTGGTGGGATGGCTCAGCAGGTAAGGACACTTTCTACATAAAGCCTAGTGACCTGAGTTTGATCCCTGGAACCCATGTAAAAGCACAGGTACATTCCTTTATTCTAGATCTTGGAGGCAGAGGCAGCGTTGATCTTTGAGTTATAGGCCAGTGGTCTACAAAGCGAGTTGCCAGGCCAGCTGGGGATACAGGGAGACCCTGCGTCTCAAAAAAGACCCAAAAAAAAAAAAAATGTGAGGAAATAAAAAAAAAAAAAGAAGGAAGGAGAGAGTTGACTCCAAAAAGTTGTCTCCTGACTTCATGTGCATCCTGTGGAATGTGTGTACATGTACGTACGCATCATTCACACACAGAGTAATTAATAATAATAATAATAATCAGTAAAAGATTTTTTAAATGGTGAGATATGAGGCTGATGAGCTGGGTGCTAGTGACTCAAGGCCCTCAGTGAGCCCTGGCACTGGATATGCTCAGATAAGGACGAACATGGAGAGCAGTTTGGGGAGATGGACTCAGCATGTGCCTCTGTCTGTCTGTCTGTCTGCCTGCCTGCCTGCCTGCCTCTCACTAACTTGACTAGACCTCCAGACATGCATAGCTGGGCAAATTCTACTGTTGGCATAGACCTGTGACGGGCTCCGTGGAAGAAGGTATCATCTTCACCTCACAGTCCCCTAATCCTAGAACCTGCTCCCACCACATTCAAAGCAAGAAGACACAGCGGTTTGGGAAAACAAGGCCTATTTTGTCTTTACCCAGCGGAGCTGGGGAGACCAGTAAGCTCAGGCTTCTCTGGAGCCCTGGGGCACAGTGTGAGGGAGGAAGCAACTCCACAAAGCTCTGGAGAGGAGACAGGCCATGCTGTAACTGTCAGGCACCCCCGTGCACCGGGTCCTCCTGTTGTCTAATCAACTGTCACCCCAGCCTTCTTAGCATCAGGCTTCCCAAGACCAGATTGAACATTAAACAAACAGTGACTGCTTTATAAATATTTAACTCCCACTGTTTAGGAATTGCTCTGGCAGGAGACAAAATACGAGTTCCTGGCTGTCTGCTGCGTGGCCCTTTGTCGTGGTTTTGGACAGCTAGAGTCAGAGCCTGGGGTGGAGGGTGAGAGGCAAAAACAGCCTCGCGTGTTTGTGGGTGTGCTTGGGGGTCCATGTGCGTGTGCTCATTGGGTTGTTTACATCTGTTCTAGAACTGCTATCTCGCCTGGCCAGGACCTGCCCTTTCTGCTGCTGCCTTCGGATCATAGCAATCCCCCCAACACTCCCATTTCTTCACATTATAGCAATCCCCCCAACACTCCCATTTCTTCACATCATAGCAATCCCCCCAACACCCCCATTTCTTCACATCGTAGCAATCCCCCAACACCCCCATTTCTTCACATCGTAGCAATCCCCCAACACCCCCATTTCTTCACATCGTAGCAATCCCCCAACACCCCCATTTCTTCACATCGTAGCAATCCCCCAACACCCCCATTTCTTCACATCGTAGCAATCCCCCAACACCCCCATTTCTTCACATCGTAGCAATCCCCCAACACCCCCATTTCTTCACATCGTAGCAATCCCCCAACACCCCCATTTCTTCACATCGTAGCAATCCCCCAACACCCCCATTTCTTCACATCGTAGCAATCCCCCAACACCCCCATTTCTTCACATCGTAGCAATCCCCCAACACCCCCATTTCTTCACATCGTAGCAATCCCCCAACACCCCCATTTCTTCACATCGTAGCAATCCCCCAACACCCCCATTTCTTCACATCGTAGCAATCCCCCAACACCCCCATTTCTTCACATCGTAGCAATCCCCCAACACCCCCATTTCTTCACATCGTAGCAATCCCCCAACACCCCCATTTCTTCACATCGTAGCAATCCCCCAACACCCCCATTTCTTCACATCGTAGCAATCCCCCAACACCCCCATTTCTTCACATCGTAGCAATCCCCCAACACCCCCATTTCTTCACATCGTAGCAATCCCCCAACACCCCCATTTCTTCACATCGTAGCAATCCCCCAACACCCCCATTTCTTCACATCGTAGCAATCCCCCAACACCCCCATTTCTTCACATCGTAGCAATCCCCCAACACCCCCATTTCTTCACATCGTAGCAATCCCCCAACACCCCCATTTCTTCACATCGTAGCAATCCCCCAACACCCCCATTTCTTCACATCGTAGCAATCCCCCAACACCCCCATTTCTTCACATCGTAGCAATCCCCCAACACCCCCATTTCTTCACATCGTAGCAATCCCCCAACACCCCCATTTCTTCACATCGTAGCAATCCCCCAACACCCCCATTTCTTCACATCGTAGCAATCCCCCAACACCCCCATTTCTTCACATCGTAGCAATCCCCCAACACCCCCATTTCTTCACATCGTAGCAATCCCCCAACACCCCCATTTCTTCACATCGTAGCAATCCCCCAACACCCCCATTTCTTCACATCGTAGCAATCCCCCAACACCCCCATTTCTTCACATCGTAGCAATCCCCCAACACCCCCATTTCTTCACATCGTAGCAATCCCCCAACACCCCCATTTCTTCACATCGTAGCGATCCCCCAACACCCCCATTTCTTCACATCGTAGCAATCCCCCAACACCCCCATTTCTTCACATCGTAGCGACCCCCCAACACCCCATTTCTTCCCACCTTTTTCAGAGCTTTCTCCCATCACTGAAGATTGAATCTCTATCACTGAGGCAGATCCTCAACCCCTTTCTTCATTTTCTTCTTTTAAAATTTTCTGATTAGTTTCATTTTGTTTTATTTTATGAGTATGAGTATATTGCCTGAATCTACATAAGTGCACTCCTGTTGTGCAATGCTCATGGATGTCAGAAGAAGGGATTGGATTCCCTGGAACTAGAGTTACTGATAGTTGTTAGTGACCATGTGGATGCTGGGAATCAAACTTGGGTCCTCTGTAAGAGCAGCCAGTGCTCTTAGTCACTGAGCCATCTCTCTAGCCTCCCCTTTCTTCATTAAAAAAATATTTTATTGATTTGAAAATTTCATAATGTATTATGATCATATTCAGACCCCCTCCATCTCCACCTAACCTCACTACCCCAACCTCAGGTCTGTTCTGCCATTTTTGGAAGGCCTAGCAAGTCTAATCTGTTTCCTTGATGCTCTTGGGTTGGGGGCTCTGGTTAAACTACGAGGCATCATAGTAGTGTGGAAACCTGACTGCCCCTCTCGGCATTGATCAATTGCTAATAGATCCTTGGCTAGGGCTGGGGCTTCCTGCTACACCCCCCAAGCATACTAGGCCCCTGTCTGGCTTGCATTTACACAGGTCTTGAGCATGCGGTCATAAATGCTGTGGGTTCGTGTATGTAACTACCCTGTGGTGTCCAGACAACACAATTTCCTTGTAGTCATCTACTACCTCTGGCTTCTATTATCTTTTTGCTTCCTCTTTTACAATGATCCCTGAGCCTTGGAAGAAGAAAGTGTGATATAGATGTCCCCTTTAGGACCGAGAGGTCTGCAGTCTTGGTCTGCAGTCTCTTGCTCTCCACATGTTGACCAGCTGTAGGTCTCTGTTAATCACCATCTGCTGCAAGAAGCATCTCTGGTGAAAGGCAAGAGATGTACGATTCTATGGGTGTGACAATAAGTCATTGGGAGTCAGTTTATACTATGACTATTTAGTGGGGTGATAGCAGCAGGTTCTCTCCTGTGGCCTGTGACCTGTCTATCATAGGTTTTTGGTCCTGATAACTGTATTATGTATGGACTCCATCTTGTGAAGCAGACTTTAAATTCAGTTAGAAAGGGGTTGATTACTCTCGTAACATTCTTGCCTCTGTTGCACTGATGGGCATATTTTGCCAAGGCAGTTGTTATTGTAGCTCTCAGAATTTACAGCTGGGTGAGGTTGATGATTACTTTACTCTTCCAGTAGCATGCATAGCACCTTCTAACGTGAAAGTATTAGAAATCAGTGCCAACTTGATTCCTCCTTGTTTGTCCTGCAGCCCAGATATGTAGTATTCCCAGCATGCTCTTGGGTAACTAATTATTGCCAGTGTTGTTGAAAGGTCTATGGGATCTCTCTGGTCAACAGCTCCAAAAGAGGGAGTCCATTTCTGGCATTGGACTTTGTATTTGCTAGCCGTGGTGGGTATTTGCTAGTCTGTGGTAGGTATTAGGGCCACTGACCCCCTGTTACAGAGTAAGTACTTAAACTTTTTATATTGTATGTGTACATATTTAAAAATGCTTCCATAGTAAATTTTCATACGAAACTGTTTCAGAAGGCCTTTAGTTATCCCTCCTTTTTCTCCTTCTTCTATCCTGTGCTCCCGTTCTGTTCTCACTCATTAAACCTGTCCTGTCCCTTATTCCCTCTTCCTCTTTATATCACTGCATTCTATCTCCCCTCCCATGAGCCAACTCCACATTCCTTGATCCCTAGGGATTTTCCAGTTGATACACGCCTGTCTAAACTTCAAACTGTTATACATTTATGAGTGATGATTGTCTTTCTGGGTCTAGATTACCTTACTTAGATTAATTGTTTACAGTTCCATCCATTTACTTGTGAATTTCCATAGTTTTATTTTTCATAACAGCTGAATAATATTCCGTTGTGTAAACATAAAATACTTCCATTACATCCATCAGTTAATGGACATCTAGGCTGTTTCCATTTCCTGGCTACTGTGAATTGAAGAGCAGTGAACGTGGATGAACACGTATCTCTGCAGTAAGATACAGATTACTTTGTTACTTTGGTCATATGCCCAAGAATGGTATGGCTGGAAAACATTTTAGGGTTTTCTTTTAAGCTTTTTGAGGAACCCCTACACTAAATTCATGACGCCTGTGCCAGCTTGCATTCCCATCAGCGAATCCCCAGCATTGGGCACCATTTGTGTTTTGTATCTTAGCCATTCTAACTGGGGCAGCATGAAATTTCAAAGTAGTTTCAATTTTCCCTGATGGTTAAAGATGTTGAGCATTTTAGAAAAGATTTTTTAGCCATTTATGTTTCATCCTTTGAGATCTTTCTGTTTAGTTCTTTGCCCTGATTTTTATTTTTATTTTTTTATGCTTAGTTTGGGGGTTTTTGTTTGTTTTGAGACAGGATCTCTGTTTAACCCTGCTGGCCTTGAACTCATAGAGATCTGCCTGCCTCTGCCTCCCAAGTGCTAGGATTAAAGGTACATGTCACTATGCCTATGCAGGTCATTGTATGGTCTAGATACTGAGCTTCTCAGCTGCATAGCTGGTAAAGTTGTTTCCCATTCTGCCTCTTCACTTGAATGTCCTTTGCTGTACAGAAACTCTACTTTCATTAGGAACCATTTGTCAATTGTTGATCCTAATGCCTGTGGTCCTGGCTTTATTTTTATATATAGCAGCTTAATTGAGTTATAATTTACTCATTTAAGTATGCAGTTTGATATTTTTTTTTTATTTCGGTATGTGTATCAATGTACTGTCTGCATGCAGGTCTGTGCACCCGTGTCGTGCAATGCCGCGGAGGTTAGAAGAGGGTCTCGGATTCCCCTGGAACTGGANCATGCAGGTCTGTGCACCCGTGTCGTGCAATGCCGCGGAGGTTAGAAGAGGGTCTCGGATTCCCCTGGAACTGGAGTTCTCCTGGAATTGGAGTCTCAGACGGCTCTCGGCCGCCATGTGGGCACTGGGGATCGAATCCGGGTCCTCTGTAAGAGTGGTCGGCGCTCTTAACCGCTAGGCCATCTCTCCAGCCCACAGTTTGATATTTTTATATACTTACGGAATTGTGAAATTTTCATCATCAATTCTAGAAATTTGCATCACCCCACCCAAAGAAATTTCATACCCACCAGCAGTCTCTTCTTTCCCTCCACATTTTCTGAGCCCTAGGAAGTCACTAATCTACTTCTTGTCCCTATGGCTGTGTCTGTCCTGGAAATTTCATATAAACGAGATCATATGATAATACTGTCTCCTGTTACTGGCATGTTTCATTGCATGACATTTTCAAGATTCTTCATGTAGCATCTGTCAGTCCTTTATTCTTCATGTCTGAACAATGTTCCATATACGGACATCTGATGCTTTATTGACTGTTCTGGGAATGGGCATTTGGGGACATCAAAACTCTAGTCGAGAGATTAAGACCTGGCTGATCTAGCATTATGTGATTAAAGGGAAGGAATCTCAGCTCCACAGAGGAGAGCCTCTGCCACGTTGAAGAGACCTCGAAGGTCATCTGTAAGCATATTCTGGACATGAATTGTTTTTCAGTGGATAAACCATGAACTTTATTTAGCATTAACTGACTTCTTGTCACTGAGACGTTTCCATGTGCTAATTCTTTCACAGTACTTGATTATTATGTTACATAATCTCATTGACAGGTTAGTTACTATATTATCTGACCTGAATGGGGAAGTGTCACTGGCGTGTGTTCTAGATGATCCACTTGGTTTCACACAGCGTCTTTAGGAGAGAGGTGTGAGGACCAGTAGGACTGCCCGTCCCCACCTCCTGCAGGCCACTGGCTTTTCTGATTCTGTTTTCTCAGGGATGACCACCTGGTCTTGATGTCCCTCTGAGTACTGGGTCCCCAACACTGAGGAGGAGGCAGCTGAACTCAGCAAGGGTCAGAAGCACCAGTTGGTTACCTCAGTGGTTTAGCCGTGATTCAGTCTGCTGCTGTCCAAAGCTGACAGTACACTTAAACCCAGCTAGCTACTCAAAGTCCAGCATCCCACGTCTCTGGAGATAAGCCCTGTCCAGGAAGTTGCTCAGCACTGCCCCAGTCCTGGCTGGTTCCGGAGCAGAAAGGCGCTGTCCCTTTCTTTGTGCATCAGGGCTCCTGAGGACTCATGGGTCCTGCTGTCTACTACATCCATCTCAGTCTGCCTCCCTGGTGCCCTGCTTCAAACACTCTGCAGACAACTCCCCACACCCCTCCAGGTCCTGTCTGATGACGTTTCTGTCTGGAATCCTTGATGGCCTGCTCTTTTTTCCATTCCCAGTCTAGAGAACTAGAACTTCCTGGGTTGAGCTGTTCATGTTTCATTTTGTTGGTTCCGATTTCTGTTTTTTCAGGCTAATCAGACACTGTGAAAGTCTGCACTGAACCACAGTCCCTACTCTGTTTTCCCTTCTCTTTCTCCCTTCCTACATTCCCCTGGGCATCCTTTCCTGGGCCAACAATGGCCTCAGCAGCAGGCAGCCTGGAAGGGTCACTGGCTGTGGGGACAAGCACATTTCTGCTCTTCAGGGCCAGGAATTGCATGTGATGACTTCTGCCTTGGACTTCCCATGAACTAACCCACTGTGCCTTCTCTCTCAGCAATTGATGGGAGGATCCAGAGTGACGTGGTCAGTGATGCCACGTGTGGTACTGCGATCACCAAAGTCAGTGCTTTGTGCCCACAGGCTGAGAAGGTATCTGAAAGGACGCCTGGCACTGGGCCTTCAGCCTCATGATCAGGTAGCTGTTGGCCACCCAGGCCTTTTTGGGTCTCCCTGTTTCTGGTAATCTACAATCTTTCTTCCCAGGTCATTCTTCTGTGCTCTCTGACCTATCAAAGGCCTTCTCACAGGCAGTGTTTGAATACTCCCCTCCTCCAGGAAGCCCTCGAGGCCTGTGGATGGGATTGAGGCTTCCCAGGAGAGCTGTGTAGGTGCTAGAGAGGAGCTATGGGGAGTGTCTCTGTTATGCTCCTGGGCATGGCTCAAGTCAGATGGGACTATAGTCAAGTGACAACTTCCCTGGGTGTCAGTCACGGTAAGCTCTGGGGCCACTCCCCCACCCTGTACTCGGGCACTGTGCACATGCTCTGCCAGCAGCAGTTTCTCAGTCCATGACATAGATGAATGAGCCAGGGGTTTGGAGGAAACAACGTGGATCAAGCATACAGCTTCATCAGCTTGAGGATGTGTCTGGCAGGTGAGGGGCACCCGTAGATCCAGTGTCTTTACTGGCCAAACTTCACTGAGCCTCCTGAATTCTCTCCCAGGCACAAATGCACACTGTTATACATTTTAATTTTAGTGAAGAACTCTGATGTCACTCAGTTTTTGATTGGCTCTCTATTCTCTGCTGTCTGCCTGGTGATGTCTGCTCCCTCGGCCTGAATCCCATTTGTCACCTAGGCCAGAATCTCCTTAACCCCTGATGCTTGCTCGGGTGTCTTTGTGCCCTAATCTCAGCTGGCCTCTTGATCTTAGCCTGCCCTTTGACTCCAGCTTGTTCCTTGCCCCCAGCCTGTCAGGTCCCCTTGTCTGTGCCATGTTCTTAGGTGAGGGTACTCTCTTCAGGGGATGGGAATGGTTCATCAGCACTGTCAGAGGTTATTAAAGCACATGTCTGGTATATCTGCGAGGGTAATCCCAGAGAGGATTAGCTGAGGGGATAAAAGCCACTCCGAATGTAGACAGCACCATCATAGAGACTGAGGTCCTGGACTAGTTAGAGGGGAAAGTGCAAGCCAACCCACCAGGTGTTCATTGATATTCACGCTCTCTCTCTTGCTGCTTCCTGGCTTCTGAGATGTGAGCTGCTTTGCTCTGCTCTCCCCCTCCATGTTGGACTGAAACCACAAGCCCAATAATTCTTTCCCCATAAAGTTTTTCTCAGGCATTATTTCATGGCAAGGAAAACTGAGTGACACACACTTCCCACCCTGCTGAGCTCCATCGTGATGGCTTGAGTGAAGCCTCCTCACTAGCTTTAACAAGCACCACTGAGTCACTCTCCAGTGCATCCCATATCCTGCCACAGATTGGGTCCAGAGAGCTGAAATGGGGACAAAGCATTATTATGTCCCTGAAAACTGGGACCTTGACTCAGTTCTGAGATTCAGTCATAGCAGAAGAGTTCCCTCTGTGGCCCCACCCGAAAATCCCCCCCCCCCCGGGGGCACATGGGGAAGGAGGGGAGGCGGTTGGTCACTTCCTACCTCCTATCCCACCCTGGCCCTGCCTCTGTATCTGGCTTGCCTCCGTGTCCTTTGAAGGGACACAGTGCGGCTCACAGCCTGTGGGGCTGTAGAGTGGGGCTGAGAATAAGCTTGTGTCCGAGGCAGCCCTCCAAATACAGCAGGGCTGGGCTGACCTTTAAATAGACGGGCTCTGAGCCACTCAGTTCCTGGAAGTTTGAAGAAAGTCAGCCTTTCAAGTGATTCGACTTCCAACCTCAGGAAAGATCTCTGTGTTTGTGAAGGCCATAATTTACGGCTGCTTTTGCACTTCATGATATGTGGCTGTGCAGCCACTGGGAGCCAGCATGCCAGGGTTAGGAGGGGACAGTCCTCAAGTATTTTAATATGCCCCTACTTGAAGCAAGATAAACATATGTATTGTATTTTGCGACTGAGGCGGGGGTGGGGAAGGCAGAGGCCTGGCACGGCATGAAAGGTCTTTTTAAGCTGAACTTTGAGGGTTTTCTTTCTTCCTTTTTATTTGTAAGCAAAGCTGGCATGAGCAAACGACGCCAGGATCCACTGGCTGAGCAGAAACTCACGGCTCCTGCGATGGGCAGACGGGTCTGTCCCTCCCTAAGCCACTGTCTTGCCTCACCCCGTTAAAAATGATGAAGGCTCTCATCACCCTTGTCTTAGAGGACTCACTTTCCTTCAGGAAATTGTCCCCATCTTTTGCTTTGCAATTACGCAGAAAGGAAAAAGTCTGACAAAGGTTCAGTGCGGATCTGGTGCTGAGGAAAGAGCTGAGCAGAGCTCATCAAGGGCCATGCTTCAACGTAACTGCCTGATGAGCCTCGGAAATGTCAAGGTCTAGAGCTCAGGAAGGAGCTGGAATAGGATCTGAAGGAAGGAGCCAGCAGAGATGTAGCAACTGGATGTGATGCTCACATCTGGACAGTCGTTGAAGATGGAGTGGAGCTTGACAGATGCAGGTTCCACGTGAGGGCCAGCTCCATGTTCCATGTGAGGGCCAGCTCCGTGTTCCATGTGAGGGCCAGCTCCGTGTTCCACGTGAGGGCCAGCTCCGTGTTCCACGTGAGGACCAGCTCCATGTTCCACGTGAGGGCCAGCTTCATGCTTTGCCATGAAGTGGCATCCCAAGGTCCTTGCGAGAAGTCTACACACAACTCCCTAGGGGAGACAAAGGTATTGGGTCGGCACTCTGCTAACACAGAATGGGGGTGACTTGCACTGCACCCCTAGCTTCCCTAAGCTTCTAAACATGTTCTACAGATTAAATAAAAATAGTAATAACTGGGGCTGGAGAGATTGCCTAGCGGTTAAGTGCACCGACTGCTCTTGCAGAGGACCTGGGTTCAGTTCCCAGCACCCACATGGTGGCTGAGAACCGTCTTTAACTCCAGTTCCAGGGGAATCTGACACCTTCTTCTGACCTCTGTGGCATTGCACGACACGGGTGCACAAACCTATATGCAGACAGTATATTCATTCACATAAAAATAAAATAAAAAAAAATATTAATTACAAAAATTCAGCCAATAAGCAGAGGAGAGAAATTCCTGAAGTGAAACTTCAAACAGATCTGGGTTTCAATTCTGAATTTAAACTTAGTCAAGGATTGAGTTAAGCTGGAAAACTTAACCTGTCTGTGTCTGTTTCCTCATTTTCCCAAACTCTCTGTGTGTGTGTGTGTGTGTGTGTGTGTGTGTGTGTGTGTGTGTGACCTGATATCTCTTGCAGTGGCTTACTGTGAATAAGAAGTCACATAGTGAATGAAGGTCCTGGTTCTTCGACATCGAAGACTCTTTAGTCCTTTATCTCCGTGGCTGCCATGCACCAGGCTGGGCCTGCCAGGGAGGGCTGTTTTCAGACTCCTCAGAAAGCTCTCTTGCTACTCATTCTCTCTTCCTTTCCTCACAGCATCATGAGCTGTAGCTATGTGAACTGACTTGAATGAATTTTAGGGTTTGTTAATCTAGGTCAGCATCTTCCCGTGTGTGTAACTAGAACTTAGGGCTTCACATTGCCTCTCCTCTTTCTCTTGGTGCTTGTGGGTGGTCCCTTACCCACGTTCATTTTCAGAGTGCCTAAGGGACCTTATCAAACTGCTTCTCCTCTGCACTCTCACCAACCCCTATGCAGACTCCAGTGTAGGCTCAAGACTCTAGGCCTTACTTACGCTCTAGTTATCTGTCTTGAAGATGGGGTAGAGTGATGCTCTTTGCCAGGACCCAGATTAGCACATGTAGAAGGCTTACACTGGGCACATGGAGACTTGAGGCCTGTCCCCAGAGCCAGAGTCTAACCACTGTGTGGCATCACATAGGGTATGTGAGTCAGTTTCCCTCCTAGCACTGAGCCAAATTGAAGTCCCATCCAGACCTCTGTCTACCACCCTAATACACCAGTGTTTGCACTGGCCAGAGTTGTTCCTCCGATGTGTTTGCCAGTCCCCAAATATGGCCCTGGCTAGAAAGTGACAGGGTGCTTGTTATGTAAGGCCTTGTGCTGGTCCCAGACAATGCCATTTCCTTGCCTGGCTGTATGTGACTGCATAACACTGGGTGACTCATTTCCTTTGGAGAACTTGGAAGGGCCGCTTTGCCATTTCCTGTTCCTGCCACACAGATTCCCATGAATACCAGCCCTGGAAGTCCTCACTGCACTTCTTCCCTGAGGGCCTGGGCTCTGGGAGACAGGGAGATTGTCTGAGGATCTTTGATATGTGTCTGTTAAAGATGGAGAAAGGAGAGATGGGCAGCTTTTGTCCAGAGTTACTCGGAAGGTCTCGGATCAGAAAAGAATAAATGCTAATGTTTTCCTCCACCTCTGGGCTGGACGCTCTGGGCAGCACCTTTACTATCTCTAACATCTATGAAGTCCTTAAACGCTTTGTTTCTTGTAATAGAGGGATTCTGATCTTTGGAGGAAGGATGTATGTCAAGGTGTATGGAGAACATTAACTTTTTCTTCAACTCTTTTTATATTTTTGAGATGTTCTCTCATGTCACCTAGGCTGGTCTCAAACTTACCAGGTGGCTAAAGATGACCCAGAACTTCCCGTCCCCCTGCCCTCACCTCTTAAGTGCTGGAATTTACAGGCATGGATCATACAGACTGCATGCACACACACTCAAGCATGCATTTTGTCGGATTTTCTAAGCACTCACTAGTCACCTTTTTCTTTTTTAAAAAATATTTATTTATTTATTATTTTTTATGTGTATGAGTGTACTGTCTGCATGTAGGTTGGTGCATCCCTGTCCTTCAATGCCGTGGAGGTCAGAAGAGGGCATCGGATTCCCTGGAACTGGAGTTAAAGATGTGGCTCTTAGCTGCCATGTGGGTGCTGGGAATTGAACCCAGATCCTATGCAAGAGCAGTTGGTGCTCTTAACCGCTGAGCCATCTCTCCAGCCCCATAGTCATCTTTTTCTTGTCTCTTCTACTATCTACTGTGTGTGGACCCTGAGGTGGGCATTTTCATTCCACAACTTGAATCAGCTTGCATGCAGCAGTTGGTGGAATCTCTGCTCTGAAGGAACAAACCAAGTTTCAAAAAGACAAAGGGCCTTGTCCCTTGTCATATAGCTGCTACATACCAGAGTCATCTGTAAGTCCAGGTGTCTGGGTTGTGGCCCAGGGAAATGGAAGTCAAGGGTAGCCTAGTCCACAGAGACTGGGCTCAGGTTGTATGACCACGGGAGGTCCTGAATCTTGTTGAGCCTTGATCTCGTACCTTTGAAGTGTGATTACTGTGGCGTCTAATGAGTGCTTTGAAAAGAAGACAGGATGAAGTTTGAATGTGTGCTCAGACTGTTTTCCTTCAGATGGGCTTGTTCAAGAGCTTGATGATGTCCAATGCTTCTAAAAGTGTTGGTGGGGTCAGTGGACCCCAGGAAGAGCCTGTGGTGAGATATGCACAAGTGGCCATTCAGGATGGTGGGGTATTAGTGAGATAAAAGCTGAGCAGCTTGTGTTGGGCTGCAAGAAAGGCCCAGGGTAGAGCTGTTTCTGATGAGTGTCCTTGTTTTGCCTATAAAAGAGGAAAGGGGTCAAATGTGACCTTTGCTTCCATGGCTGCCCTGCTCGTTGTTCTCTGAACCTGAACGACTGTTGCATCTGGGTTCCTTATGTCCCATGTACTGGCCTTGGAGACATTGGTCCTTCCCCAGAGAGACAGAGGTCCCTCCGCAGAGTGGGCCCATTCTCAAAGATAAGTGGAGACAGCGGGTCAGTGGGTGTGCTCTGTTCTTGCAGCCTGCAGGGCCAGCCACATCCTGTTCTGTAGCTGGTGTGTAAGAAACAGGGTACATTGGAGAGGTTGCCTCACCCACAATGAATGCAGGTAAACTGTGCCTGGTCTCTCCCCTCCCCTCCCCTCCCCTCCTCCCCGTACCTTCTCCCCTCCCCTTCCCTTCAATCCTCCCCCTCCCCTCCCCTCCCCTCCCCTCCCCTCCCCCTCTCCCCTCACCCCTCCACCTACCCTCCCCTCCCCTCCCCCTCCTCTCCTCCCCTCCCCCTCCCATCCCCTCCCCTCTCCTCTCTTTTCTCTTCTTTCCTTTCCTTTTGTTTCTTTCTGAGACAGAGTCTCACTGTGTAGAGTAGACTGGCCTTGAACTCATAGAGAGCCAGGCTTGCATCTCTCTCCCTTTCAAATGGTGGGATTAAAGGCATGTGCCCGATTCCAGAATGCTCTAGATTCTTGCCTGGGGCCATGCTGTTTGTGTGATCTGGCTTTGCAGAGCCCCCTGTCCTGTCTCTTCATGGGCACTCTGCATGCCTTTGGCCTCATTGTATAGAGGTTAGAGACCCAGGAATGAGCACCTCTCTGTGCATTCTCACTTGGACCTTTCAAGAGTGCACAGAATCTGGATTTTCAGTAAAGACAAAAGTACCTTGCCCAGCTCCCTGCCCCAGTTGTAACCCATGCGTTTTCTGCATCCTGTCTCACCCTCGTGGAGATTATCTTTCATTACTTGGTTCAGTCCATTTCCTTCAGGTGTCTGCTTGGGCTCCACAAATAATCCGCACTTGGATGCACACCAAGAGCAAAGTCTCATGTGCACTTCATGAAATGCTTTGCAGTATCATCTAATAAATCTTTGCTTGCACCAAACGAGGTCATAATCGCCCACAGTTTACTGAGGTCAAACTCAAGACTCAGAAAGACACTTCAGTCTCAGTGAGAAAGAGGCTGAGCCAAGATCTGGATCCCAGATTCTCCATCACCCCAAATCATGACCTTCATGTGCATGTCTCCTGCACAGCCGTTTGGGCATCTGTGCAGGAATCCCTGTTTCTTTTCTCCCTGCTCCTGCCCTGGCTCAATGTCATTCCATCTAGGCTGAGGTCAGAAGGACATGACCGACTTTGTGGGCTGGCCACTTTATGTGGCATCCTTGAGGGGCTGTTCAAGAAGCAATGCCATAGGGAGAATATGGATACACAGGGTAGGATGGGGCAGCGGTCTGTGGGTCTGCCACCGACCTCCACTTCAGACTGGCAGGAGATGACGGGGATAGTCGCTGGAAAGTGAAACTGAGAATACCGCCTTCCAAGGAGGGCGAGTGTGAGCCCTTGCAGGCTGCAGGTCCCTGAGGAGGCCCCGTCCTAGCATGAAGAGACCCAGATCATATCATATTTCTTCTTGGTCACAGGTGAAGCTTCCTGTTTTCTAAAGCCTCTCTATCCATCATGTGTTCCATGAGCATGGTGCCCGAAATGACAGCAGGAGATGCCCCCAAGTGTGGACAGGTTATGGGTAGGAATGAAAGCCTTACCTTGTGTGGTTACATCCTGTGGTTCCACAAACACATGTCTTTGAAAGCTCCTAGCAAGACAAATGTCATAGAGCAAAAAGGGGGATGATCCGTTCAGTGTTCTGACTTTTTCCCTTTAGCTCTTTAGAGGAGAACGGCACCCTTCAAAGGGGACGCCATTTGTTCTGAAAGCGTGCTTGCTTGCTCCTCTGCTCACTGCTCAGCCCGCTCTCTTCCTTTTTTTTAATTTCTACTTTTCATTTTTTGTATAATTTTTTATTGAATTTTTGTGTGTGTCATATACAACATCATAATCCTCTTTATACCCCCTCCCCATCAGCACCTCCCGTAGCCCCCACTGGATTGCATGCATTCTGTCATTTATGTCAAGTTAGTGTCCCCAGATGTCCCACCAGTGCAGGTTTATCAGCTGGGTCTAGTTGGTCTCTCTGTCGTCTCTCCTTAAAGAAGATCAGCTCTTCCTTGGCCAGAAGTGATCAGCTGCCCGAGAGTTCTTCAGCGAAGATTGGGCCCTGCTGCTCATTCCCACAGTTCTACGCTGGGTTTGTCTGCTTGAATTTGCATGGGTCTTGTGCATACTGTTACCATTTCTTTTTTTTTTTTGGTCTTTTCCAGACAGGGTCTCCCTGTAGCCCCAGCTGTCCTGGAACTCACTCTGTAGACCAGGCTGGCCTTGAACTCACAAAGATCCGCCTGCCTTTGCCTCCCAAGTGCTAGGATTAAAGGCATGTGCCACCACGCCCGGCAGTGCTACCATTTCTTTATATTTCTTTTTTTTTTTTTTTTTTTTTTTTAAATTTTTTTTTTTTTTTTTTTTTTTTTTAATTTTTATTTATTTTCGGTATGTGTATGAATGTACTGTCTGCGTGCAGGTGTGTGCACCCGTGTCGTGCAATGCCGCGCGAGGTCAGAAGAGGGTCTCGGATTCCCCTGAACTGGAGTTCTCCTGGAATTGGAGTTTCAGACGGTTTCTTGGCCGCCATGTGGGTGCTGGGGATCGAACTCCGGGTCCTCTGCAAGAGCGGTCGGCGCTCTTAACCGCTAGGCCATCTCTCCAGCCCCAGTGCTACCATTTCTATAAGTTCATATGAGCAAGGTCCCAGGAGCCTGTGTGACTGCTGTTTCCATATGGTCATGTACCTTCTCCCCTGCCCCCTAAGAGTAAATCTTTCTTCTCCCTCTCTTCTGCAATGGTCTGAGCCTTGGGCTGGTGGAGTCTAATATAGGTGTCCTATCCAGGGACACACACTCTACAGACTCTTCATTTTCTATGCTTTGGCATTTGTGGCCATTTGTGTTGCATGAGGGAGCTTCAATGTTGAGAGTTGGGAGATGTGTTAGTATCTTCTCTACCCNTTTTTTTTGAATCTATATCCATTAGAGGGAGTCTACAGTATAATATTTACTACAGAATCCTCACAATATAACAGATGTTATATATATTTCCCATATATCATGAGAAAATTGAAACTTTTTAAATTTTTATTTATTTCGGTATGTGTATGAATGTACTGTCTGCGTGCAGGTGTGTGCACCCGTGTCGTGCAATGCCGCGGAGGTCAGAAGAGGGTCTCGGATTCCCCTGGAACTGGAGTTCTCCTGGAATTGGAGTTTCAGACGGTTCTTGGCCGCCATGTGGGTGCTGGGGATCGAACCCGGGTCCTCTGCAAGAGCGGTCGGCGCTCTTAACCGCTAGGCCATCTCTCCAGCCCCAGTGCTACCATTTCTATAAGTTCATATGAGCAAGGTCCCAGGAGCCTGTGTGACTCTGTTTCCATATGGTCATGTACCTTCTCCCCTGCCCCGTACAGTAAATCTTTCTTCCCCTTCTTCTGCAATGGTCTGAGCCTTGGGCTGGTGGAGTCTAATATAGGTGTCCTATCCAGGGACACACACTCTACAGACTCTCATTTTCTATGCTTTGGCCATTTGTGGCCCTTTGTGTTGCATGAGGGAGCTTCAATGTTGAGAGTTGGGAGATGTGTTAGTATCTTCTCTACCCCTCGGTTCCACTAGGTTCCATTGTGGTGTCACTTAGAGTTGGGCATTTCACGGACACTTAGTCTCTGTGTGTGACCAGTTGTGGAACTCTGTAATAGTCTCTGTCAGTTGCGAAAGAAGCTTTTTTGATGACTGGTGACTGGCATACTTGTCTGTAAATATAGGGACCCATATTTAGTGTATAGTAAGAAATTACATTTGTCTAGGGATGTGACAGTCTTGGGATTTTCTCTAAGTTCTGTGATCTTTCCAGCCATGTGTATTTGGCTATGTTTACAGTATCACACATGAGTTCCCTCCAATTGAATCGGCTTTAAGTCCAATTCTGTAGCTGTTGATTATCCCCAAGCTAAAAGTGCCAGTCCTGCACCTATATGGCTTGCTCTGCTGGTCCTTGTTCTCCCTCAGCAGCTTGCATAGTGTTCTCCAAAACTGTGAGAGCCAGCCTTCAGGGGAGGCAGCTTCCAGGCCAGTTCCAATCCCATTGTTCCAAGTCCTGTGTCCAAAGTATGTCCTGTCTTCAGCCTTCCTTTTTACACAACCTGGGACTGCCAGCCCAGGGTGGCACCACCCACAGTGGCCTGGATCCTCCCACATCACTGAGTAATCAAGAAAATGCCTCACAGACATGCTCACAGGCTGTCTGATGGAGGAAATTCCCCAACTGAGTTTCCCTTTTCTTAGGTGTGTCAAGCTGACAACTGAAGCTTTCCAGCACAGACTCTGTGTTCCTTCTGCTCCTGAGACCATGGAATAGAGTGGTGGAGTCTGAGGTCCCAAGAGTTGTTGAGTCCAGCCTTGTCCAGAGCTGGCTATGTGATGGAAGATGCCGCAATGGTCTCACCTACCTCTAAGTGCGAACAGTATGTTAAGTTTTGCTTGATTTTGTGTTTTGAAGGAGAGCTTCAGTATGCAGCCAAGCCAGGCCTTCAATTTTCAGTCCTTCCTCCTCAGCCTCCAGAGTGCTTGGCTGAGAGGCTCAGAGTATTCGTTTCCCATGGTTTTCATAACACGGTCCCACAGTTTATTGTTTACCTAGCACGGATTTGTTGTCCTACAGTTTTGTGGTACAGAAGGCATGTGTGGGTCTCAGTGAGTTTTAGCAAGCTGTTACCAGCTCGGATCCTTTCTGGAGACTCCAGGGAAGGGGGCCTTCTTCTTGCTTGTTCGGATCATTAGTGGTTGGAGGAATGAGACCCCCATTGCTTATTGGTTATCATCCAAAGACCATACCTAGTTGGTAGATAGTTCAGCTCTTGGTCTTACAGCCTCCTCCTTCTTTGTTCAAATCCACTGGGGAAGAAAGACGTCACTTCCTCCTTCCTATTGATCTCTCTTGATTTTAGGTTTTTCAGGTTTAAGGATTCAAGTGATTAGATTGGGGCCACCCTAATAATCTACAGGATGCTTACCTCAAGATCCTTAGTGCTAATCTTGTGTGCACAATTGCCTTTGCTTTGGGAGGATGCCACTTATGGGAAGGGGAGGTATAATACTATCACCACACTTTATAAAAGTTGCCATGAAGATTCAGTTCATTGATACATTAACATGCTCAGAATCTCTGGTTAGAGAAAATGAGATTGCCAGCATTCAAATTCGGACCTAGAGATGCTCACCACCCTGTCCCTGTCGGGGGGGGGGGGTGGAGCCCCAGGAAACATTTGCTTTCTCCTTTCTCTGGCTCACTGTTGTCCCACCTCCGATGGGCCCACCTCCATAACCTATGCTCATTACTTTGGTCCTACAGTAACGTTTGTGTGAGCATTCTGCCTCTCGTGCCTTGGACTAGTTGTGGTCTCCTGATGTGGGAGATGCATTTATTCTTTATCAAGCTCAGTCTGTGGGCTCATGAGTCAGCCGCTGGCTGTCCTGGAGGAACCCCCTTCCAATCATTTGTCTTGTTGCTGTGATGAAATGGCAATAAGAAGAAGAAAAAAAAGAAGCAAATTTTGGGAAGAAAAGGTTTATCTTGGTTCATAGTTCAAAAGTGCATTCTTTTTTATTTTTTTCAAATAAATTTATTTTTATTTTTTTAACAAATCTAGACCCGTGTTCCCGCCCATTCCCCCACCCCGCCAGAGCTCATGTATTCTGCCAAACATGCGTTTCATTTCTTTCTCAGTCTTTCTCAATATTCTCCATGAGGAAGTTGACTGTTTTGAGCAGAAGTTCACTGTTTCAGTCAGTTCTTTGATGCAGTCCTTTCTGTTGTTGTTGTTGTTGTTGTTGTTGTTGTTGTTTCCAATATGCATTACGCCCAACTGCTTTGGACAAAAGCTCAGGGGACCCTACACAAGAAATTCTTACAACTATGCAATTGGCACTAGCATCCACAGATGAGGGATACGATTCGTCGTTTGTTTTTCTGGAACTGTGTTACTTCACTCAGCATGATGTCCGCAAGAGTGCATTCTATCATGGCAGGGAGTTGCTGTGACAAGAGCCAGAGGCACCAGGTCACACAGCACCTGCAGCTGGGAAGTAGAAACAAATTCTGGTGTTCAGTTTTCTTTCTTTTATGCTGCTGACCAGAACCACAGCCTGTGGAGTGATATGTGTAGCACTTAGGGTGGGTCTACACCTCAGTTGACCTAATCTAGATAATCTTTCACAGACACACTCGGGGCTTGTGTCTTCCATGATTCTAGGTCTTATCAAGTTAACAGTATTAACCATGGCACATCACAGCTTCAGAACATATATGTAGACGGGAATTTTCCCCTTTGGGAAGTACTTGGTCCTTTCCCCAGGGATTGATCCTGGTGTGAAGCCTTCCTCAGACCCTTTTTGCCTTTGGGTCCATGTTTAAGGTCAATGTCGTGATCCCTTTCCCACAGTCCTTCCAAATCTCAGGCTCCCAGGATCACAAGACCCTCAGTTGACCATTGGAGGGTGGTCCTGGACCTGTGGCTGAACATGACTGTGTCTAACCTAGAAACTTCTACCTGTCAGCTCCCACAAGTTGTGAACTATTACTTCTGCTTTGCATGTGGAAGGGGGTCTTGAAATTTTCATGGCTCATCTAAATGTTTTAAATCATGTTTGTCGGCCTGGGACAAAAGGAAAGAATCAATGCAGTTGGTTCCTCTGAGCGCATAACTGCCACTTATTAATCTATCTTCCCTCATTTACATCTCTGTACACTGAAACTGATGTTACTGCTTTTCCCCTTTGACTTCTGATGGCCCCTGAGGCTGCCAGGGAGTGGGATGTGCAGGCACCCATTATACAGCTGTTGAAACAAACCCGAAGGAACACAGGGCTTTCCTGTGAATGATAGTCCCCTAGTGACTGTGAAGTCTGCAGTGCAACAGAGCTGATTCCAATGCTAACTCATCTACCAGCTGGTACCTTTACCACCTCCAGCTTGTGCATCTTTCAGTGGAAAACAAAATTCAGGTTATGATTTAATCTTGCTTTGAAGCCGGGCATGGCCTCTTATCTGTTTAAATGGCAGCTGTTCTAAATCTGTCCATGAGATTTTATGAGCTGTCATTTTAACTTTGTTTGTTATTCCTTAGGATTTGGTGAATAACCTTGTCCTCGTCTTCCAAGCAGAATGCTTTACCTACCTGGCACCTCCTCTCCAAGTTCAATAGCCAGCTTTCCCAGGTGTCCTTCCTTTCCATCTTGAGCATTTCCCCTAAGGTCCAGAAAAGGGAGAACATGCCTTGTGGGGTTTCAGGTCTGAGCCCTGGAAGTATCCCATGGACCATTTGGAGACTGTGAGATGACATGGGACCTTTGAGAAAAACCACTGAAGTTCTGCGTTTCAGAAAGTAGTCCTGCCTCCTGACACCATCCTGCAACATAGCGTGTAGTGTGAGTCAAAGAAGGTACCCATGGTTGTAATGGGAAAAGACAGATTCCCTCATACAATCCTGGATCATTTCATAGGATGAATTTCAACCTAGCTCGCTTCAAAACTGAGTTGTACTAAGTCTAATGCAAATCAGTCAGGGCATTTCATTGGTGGTTAGGGACGCTTCCCACACATGGCATGAGGATGACAGAGAAGCTGCAGATACAGGGAGGCCTCTAGAGCAGAGTGTCTCGGTCTCGTACTGTGGAGATTTTGGACCAGAAGTTCCCAGTGGGCTGTCTTGCACATTGTAGGATATTTAACAATATCCTTAACCTTCTTCCCACTGATTCCAAGTAGCCCCGCAAACCCCAACACTCAGCACCCAGTTATGACCACTCAGACGATTCCAGACATTATCAAACGTTCCCCAGTTGAGGGTGGCGAGTGCAGAGTCCCCCTTCACTGCAGGCAGTCACAGTGGGATTGCAGATCTTGGCTCTTCCCTGGTAGAGTTGGCATGGGTTCTCCCACAGAGCCTCGGGTCCGAAGAAAGTTGTGTGGGTCGCTCAGTGCATTTCTTTCTTACTTCATGTGACCAAATCTGACAAAAGCAGCTAAGGAGTGTGTTTTGGCTCACAGCTTGAGGGTGCAACTCATCCTGTCAGCGAGATCAGCTGGAGCTCTGGTAGCGGGAGCTGGAGGCAGCCGGCAGGACTCCAGTGACAGAGGATTGCCGGTGCTCAGGTGGACGGTGTCCTCCTCTGTTCCTTTTGAATTCATTTCCAGACCCAGCCCATGAATGTTACTGTCCACATTCAGGATGGTTTCCTCCTTGGATAATCCCCTCAGGAAATGCCCTCACAGAGTGCTGGGAAGTGTGTGCCTAGGTCACTGCAAACCCAGTCAAGCTAACACTGAAGACTCGCCATCATGTTGGGGAAAGGGTTCGGTATTGGAAGTTCTTGTCTGGTGCCCACAATGAACATTTTCCTCTTTCCTGGCTGTGTGATCTTACTCACTCAGCATCCCAGGCTGACAGCCATCCCACCACCTCAGGGCTTGACTATGATGAAAGGTAAGGTGGTCATGTGCTTTACCTTCCACCAATGCTCAAGGAATTGTCAGCTTTCGATGACTCCTAACATAAGCATCTTTAAGAACACCACTCTTGACTCCTATGCAGGATTCATCTGACACTGAGAAAGAGAAAGGGTACACATTACGAGATCAGTGCCTCTCATCAAGCAAGCTTCTCAAAGCCTGAGCTCGGAATATGATTTCTCCATCTACTGTTGCTAGTCACCCTGAGACCCTGCCTGGGTGTCACAATCTCAGTGTGTTCATCTATAAAATGGGGACAGGAAGTGTGCTAATGTCACACAGATATATTGTGTTGTGGATTGGGAGGGAGCTGCTGACCTCTTTGGGGCTTGTCGTCTGCATCCTCCTTGACTTGAATTCCTGGTTACTGCTGTCTCGTTTTCGTAGCACCCGGATTCCATTCTCTAGGCTCAGGCATTTGAAGCAAACAGCCAGCTTGTGCCCCGACCCCCAGTGCTGCGGAAGCGGACCTTGGCAGCAGGGGCGGGGACCACATGGCCAGCTGGATGCTGCATTGGTAGTAGTCAGCAGGGCCACTTTGAAGTGGTTTTAAGACCAATTTGGTAACTTGATTTGGAAAGTGGTATTGATGACTAGGAGGGCGCAGGCTGCCCATTAGCTGCTGTCTGGGCCAGCAAATTGGTTTAAATGGAATAAACGTGGCTCCTTCCTCCCAGGGCTCATGACTGAGGACCAGGCTCTTTGTCGGGGAGCATCTCCTGGGCATAAGACATTGAAAAGGTTTCTGGGAGTCTGGTGCTTTGTTCCATATGTGAATTCTACTTTCCCCTGTGGGGCAAGGCAGTGAGCTGATAATTCCTAATCGTGTACTGGCCTGGCTGTGTGGGTGCGGGGCAAGGCAGACCAGGAAAGAACAGATGGTGACCGTGCTGAACGTTTGCTGAGGATTTTGTGCATATCTTGTCTCCCTGTTGAGAAACACTGGGGCTGGTGACACTTCTTGTTGTTTTTTTAAATATTTTATTTATTATTTTTATTTTACGTGTGTGAGTGTATTGCCTGCATGTATTTAGGCCCACTCATGTCCTGCAGTGCCCACAGAGGTCAGAAGAAGGCATTGGATACCCTGGAACTGGAGTTACAGATGGTTTTTTGCTGCCGTGAAAGTGTTAGGAATTGAACCCGGATCATCTGCAGGGGCAGCCTGTGCTCTTAACCTCTGAGCCATCTCTCCAGCCCCACATCTTGGTTCTTTTCCCTTCTGTTTCTATGAGGAGCTTCCTGATCTACTTCCTTGAAGAAGTGCATGAGCTCCTATTGTGTTCGTACCTATAGGCCAGCAACACTGCTGTCTCTGAGGCTGGGAGCCGGCTTTGCTGCTGACAGGGAGCTATCTAGTTGTTTCTAGAACAGTGGTGGCAGTTCACATTCCCACACAGTGAATCAAGAGCCCCCTTTTCCACATTGCTGCTTACATCTGTTGGGTCATTCACGGTCTTGCCAGTTTGGTGGGTAAAGTATGTGTCTAGTACCTTTCCCCACAGCCCAGGGCCGAGTGTCCTGTTCATGTGTTTAAGGAAGGAACTCATATTCCTCACTGCCTCTTGCTCCATTTATTCATATTTATTTACCTAAACTTGTGGAAAAAGTATTATGCACCAGTCCTTCCATTGATGTTGTTGGGTCCCTGATGTGTCTGACATATCCCTGTACCAGGAATATAGGGAGCAGTGGGCAGACGTGCCTCTGTCCTGTGGGGCACAGAGTCCAGGGAGAAGGGCATTAAGTAAATAGGAAGAAGACGCCGATGCCTGGAAAACACCTTCAGGTCTCCAAATGTTTCCAAGTAGCCTTGTCATTTAAGGTAGAAGGAAACTGTGGTCATCTTCATTGCTTTGGCCACTGTCTTCTCTCTAAGAGAAGGATTCCCAAGAAGAGAACCAAAAGATGAGGAAGGGATGATGTCAACACTGTAACATTTAGTAAGCACCTGATGCGCACAAGCGTCTGGGATGTGCTCGGCTTAGGGCCAGCACACGGCGAGCCTCACGTGCTCCCAAGGCAGACCTCTGTTCTCTTACTTCTTCAGTGGGGACTGTGCTGCTGCCCAACTACTGTCTGGAACAGCCTCACCCTCCTGGTCCTCTGAAAAGGTTGTACTGGGACAGCAGGTTTCTGCCCTTGTGAACATCACCCCGTGTAGCGTAGCTTAACTCTACCAGTAGAGGCAACGAAGAAAAGGAACTGGCAGGCCGAGTGACACATGCCCTGGGCTTCCTCATCTCTGACAGGGAGGCTGAGCTCTGTCACTGGGACATCAGCAGAGACACTTTCACTCTCTTGATAGGCACTTGCTTGAGAAATGAGCAGGTCTCAGTCCAGAGGTAGGAGATCCCTGAGTTCTAGCTTGTCCCCAACACACAGTTGGGCTGGAGGGTTTCAAGGTGACGGAGACCCACTTTGTATACCTGGTGGTTTCCATGAGGAGATATACACTAACCTCCCACTTGTAACGTGATTCTCAGTGGACAGGAGAAGTCAGGATTTCCTTTAGGAGCACTGGTTTCTCTGTCACACTTGCCATTTCAGGAGGCTGTGGTGACTGCTGTAGGCTGAATCCTGCCCCTTAACGTCTACACTGAAACCTGTCCCTCTACCTTAGAACATGACTTTCACCCCAAATAGGATCTTTGAAGATGCACGTTTGTGCAAGTAAGGTGTAAGTCAGGTCCTAAGCTTGTGTGACTGGAATGAGAAGAGGACGCTGAGGCCCACACGGGAAGACAGGCGAGAGCTGGGGAGAGATCACCAGCACCAGAGCAAGGGAAGAGGCCTCAGAGAAGCAGACCCTGCTAGTGCCCGCTTGTGAGTGACCAGTAGGAAACAGGGAGAAAATAACCTCCCGTGGTTCAGCCGCTGACTTTGTATCTCGCCCTGTGAAGCATTAGAGTGACAATGAGGAGCCACTTGTCTCCAGAGTGAGCCTCTGACCCTCAGCTGTCCACCTGAGGCTGCAGGAAGAGCTGGTAAGAAAAGCCTGCAATCATTAGCTAGGGGCTCAGCATTTAAGCAGGCTCTGTTTAAAGGCCTTTCAACAGCTTAACCCACGGAATTTCCCCGTGAGCCCTTTGGGGGAAGAGCTGCTAATGTCCCCCACTGCAGATGAGCAAGTGGAGCCCAGAGCTGTTGACTGACTTCCCGACAGTGCTTGGCAGGGAAGGCATTCGGCAGCATAAAGTGCTTGGTGCTGCTCTCTGGAGACCCCACACCCAATCCCTAAAGATCCCCTGGAACAGGATCTTGTGTCTTCTGTGTGTAGTGCACAGACCCCAGGAGGGATGTGTGTGTGTGTGTGTGTGTGTGTGTGTGTGTGTGTGAATATGTGTGTGTTTCTCTCTGCCTGCCATCTTTCCTCACTGTCTTTTGTCTTTTCGTTCCCTGGTGATCCTAGTCTCTCCTCACCATCTCTGCCCTGTCCGGCTCCATTGCTTCTTGTCCTCTCCCCTCAGTCCTCTTCTTGATTGACGTTGGCCCCTGTCCCGGAACTGGAACTTAGCCTGCCATGCAGACCTGCCCTGTGATCCTCACACTTTACATAGCTAAACTCATAGAAGGTGGCTTTGGGGAAATGACCTGTACCTGTGACTCTGTCCCTCTGTTCCTGTGACTCTGTCCCTCTGTCCTTCCTTCTCTCTGTGTGCAGTTTCCAGGGCTCTGGCAGTCTTTGGCTGAAGCGTCTCCCATCATTGACCAATGAACGTCAGCCCCAGGGACAGGGGGCCAGTGCTGGCCCTGGAGTTATCCAGAGCTTACGGTAAAAATGCATCACGCTGAGTGTGGGCCAGCCAAGGCAGCAGCCCAAGCTGGCCCTGCCCCGATGGTTGGAAGCACTGACTGCCTTAGTCACTGGCCAGAGACACTCTGCTTGCTTTAGGCTGAGCCAGCCCCACGTCCCTGATGGCTGGGTTCCTGGAAAAGCTGTATACCATGGGATGTGGATTTTCCCTCCATATGACTGGAGCTTTCATTTACTGAGTGCTTATTCAGTGTCAGGGAGCATGCTCAGCCCTCCCACAGCTCGCGCATGCATGTTTGTGTGTGTGTGTGTGTGTGTGTGTGTGTGTGTACATAAGTATGTGTGAGTGAGTAGGCCAGAGGTTGGTATTGTTTGTCCTCTTCAATTGCTCTCCACTTTATTTACGTATTTTTTTGACAGGGTATCCCTAGTCATAGCCCCTCTGCGAACCAGGCTGCCTTGATCTCGCCGAGATCTGCCTCCTGAGGGTTGAGATGCACACCACCACGCTGGCTCCACCTTACTATTTTAGAAAGGGTATCTCCCTTTCCCTGGAGCTCACCGGCTCTGCGAGGCTGCTTGGCCAGCAAGCCCCACAGATCCTCCTGTCTTCAACTCCCCAGAGTGGAGGCTACAGGCTTGCACTGCGTTACCCAGCTTTTTACCTGCCGAGCATCCCAATTCGGGCGCTCACACTTGCCTAGAAAGTACTTGACCAACTCAGCCTTTCGCGAGCAAACGCACTCTCCTAGCTTTTTACTTATGCCCCTAAAATCCTCCTCTGCTGCTGATCTGCCTTCCTCTCACTGAGCAGACACCAGCCCAGCAGCACAAAGACTGACACTGGAAAGAACCTTACCCTTACCTTTACCTGCTGGGACGTGTGCCCTGGGGTAACTCTGAGTCTCCCTAGGATGGTAGGGTGTGCTTGTTGGCCCTTTGTAAGCACGGAGAGACCGAGACCGGGGTTGGGGGTTGTCTAGGTCACCTGGCTAATGGTGTTATCAGCTATGGGCTCCATTGCTGGAAAGCTGTAGTTCCCTGTGGGGAAAGGTGGCCAGGGCTTCCCCAGGGGGGACAAACTCTGAGCTCTGGATTACAGTTTGTGAGCTCTAACCAGTGCTCTACACCATCTCCTCTGATAAAACTGGGGCTGATAGCTTCCTCACAGGGGTCCCAGGGAACAGACTGGGGTCATGATGCACAGACAGTGAATTTATGTAAGGTGTCCTCCAGAGATGAGCTGAATGAAGACTAGCAGGAAATAGCAGGCACTCAGGGTGACAGAGCTGAAGATGGACCCAAGGAAGATGGCCGTGAGTCTTGGAGACCCTGGCTTGGGAACACACCTTCTGGTTAGTTTTTCTTTTATTTTTATTTATTTATTTTTATGTGTGAATGTACTGTTTGCATGCAGGTTCGTGCACCTGTGTCATGCAATGCCACGGAGGTCAGAAGAGGGTCTCAGATTCCCCTGGAACTGGAGTTCTCCTGGACTTGGAGTTACAGACGGTTCTCAGCCGCCATGTGGGTGCTGGGAATCGAACCCGGGTCCTCCACAAGCGCAATTGGTGCTCTTAACCGCGAGGCCATCTGTCCAGCCCCTAGTTTTTCTTTTAAAAAGTATTTTTTCTTTATTTTTATTTTACGCATATGTGTGTATTGCATGCATGTATGTAAGTGCACTCGTGTTTTGCAATGCCAGTGGAGGTCAGAAGAGGGACTTGGATCCCCTGGAACTGGAGTTATGGACGGTTGTTAGCCACCATGTGGGTGCTGGGATTCCTACCCAGGTTTTCTGCAAGAACAGTGAGTACTCTTAACCACTGAGCCATCTTTCCAGCTCTATTAATTTTATTTTTTATGTGTAGGAGTGTATTACATGCATGTAAGTGTACCTGTGTTGTGCAATACCTATGGAAGTCAGGAGAGTGGGTTGGAGACCCCAGAACTGGAGTTACAGTTGGTTGTTAGCTGCCATGTGGGTACTGGGAATCGAACCCGGCTCCTCTGTAAGAGCAGCCAGTACCCTTAACCACTGAGCCATCTCTCCAACCCCTGGTTATTTTTTCATAGTTCCCCCACCTTCCGTAGAGTCCCTGTTTTCCCTCCCCATCCCTCCTGCTTACCTGGCCCCACGTGGATCAGGACAGCAGCATCCTGAGGGGCTGGGGAGCCAGGATGGCTCCGTGGCTGCTGCACTCAGCACTTCACACAGACATGATCTCACTCCATTGAGCAATAGCCTGGGAATCTAAGCCCTGCTGTGCTGAAGGGGAACTGGGACTTCCTGAGGGAGAGGAAGTGTTGGCCAGGACTCTGTCCACCCCACTGTACTCCTTCCACCCCACCATCTACTCTGAAATCCCACCTCAAAGGCCTTCCTGTGCAGAAATCTCCACAAGGTCGTCCTTGTCATACTCAAGCCTGGCATCAGGGGTAGAGAGAGCCTAGAGCCCTGGGTAAGGAGCCCAGGAAATGGTCAGTACTTGGAGTTTATACATATATAACAAAAAAGAAGCTGGTACCCTAGCGCAGGACTGGTATCTAATGGATAGTAGAAGATCCCAGAATGGTCTTGGGAGATGACTGTGCAGGAAAAGCCAAAAGGTACATAGCAGGACTCAGACTGTAGCTCAGTGTTAGAGCACTTGCCTAGCATGCCTGAGGGCCTGGATTCAACCTCCAGCGCTGGAAGGAAACACATCAAGCAAAGAGGCATGTGGTGGGGATTCAGTAATACAACGCGGGCCGGAGCAGTCACGTCCCGACTCTATGAAACGTCAGGAAACAGCTGGATTTGAAAGTAAGCACAGGGCAGTTCCCAAAGCACTCCCTCTCCAGCCCTGCCCTGTTCCTTAGAAAAACAAAACCGGGATTCCCTTAATGTTACTGTACCAAACTTATTTCTTAGGAATTAATTTCCACCTGTGATGCCAGGCTTGGGAGGGGTCACAGATAAAGAAACAGACTGCAGTCTGTGCTGTATAAGCATCTCAAACAGGCTCCCTGGGCCTCAGTGTACCTGGGGAGGACTAGGGCCTGAAATTTCCCTGCCTCAGCAGAGAGGCAGGAACCTGTTAACCTGTGTTAGAAGCTAATGAAAAGATCGCAGTGAGATCATGTCTGTCAAAACCCTTTGAGCTCCCAGAGCTCTATGGCTGAAATGTGTCCTTATTGCTTACTCAGCAAAATCGTCCCTGGGGCTGAGAGCCGCTTCCTTCCCTCCTTCCTGCTCCTCCTCTCCTGTACATCGTGTTTGATACTTCTTTCACATCTTGAAAAACTGCCTTTGAAAAACAATTAAGTGGGGACTGGAGAGATAGCCTAGCGGTTAAGAGCACCAACGCTCTTGCAGAGGACCCGGGTTTGATCCCCAGCACCCACATGGCGGCTAAGAACCGTCTGTAACTCCAATTCCAGGAGAACTCCAGTTCCAGGGGAATCCGACACCCTCTTCTGAACTCCGCGGCATTGCACGACACGGGTGCACAGACCTGCATGCAGACAGTACATTCATACACATACAAAGATAAATAATAATAAAAAAAATTAAAAAAAAAAAAAAAAGAAAAACAATTAAGTGGTTAATTAGTTAATTATTTTGAACATTCTCTCCTGGAGTAAATAGGGATATGCTGGAGGCTGACGACACTGAGCTGTTTGGCTCCTTTCATGCTGTGTCCCCGTAATGACAGGTCACTGAGACTTACGTCGAGGAGCCCACCGAGGTCACAGAGCTCTGAGCAGTCTATTGCATGTGCCTCCAGGTCATGCCTTTGTGTGATGGCACTTGCATTTTCTAGATTATTCTTTTCAGTGATCAGAGCATGTCTGTACTTCCTCAGTGAACAAAGGGGGCTGCTGGAATTTGGCCCGGAATGGACGTTAAGTCATGTCATTGATTTTTTTTTCCCCCATATAAAATGGCTAGGTCACTTCTGTGTTTTGGGGTTATTCTTGAGGAACCAAGCCCTGATCTGCTGGGAGGTCATCTTCCCCTAGTGAGGTCCTTCTTGGGAAGGAAAACCTCCACTGGGACGTTGCCTGGAGCAGATGGACAGATGGACCTCTGCCTGGGGACAGCGGACTAATTTGCTCCTAGAACCTGACCCAGGCCCAGTTCCTGTGTCTTCACCTTGGAAAAGCAAGCTCTGTGCTTAGCTGTCTGTGGAAATGGATGGAAGGAAGGACCCCTGAGAATAGCCAGTGCTTCCTGCGCATTTCAGATGTGCCAGCCAATTTTCTGGAAGCCACTTGAGTGCTGGAGGACTGGGTGGCAGAATCGAAACCCACACTTCTCCCAAACTCTCTCCTCTCCTTTTACAAAGAGGAAATTGAAGCTCAAGTCACAGTCGCAGAACAAGGACTGAAATCTATAGCTCCTGAGGCCACAGCCTTCCCTCTCTCCTACTTAAAAAACTCAGTTGTGAATCCATGTCAACCTGGACGACTAGATGATTGCCCCTCCCCTTCTGTGGGTCAAGGGGGTTTGTTGACAGGCTAGATGGGCCCAAAGCTGCCTGATGTCTTGCCACATCAGCTCTCCTTCCCAGTCAGATTCCGGCCTTTGGAGATACAGAAAGAGAAGGGCAAAGCTTGTCTGAAGTGGGTGGTCTGCAGGACTTTAGAGAAAATACCACACAAAGCCTCCAGTGGTGCTGCAAACTTAAAACTCTACCCAGCACAGAGACCACAAGTGTGTGCAACATAAAAACAAAGCACGAAGTACGGACATTTATCATTTCTTGTCGAATACCTGGAAACTTGCCGTTCACTCTTGGTCTTCCATGTGGGCCTTAGAACAGTCTCTGAGAATAGTTATTGGAAGAGATAGGGCCCTGGTGATGTCCAGATCTGAGCTGCCATGCCATCATGGTAAGTGCTAGCTTTATCCTGGAAGTGTCCAGTGGCAGCCAGACCCTGACTGGGATCTCATATGTACTAGCTCATGCCTTCCCTGTACCATCCACGGGGCCAGTTCTCCCATCTCGGATCCAGGATGTCTGGAACAAATGGTGTGGGGATTTATGATGGTTCGAGAGTTTAGCAAAGCTTAGCATTGTGAGATCGTTTATTTCTATTGCAATGGCCTAGTGTCTGGTTCTACACTGTGGTAGGCCAGGCCAGCAGACACTTGGGTGGTGTCACTGATAAAAGCCAGGATTTCTATAGGAAATCTTTATTTTCATTGCAAATGACATAATAGACTTCACAAATAGCATCCATCAGGCTACTTCAAGTCAGGACTCCAATGACCAAGCATTTTGGCCTTGGAAGCTTCTTGAGCTTTGTGACCTTGTGCATTAGGGTCTGTGTTGGCTGCTTCTGTTTGGCAGATGTCACACCTAGGTCAAAGACACCAAGCTCCTCGTACCAGGGTCTCAGGTGTTCTGCGCAAGGACTGGATTTGCAGCAGATACTTGGCCTCCAGGGCTTGAATTTACTCACTGCACAGTACCATATCGTGTCAGAGCTAGCTTGGGTGACAGCCCTTACCATCTCTGACCACAGCAGGTCACAGTAAAGTGGGAGATATTGCCTGGACTCACCGCAACAGGGCGCCCTTTCCTAGAATCCGTCACTCTGCTCCTTTAGGCTGAGCCTTCTGATTGTCTGCCATGAAGGAGATCCCTGAGCTGGGCTAGTGGAGGGTATGGCTGTAGCTGTGGCCAGTTGGATCTGCTTTTCCAGTGCCATCAAAGCCCCCTGTCTGGGCCAATCTGGTAGGAGTACTGGGCCAAACTGTGCTGGCCTCGGACGTAGCCTGCTCTCTTACCATGCTGCAAGGGGCAGCCAAGTCACTGTTGGCAGGTGAGGAGTACCACTGCCATCCTGTATTCTCTGGCTAAAGGAAAGCCCTGCCCTGCCCTGCCCTGCCCCGCCCCGCCCCTGCCCTGCCCCGCCCTGCCCCGCCCCACCCCTGCCCTGCCCCGCCCTGCCCCTTCCCTGCCCTGCCCTGCCCAGCCCTGCCCAGCCCTGCCCAGCCCTGCCCCCCCCCGCCCTGTCCCACCCTGCCCCACCCTGCAAGATATTGGTTAATGAAGTCCCCATTCCTCTGCAAAACATGAAACCCATGTCTACTGTAAAGCAGAGTTAGAGCCCTGCTATTAGAACTTGTTTATCCTATTGGATATTTAAAAGAATGCCATTTCACAGACCCTGTGCTCATAGAGGGTACTATCACCTCATCAGTCATCATCACATTTAATCTTCACTCTAGACATTACCCAGGATCATAGGCCTGGCTTCCATGTCATTTAATGCTTACTCAAGGGGCTTTCAACCCCCGTTCATTTCTGTCTCAGCTGTTGTGTTCTCTCCAGTCCTGTCAAGTAAATCCCAAGGTCGCACAGCTTGATAGAGTCCACATTCTGCTCCCAAGTATTGGGAACGGCAAATGGGCACCGCGTGTACTCTGACCCCCCCCCTCACATGCGGGTTTCTGGGGTGGTTTTAAACATGTGTCCATTCTAGACATAAAGATACTGAGCCTCTGGAGTCTAGGGCCACGTAGCTCATTCCTTCACACGCTGCCAGGTGGGAGGAGCGTTGCACTGACTTCCCTGGGGACTTTGCTGATCTTCTGTGACTGGAAGAGCACACACAGGCACTTCCAGGCAGACAGCCTTTCAGGCAGACTTTTGGAAAAGTGAGGTATGTAGTAATTCCCAGGTACACTGCTGTTCCTTGTTCCTCAGGGGACAGCTCACGCAATCCAGGGACAGATGCATTCTTAGATCTGGGAGCCACTGTCTGTTCCTTGGCACCAGCATTCCAGCCGAGTGATCATAGCTGAGTGCTCCTAACAGGAAGGGACACAGGAACGAGCGGTGTGTGGAGAGGCACATGAGGAACACAGCACCGCGCTAGCCTGACTGATTTAAGGCTCACAGGGGGCTGTAATTCATTTAAATAAAAGTATCACCTTCTGTTCCGACCTTAGAAAGCTTTCTGCTTCCTGTTTTATTTGACCTCTTGCTTTGGTTAAGGCATCTAGCTTAATTTCTGCTTTCCACTCAGGAAAGTAGGATCAGAGCCAGGGACTCCAAGTGCAAAGATCGGAGTGTGCCTGGACATTTGGCACAGTGGGCATTTTCGTCACAGATTGTGCCTGTAGTTCCCGTGCAGCAACAGTAACCAGCTAGCTGGCCTGGGTATTATAGAGCCAAGCTTGGCTTTAAGTACCCAGTATCGTCCTCATAACTCACTCAGACTTGGATTCCATGGAAACAGGAACTTTGAGGGTATCAGTGAATAGTCTGATATCAAATAGCTTGTCACCATCACAGACTCTTCACACTATGGCCTTTTCACATATTGTGTTCAAGGCTGAGAATTCAGTGGGCAGTGTGAGGTAACTGAGTCTAGACCTGGGTGCCCCTCTGGGTTCTGAAAGGGGCAGAGCTGGAGGGAGACGTTCACAGCCTTGTAAGGACATCGCCCCCAAGTTAACTGCTGTTTGCCAGTCCCCCTTCACTTCTGCCCCAGTATGTGCATTTAGGCAGTGTTCATGAGGCCAGTACTGCAGCTCAGTGCCAGACTCTGAGGATGCACAGTGGAGAGACCCAGGGCCTGCTCCTGAGGGACCCTCAGGGAAGGAGGCAGGGGGCCACTTCAGCCACTTCAGACACTTCCACACATGTCTGTTAAGCTGCTTGACCCTGGTTAGGAAATGGCGGGAGAGTGAGTACCTCGGCCAGTGCCTGGGTTTGGCAGCCCCTGCTCAGCACCCAGAGAAGACTCCTTCCCAGTCTTATTCCAGACCTTGTTCCTGGGACAGGGAATGACATTCCTTGCATGGTCCCCACATGCTCCCGTGGTTTGGGAAGGCTTCCCCGTCCTGCTGTGGAGGAAAATGTGCTTCCTGGAACCCCTCCGCCCTCTCTTCCACGTTGGCGCTCCCTTCTTTGGCTGACTGCTATCAGATCAGTGTAGGCAGACATTCTGGTCTTCTCGCCCGTCTGTCTCAGCCTTAATTACTGCAATTTACAGAGATACTCAGTCCCTGAAAGGTGGCCTTATTCGTCCCATGGCATACATCTTTAGGGGAGCAGCCAGGTTTCAGGCCTTGGAGGCTAGTCTTCCATTGGTCTTTCTCAAGTCTTCAGCCTCCTGGAGGGCTGTAGATAGGAGACACCCTTCCTGGAAAGACAACAGCTTAGGGACAGTATAGATAAGGCTGGGCGGGTAGCCTGTGCAGCCCGGAATAAAAGGCTTACCGAGAGAAATTTCCTAGGAGTCCACCTTCCTAGAGGTGGGTCCTGCTGATAAAGACGCCTTTGAAGTTCCGTTGGTGGGAGATAGAATCTTTGTGGCAGAACCTGTCACCAGGGAGCCTTCTGGATGGATGTCCCCTGATAGCCAGATCAGCAGGCCAAAGATAGAGAGAGAGCGCGCTTATCATGGACGGCCTTCGCAGGCTCCTCTGAGGTACTTCCTTCCTGTCAGCCCTCCCCTGCGGTCACTCTCCACTTTGCAAATGAAGAAACTGAGGCAGAGATCACCATGAAAAACCTCAATGGGAATATCCTTGATTCAGCTCTGGGGCATAGAGCATTCCTCACTGGGCAGTACTAACTGAATTGACCAAGTGTTAAAAGCCAAGCATATGCTGTATCTGGGAATCAGAGATGAACGGCAGCCTCTTCCTCTAGAGAGAATGCTGGTTCTCCTGCATGGAAGGGGGTTTAGAGGAGCTACCAAGTCACAATGAAGAGCTGAGCTGGATGCAGGGAGTGCCATAAGCCCACAGGAAGGCCCGGAGAGTGCACTTGGCATGCTGATTCTGAGGCAGAAGTGGGCAGGAAAAGCAAGTAAAGCGAGTCCCTGGTGGGTCCATTTAGACTTTCGTTAAGGGTGGAGTGAAGAGGACTTTACACGAAGGTGGGGAGGGTGCAAGCTGTTTTGCACAAGCCTGTGGCCTCTGCTCTGTGGAGACACCATTGAGGAGAATCAAAACTGGCAGTGAAGCTGGGGGTGAGGAGCTCAGTGGTAGGGCCCATGCTTAATCCTGGTTCAATTCCCAGCACTAAAGAAGACACCTGTAGAGACTTTCGCTTGTGCATGTACACACACACACACACACACACACACACACACACACACACCTGATGGTGAGGGATGATGGACTTGGCCTGGGAGAGTCTTCAGACCTCATTCCTTTCATCACAGGGGCAATGAAGCGTGGAGAGGGTGCACTGACTGAAGTGCGCTCTGAGCTCCCAGGTGTACCCCTGTGTCCCAGAAGTGAAGTCCATAGGAAAGCCTTCCTAAGGAGGTGGGAGGCCTGATAACTTTGGGGAAAGCTATGTTTGTTTCTGGAGCCTACTGGGGCCTGCTCCCTGGGCAGGTTGCAGGCTGGATCCCTTTTTACAAGAATGAATGGTCTTGCAGGACGTGGTGGTGCACGCCTTTAATCCTAGCGCTTGGGAGGCAGAGGCAGAGGCAGAGGCAGGTGGATCTTGGTGAGTTCAAGGCCAGCCTTGTCTACAGAGTGAGTTCCAGGACAGCTGGGACTACAAGGAGACCCTATTTTGAAAAGATCAAAAACAAAACAAAAAACCAAACAAAACAAAACAAAACAAAAAAACAAGAATGAATGTTCTCTTGCTGATGACAAGTGCACAGGCTAGAAAGAGAGTAGGGCTTTCTCTTGAACAGAAAGCCAGGCTTGGGGCTTCTTATGGAAGGAAATCTAAGTATGAACTGGGCCACGGGCTGTGAACAACGGGAAGTCAGCTCTCAGAGGGCTTGGAGAGAGTGCTGGAGGACAACAGGATCTTGGGTTTGGATCCACAAAGATTAGACACTTGTCCACTAAGCATCCTAGATCCCCACCTTCATTCCTAGTCCTAAGCACCAAGCATGGTTGCAATATATTATGGGCCAAAGAGAACACAAGGGACAGAGGAAGGTGTTGGGTCGGGTGTGCCTTCATTGTGTATACTCTAGTCAGAACCAATGCCCCTGCAGCTACCACAAGGCGCAGATACCTGCACAGCCGGTTCAGGAAGAGCTGGGTCATATCCCCCAGCCTAGACTGAGTCACCTCCAGGTGAGAGACAGCTTAACAGCAATACCTGCCTTGGTGTAAAGATTGAAAAGTAGAGGATTCCAGACTCTCTGAGACTTCCTTCAACCACAGCTTTACCCGTGCGGATAGGAGATACATTCATGGAAGTTCCAGAATGCCCTAAGGCCCCAGAGCTGCCTTACTGAAAAGCATTTGAGCACATACAGGCCCTGTTCATAGACTGCAAATGTCTACTCCCCCAATTAAGAGACTAGGAACCTCAAAAAGTTGTATGTCATCTGTACCTTAAGGTCCACGTACTCTAGAAGGGGGTGGAAGAAAAGAAAAAGGAGCAGACTCCTGCTCAGGTGTGTCTCAGCTGTCACCTCCTCACAGACCTGGAAATCCAGGGGCAGCAACAGGCCAGCCCCTGTTTTATTTACTTATTTATGCATTTATTCATTTATTGTTTATTATTCCAAGTAATTATTTTTCTTTTATGTGCAATGCTTGAGGCGGCCAGAAAAAGGCGTTGGATCCCCTAGAATTAGAGTTACAGATGATTGCTATATGCCATGTGGGTGCTGGGATCCGAGCACTGAGTGCTCGTAACCTCTGAGCCATCCATCTCTCCAGCCCCAGGCCTCCTGTTATATAAATAAAGTTTTATTGGAACACAGCCTTACCCATTTGCCTGTGCACTGCTCATATTGTTCTATTGCTACAAGGGCAGAGTCCAGTCAGGACAGAGATCTTCTGCCCTGCATGGAGTAAAATGCTTCCTTTCTTTCCTTGAAAGAAAGGCTGGCCCTTTGCTGCCATGATCTGCTCTTCGGACATCTAGGCTGAGCAGTTCTTTGCACCTCTGCAAAGTACTTTGCAAACTATTTCGTGTGTGTGTGTGTGTGTGTGTGTGTGTGTGTGTGTGTGTGTGTGTTTGTCCTTGCTTTACAGAGAGGTGAGTGAGGGGACCCCCAGGGCCACACAATGGTGACTGGGTGGTCGCTGACCCACACCCTACCTCTCTGCTCCCTGACCCCAGCCAGACCTGGTCTTTGCAGGCAGAAGCTCAGGCCTGCACTGCATGGAGATCTTCTTCCAAGGATATCATTGTTTGGGGACTGTTGGGTGTGAGTTGGGGTTAGGTGAGACGATGGGACGCGTCTCTCCCAGGAAAGCGTCCTCAGCCCCTTGTCTGGCCTGTGTATCAGCTGTTTTTCTCTTTGCCGTGATACACAGCTGACAAAGCCACTTAAGGAAGGAAGGGTTCATTCTGGCTCACAGTTTGAGGAACAGTACAGCATGGTGGGGAAGCCGTGGCGGCAGGAGCGTATGTATGGGAGCTGGTCATGTTGCGTTTGGAGTCAGAAAGCTGTGTGTGTGTGGATATGGTACCCTGCTTGCTTCATCCTTTGTGTTTAGTCCAGGATCTCACCCATTGAATGCTGCCACCCATATTTAGGGTGGGCCTTCCCACCTCACTTAGCCCAATCTAGAAACTCTCCGCAGACATGCCCGGAGGGTTGCCTCCTCTAGACCCTGTCACATTGAGAGTCCACATTAATCATCATATCAGACATCAAGCAGAGCTCATCTGTGCTTCTTGACTGTAGGGAGGAATGTAGAAGCGGAGGCAGCCAGGGCCTGTGAGTTTGCGGGCAAGGAATCCGACCTTTCTACACCTGGACTTGACTTCCTTGTCTCTGAATTGGAGATGAGCCTAGTACTGATATCCATGACTGCTGTGAGGGTTTCAGGCATGACAGCGGCCCATGTGCAGGTAGCACACATCTGGAGAAGGTGTTGAGAAAAGCCTATTTCAGGCTCAGGGACGTTTGCTAGGGACCAAAGTGGGAGAGAAATGCAGTGCAGTCCTTGCGCAAGATCACGAAGAGTTCCCAGAAGATGGGACACTAAGTGCCTCCTCTGCCCAGTCCGTGCTCGGGAGAGCCAGCCTGGGAATGGTTTTCCTCTTCCCCAAGTAGCAGGGAGGCGAGGTGTCCCAGACACTAGCTCCTGGGGGATTCTCCAGGAGTGCTCAAGCTCCCTGAAGCCTCTGTAGGTGGGTCACTCTGCAGGAGGCCACTGGAATGAGCAGGCATCAGGGAACCCCTGCCGTTTGCCAGTCACCCACAGAGTTCTGGTTTGTTACCAAAGGAGCTACTGAATCGTAGCCTAAATAAATTTTGTAGGACTCCGGCCTCATTCTCTCTTGGCTCTGGAGGTTTGGAGGGAAATCATTGTTGCTAAGTAAGTGTGAGTTAAATCTGCCCAGCTCCACCACACAGTAGAATGAACTTTGAAGGGTAGGCAAACCAGGACTCTAGTCTGAAGACCAGAAATTAAGGCAGGGTGGAACTGTGGGCTGTATGGCCATCCTACAATATATATGCTCATGGTTCACAAATATGTGTGGAAAACCCAAATGGACAAGGAGATCTGGGACATGCAGTGGGGAGAATCACCAAAGCTAAGCAAAGCTCCCAACTGCTGGGTCTCATCGCGTCCCTAGGGGGAAGAAGTCAGAAGGTTCTATTCATGGCTTTGAAGATGGCGGCCCACTGATAAATGAAATATGCCTAGAGACACAGAACTGGTTGGGTTTGACTTATTTCTAGATTTAAGTCCCCTTAGGGTAACAAAGTAATCACCTCTCATTTGGCTGTCTCTGCCTGTATTATGTGCAGATAACAGTGTACTGAGATTCCAGTCCATACTGGAATCCCAGTCAGGTTCTGACTTAGAGGAAACTAAAATTCCTTATGATCTTAAGCACCCCCAGCCAAAAGCTGGTCTGGGCTACCTTTCTGGAAAAAAAAAAAAGCTTAGTTTAGGAAACTCAGTGTTGAAATCTTTTCTTGGCCTCTGCAGGGTTTTATGTTTTAGAACAGTAAACATTTGAGGGCACACAGGTCCGGGTTTTTCTACTCCTGTTTGAACACCGTGGGAAGAGGCTTGAACTTCTCAAAGCTGAGTCTACCAGAGACTGTTAGATGCATTGTGGGGCCCAGAAGGCTGACACAGCTCACATATGTCAATAAGATCACATCACCCACATTGTCCATTCATTCTAGAGGTCTCCCTCCCTCCCTGTCCCTCCCTCCCTCCCTCCCTCCTTCCCTCCCTCCTTTCCTTCTTTCTAATTGTGTGTGTGTGTGTGTGTGTGTGTGTGTGTGTGTGTGTGTGTGTGCGTGCTAGAGGACAACCTTGGGTGTTATGTTCAGAAATGCCATCCACCTCCTTTGAGACAAGGTCTTTCATCTGCTCCAAGCTTGCCAGTTAGGTTAGACTCAGAGTAGCCACCTTCTGTTTCCTCGTCAGGGGCCAGGGTTACAAGCACATACTACCTTGACAGGCAAGGTCACTTTCTTTGACTTGATCTTCAGATGCTTTCTGAGTTTGGTAATTTCTTATATCCTGAGTTGTTTCTTGTGCTCCGAAGTTGAGTGAGTGTTGCTTCTTTTTCATACATTATTGAAAGCAGTAAAGTATTATCATTGTTACCATTAACATCATCTCTTAAGCAAATAACATTGTACACTTTAAAGGATGGAGAAAGAGGAGAAAACTAAGTCAGTAGCCACTTTGGAGCTAATGGGATTGTTTCAGGTATTCAGTATGCTCCATTCATATTTGATAACAATTTGATAGGCATGGGGTAGAGAGTTGTTTGTAGTTTTTCATCGGATAGTGCTTCTGTTATAAGCTTTTTCTGTTTCCATTAAAGAACTTTACAAAGGATCATTTCTACAGAATGTATCCCTGTTCTCTATGTTGATAAATTATATTCACAAACAGTTATTAATTAAGGTTCCTCAGTTTGCAGTTATACCTAAGGGATCTGTGAGCATCTTTACACTAACTTTTCTTTTCTTGGAAAAATCATTTGGACACATACTCAGAAGGTTCACTGAGTCAAAGGGCACAGTTTTATGACATTACCCATATTACCAAATTATTCCAAATGGGGTTGTTTACATTGCTTCCATGAGGAAGAGGACATGCCAGTTTTACCACAACCCCTTCGGCCTCAGGTATTATTAACTTAAAAAATTTGTAATTCAATTGGTGCAAAATGGCCTCCTGTTAATTTATAATTTTTGGAGCCATAGTGAGGCCAACACTTTTCTCTATCTGCTTATTTACTCACTCTCTTTGGGAATGCCGACTTTGGCTGCTTCCCGAGCCAGGTTCTTGACTTCCCATGTAAGTTGAGCCAGCAGCGCTACAGCCTTGACTTCAAGTGAATGAATTTCAACATTGAGCCTTTGTGTGAAATGTTGATGCATACACTGTCCCTTGAGCTTGAAGGCCAGGGCAGTACAGCTTATTTCCCCTCTGCCGAGGGTTCGGCATGAAGTCACCCCAGTGGCTCTTGGTCTCTGTGACTTTTGAACTTAACACTTGCTTCTCCCCCACCTCACCTCCCCGAGCTGTGTAAGATGAGCAAGGCAGGAATTTTCTGCAGAAAGCCTTTGAGAGATACACCTCCTTCAACTATTTTTAAAAAAAGAGAAGAAAAGTCCCATGTGTTCCAGCTAAGTCTTTTATTTGAGCAGTTGTTGTGTTTCTAGATAGCTTTCTCTGATTCCCTCTCACTGCCTCGCCCACCACATCCTGTTGGCCTGAGGCCTTGTCAGTACTGTCTGTCTGTGCCTTCTCCCCTCAAGTGCTTGATACTCCATCGTGTCTTGAGCTGGAGCCCTTCTGGCAGGGGTAGGGGGATGCCATTTATGGGAAGCCAGGATAGAATTTATAGGTGTTTTCTGTCCCTCAGGAAGAATGTATAGCAATACTCCACATTCATCTGAGTGAGAAGCCCAGGCTAGGGAACTGGAATTTCAGCTTAAAGTGGCTAAGTCTTCCTCTGATGATGGTTCTTTTGGTACTCTGGAGCACAGCTCCTCTTTACAGCATCCTGGAGGTGGGTACTATTACTTGCTTTCTCTTGATCCTTCTACCTCTATCTCTCTTACATATTTTTTTGGCTTTATTGTGCTCTTAAAACCCATATATATATATATATATATATATATACACACACATATATATATAGAATATATATATGTATGTATATATATATATATATATATATATATATATGGACTGTGTATTCCCTATATATGTATACTTTGAAGATATTTATACTTGAAAAGAAGTGGGAAAGCGAGGGGATCGGAGGCCACGTAGTACAGGTCTCCTGCGAGCACATGACCTCTCCCACACTGTACACTCAAATCTGCCTTAAGAAAAGTCCCTGACCCTCATTTTACTCTGCCACTGGGGAGGATAAAGAACTTCCTTCTAAAATCAATGATCATGTGATGAGCCCCAAGCTGGAAGCTGGAAGCTGGGGGCCCCAATAAGTGACTTCTGTAGGACTGATCTCTTCTTTGATGCAGTGCATGCTTGGCTTCCTTCCTTTCCTGGGCTGATTTGTGGCTGATAGCTGACCTAGGGTCACTGCAGAGCATTTACATTTGTGAGAACTCATTTTCATATTTTTTTTCTGTCCTCCTCCCCTTCTCTGTGTGATGGGATGTCTGTTCAGAGGATACTATTTTGGGGACACAGATTGAAACTCACAAGCAACTTGGGACAGAACCTTTTAGTAAGGTCTTGTCTATGTTCCTTAGTGCCTAGCGCTTCATCTTGGCACGAGTTAACCCTGCATGAGCCTTGGGCTGCTCTCCTGGCCAGCCTAGCTCTGGGATGGGGGATCTAGGGAAGACATTCTATTATTGGGGAAGTCTCGGGGCAGTGCACTCCCTCTGCTGTGAATTAGAGCCTCGGCTTAGCATCCCATTCTGTCTGTTCAGCAGGATTTAGGGATGAGGACTTATAGACTTCCTTCGGGTTGCCATGTCCCTTGCCTGGAGTGTGAGGGTCTCTAGTGCCTTAGGCCTTGGCCTGTGTAGTCAGCCGGGCTGTGGCTCCGGCTTTAGCTTTCCCTGTGAGTGAGTGTAGATGATATCCTGGGTTTCTTGAGTCTTCAGTCAAGTGGAAGATGAGCATTTGGTTTGACGCTCCTGCTTCCTTACCGCTCTCAGCCCTCTTTAGCAGCTGAAACTGTCTATGTGAGCCTTATATGTAAAGCCAATTAGCTGAAGGAAAGATGCTTTGGTTAAATCCCTGTCCTGCTGCTTCTCACCCCCTTCGTTTGCATGGGATCTCCAGAAACGTCTTCTGGGGAGTGTGTGGAGCCCTGGGGACTCCTGCTCTACCCTTGGAAAGCACAGCAGGAGCAGACCTTGCCTGACTCGGTTAGCGCCAGCATTGTCTTACTGGCTGTGTCAGGTGCTCTGCACTGGTTATTCTATGCTCAGTTCCTGCAAGTGTTTTGGGATGCCTGAGTCTTTGCCCCTTGTCTCTGAAAAGGCTTCAGTCTCAGAGAAGTGCACTTTGTTTCGTGCACCTGATGTTGCACAGGAAGGAAGTGGTGCGGCTTGTGGCCCAGCCCAGGTACTTACCAAAGCCTGTCTGCTTAAACTCTGTGTTGTACCGCCTCCTCCCTGTGATATGTGTCACTTTCTACTTAATCTTAACATCCAGTTCTGCCTTGGACTTGGGTTCTGTCATCCCTGCTTGCTGCCCCTAGTGGCCCCAGCATTTGGCTATGGAGGTGCTCCCAGCTCAGGAACAATATGAAGCCAAAGGTAGCAGTGTTTTCTAGAGTACTTTGTACTTCTTCGGCCTCTGTGACATCATCTGTTTCACAATGACCTCAGGCAAACATTACCCCTCTCTGACTGTCCTCACCAACCCAGGCTCTTCTTCATTTCCCTTTCCCTCAGTGTTCTGTTTCTCCAGGTGCAGCCTCCTACAAGAAGGTCACTCAAAGAGTCTGGTGGTCCCCTATGGTCCACACAGCTTCAGCAGGGACTGGAGGCTCCCAGTTTCCCCGGCTGCTTCTTCCCCATAACTATCTTCTCAGGGTGGCTCTCCTGAGTTCCTTTCATGGCCCTGTCCGCTGCAGGCTCATGGCAGTCTTGGCCTACAGAACAGCTGCGCACAACCCAGGGGACAGCTCATCCTTGGAATCTTGCACTGATTCTGACGTTTGGGTTACCCCTTGTCACCCATCACCTCAGACGCAGGAGCATGATGGCTTATCGCTGCAGGGTTCAATCTCTAAGCTGTACCAATGTGTTCACCGCCTCTGTCCTTAGGCACATCATGGGCCACCTTCCTAGTGATGGGTAATATGGGTGTGGACCCCTTTCCATTCCGTGTCTTTGGACTCCTGTGTGATATGGGTACTATAATTCCTGGGCAGCAGTTATGCCTGGGTGTATTAATGTAAATGCCTTGTCTATCTTCCTTCATTGTCCCCTTCTTGCCAGCTGCATCCTCCTCCAGACGTTTCCATTTGTAGTCTAGCTTTCCCCATCACTGTTAATATCATTTGAGGACTGTGGTAAATTGTAATTTTTATGTAATCACTCCATCTATTCAGTTGTCCATCTTGTTATCTATCATCTAATCACTCAAGAAAAGTTTTGCTGATGTGTTTTCCTGAAATGGATGCCGGTGGAACAAAGACATGAGTCTCTACCTTAACGATCTGGGACATAGAGACAAAGTAAAGCAAATGTGAGTGTTTGCACTCACGAGCACGTAACTCCTGCTCATGGTCAGAGTTCTGAGCCTAAAATTCAGCATCTTTGTCAATGTTGTGCCCCTAAGCTAAGGATGTTTCTTGTCTTTCTGGTCTTAGAACCTGTCTGTTAGTGGCACAGGGCCTAAGCATCCATCATACAAACTGTTCTCTCTCTCTCTCTCTCTCTCTCTCTCTCTCTCTCTCTCTCTCTCAGGGTCTTGATGTGTTCCCCCATCTGGCCTGTGCTCTCACTCCTCCCAATTGACTGCAAAGCTGTGGCACCACGCCTGGCTCATAAGAACCTTCCCAATGCATATTGAGTCCCCCCCTCCCCCAGGCAGATGTTAATATGTAGATTAATGAGCAGGATGCTTACCCTGGATACCTTGAATGGTGGCGCACGCCTTTAATCCTAGCACTTGGGAGGCAGAGGCATGCAAATCTTTGTGAGTTCAAGGCCAGCCTGGTCTACAGAGTGAGTTCCAGGACAGCTGGGGCTACAGGGAGACCCTGTCTTGAAAAGACAAAAAAAAAACCCCCCCCCCCCCCAAAAAAAAAAAAAAGAAAGAAAGAAAAAAAATCAGCAGTTGGATAACTTGGCAAAGAAATTAGGATCAGAGAGGGAAGTCCAGTTCTAGCAGCACACAGCTAGAATGCCTGTTAGGAATTACCCTGAATTGTGATGAGGGTTGATCAGTGACTATGTGGTCTTGCATGGAAAAGGTCGTTGTGCCCAGCTACGGCTTGTCTCCAAAGAAGCCGACAGCTGAGTGTCAGCCACATGCACTTTCGCAGCCATTTTGAATGGCAACTGGATGGACAAGTATCTGCTTTATTCCCATCATATCCTTAGGACCCAGCACATAACAAGCACCCAGTATTTGGGATTGACTAAGTTTTATGGAAACACTCTGGGTAATTCATTTAGCAAGTGTTTACTATTTGGGCAATGATCTACTGAGTGAGTTCTTATGGGGTTTACGATCTAGGGTTTTGAGGTGGGCGGTGGTTCAACCTTGGCTTCCTGGAAGAATCAGCTTCGACCTGGGGTGTGACTTCCTGGACCTAGGGCTTCAGGCCAGCACTGCACTCAGGGTTTCCTTGGTTTTCTAGAAGACAGTTTATTGAGATGGGGAGAGGCGAATGAGTGCCTTATGTGTCTCAGGATGGGAATCTCCATCACGGTCCACCTGCTGGTACACCTGTGCACCATGGGAAATTCCCTGCTAAACTTACCTTCATTGTCGTTTGAACTCCCAGTAGCTTGGAACTTCCCCAGGGTCCCATTGGCTCAATGACTTTCCATCACTTTAGTAGCTGGAGAATGAAACTCGATGGAAATAATCTATACACATTTCTTTAGTGAGTCACCAAAAACTACAGCCTAGGGTATTTGCAACTGCTTGGTTTCTTCTTCCTCTATGTAAATGAACTGTCTTTACAGTTCAGTAAGTCAAGATTCTACACAGTGCACTTGAGATGAGACCTGTTGATTTCAGATCTAAAAGAGACATATAGATAGCCTGCTCCATCTGCCTTCCTTTGCGAGGGCCCCTGATGTGGAAGGGCTTGGAGAGGTACAGGGCCCATGTTTCTTTGGGAAACATTTGTTGGCACGGCATGCCCTATTTCCAGGAAGGGGTGCTGTCTACTGTGGGGTGGGATGGTTTTATCTTCACAGGTCACCCAGGTGATCAGAAAGCCTTTTACGGAAAGCGATGGCTTTGATGTTCTGGGTGACAAGCCCCAAATACGCTTGGCAGGAAGAGAGGTTTTGGGGGTTGGAGAAATGAAACTTTATTTTTGGTGGTGACTTCATCACCAAACACTTCTATGATGGGAGAGTTTTTGCAAGGGAAAGTTGAATGCAAGTATACAACAAAAAGGAAAGTTTGAGGTGGACAACCAGGAAGTGACGTGGGGCCGATGGCTCAGGGAAACCTCTGGCACCATAGAACTTCCAGAAGCTTTCTCCCTCTCACACTTACCAGCGAGTGCTGCCCAGCACCTTGCAAGCATATCATGCCATCTCTCACTTCTGAAACAGAGGCACCATCATTTAGATGGTCCCTGGACAGTGTCTCCCTCCTGCGCAGCTGGTGGAGGGCCCTTGGTTTGGAACTCAGGGGTCTCACGCAGAAAATCCTTTCTTCATGGGACCACACTGATCCTCTCTGTCCTTTCTGAGGAAGTACTGGCTTTCAGAAACCATCTTCTAGAAGCTAGACCTCCTCTCACCCCTCCCGGTCTCTCTCTTCTGCATTATCTTGGAGTGCTGTTCTCGAGCTTTATTGGCCTTGGTTTCTTATGCTATAAGATGGGGATTGGAACTGTCTCTTCCCCCTCTTAAGGTTGCATCTAGAGGAAAGCACTCAGTGTTGGCCAAGTTGAATTGTTACAGTTGTGCTGGGGTGTCAAGACATTTGGACCCATCTACCATGTATCGATCAGATCTTAACACCCTTAGGTATCATTCAAGATACTACTTTAATCATTTGGAGAGCAAGGCATGTCCAGCATTTGGCCCATGGACTGTGTGTAGCCCATGACATCTACGAATGTTATCCAACGAATTTATTGGCGACAGTGTCATGTCAGAGGGCTGGACTCCCCTGTAAGATTTAGATCACTTAGCTTCTGAAAACTGAAGGATGCACAGTGAGTGACAGCCAGGTACTGGGGAAGAAGCCTGGTGCAGCATGGGATTGCTCCCTGCTTCATGCTAAGCAGTGTTTTATACAGTAACTGAGCTATGCCTTTCTCTCTCTCTCTCTTTCTCTTTTTTTTTTTTTTTTTTTTTTGGTCTTTTCGAGACAGGGTCTCCCTGTAGCCCCAGCTGTCCTGGAACTCACTCTGTAGACCAGGCTGGCCTTGAACTCACAAAGATCCGCCTGCCTCTGCCTCCCAAGTGCTAGGATTAAAGGCGTGCGCCACCATGCCCGGCACCTTTCTCTTTTGTATTTAAAATACAGCAAAGGTCTACAGAGTGCATTCCAGGCCATCCAGGGCTACAAGAAGACCCTGTCTCGAAAAGACCAAAAAAATAAAAAATAAAAATAAAATACAGCAAAGTGAAACAATCATTCTGAATAAATGTCTCGTTCTATTTTCTGTTGCTGTAACAGAGTACTTGAGATTCAGTAACTATAAAGGAAAGAAGTTTATTTAGGCCTAGGTTTCTTGGTGTTGAGAAGTCCATGACTAGGCAACTGCATCTGGTGAGGGCTTCCCATAGCCTCATAACATGGTGGAAATCAGAACAGCAAGCAAGCGCATGGACGTGGACAACGCAAAGTAGTGGGGGCAGCCTTACCTTCGTCCAGCTACACTATTGGTAACTACTTTAGTACTAGGAGAGCAAAATCTCACTGTGAGAATTAATCCAGTTCACCAAGAAACCTGTCTGCGAGGCAGTAGGAGCAAGCGAATGACAGCAGTTAGATGCTGACAATTACGAACTGCATGTCAGGCTCCTCCAGACAGTGTTAACTTCTGCACTCATTGAGGCTCAACCCTCATCCAACATAGGGGCTGTCCTTGGATATGCATGGGGGCCAAAGAGGTTAAGCTGACTGTTCACCGTGACACAGTTGTTCACTGATTCGACCCTGGCAGCCGGTGACCTGACACAGTTCCTGTTGCTCTCATGCTCAGTCAGGCTGGATTTCACACAATTCAGCAAGGGTGGGAGTCAGATATGGTTGACCCTCCTGGAAATCTCAGCATTATCTGTGTTGGTGATATTTTCAAGGGTTATTGCAGGGGGCAAACACATCCCAATGCCACACCTGGACTCAGGAGCATCTTAGAACAGTGGTCCACCACTGGCCATCATCAGTTGGAGACGGTCTGTCTGTAATGGAAGGATGGTGTCTGGATGGTGTCCAGTGAGAAATCCACCTGAAATAAGTGGTAACTTATTTCCCAGCTGGCTCACCGCTTCCTGCCAAGTGTGTAAGATCTGCTGCCCATGGCTGGCTTGTCCTGGCTGCTGTTTGTGCACCCAGTTGGCCCCACAGCAGCCCCAGATCATGAGGCTTCATTGCCAGTAGCAGAACTGGTGTGTTTATGATGCAGTGAATACATCCAGGTCTCCAATTTTAACAACTGAGACCAGCTTTGCTAGGTACAGCCTAGCCTTGTTCAAGTTACTTGGTCCCCTGCACCTCCCCTTGTCCTGCCTTTGGGAAGAAGAATGGAGGCCCTGGGACCTGGAATTTACTTAGAGTTCCCTTGAAGATCCAGGAAGGAGGATCAAGGGCCAGGATCTGGCCCGTCCTCTGTCCTTTACCTCTTGAGAGTCTTGGGTGGCCCGGGTCTGCCTTTTCCAGGGACTGAGCCTTCTCAGGAAGGATGGCACAGCCTTGGGTGCCACAGTAATCTTTTTTTTTGTTGTTGTTTCTGTATGTGTATGAATGTACTGTCTGCACGCAAGTTTGTGCACCCGTGTTGTACAGTGCCGCAGAGGTCAGAAGAGGGTCTCCGATTCCCCTGGAACTGGAGTTCTCCTGGAATTGGAGTTTCAGACGGTTCTCAGCCGCCATGTGGGTGCTGGGGATCGAACCCGGGTCCTCTGCAAGAGTGGTCGGTGCTCCTAACTGCTAAGCCATCTCTCCAGCCCCACAGTAATCTTTTGCAATCCTGAAAGAACCAGGGAAATATTGCCAGCATCTTTAGTGGACCTGTGACTTGTTCCGCCTGGTCAGGTGATGGGAAACAAGCTAATGTCCTGTCCTTGGGGACAGTGTGTTAGAAAGGATAAGACAAAATAGTCTGAGCAGCAGAGCAGGCTGTATGCTGGGCCTCACCTGCCACCCCTCCTCTCTCTCTTGCTGGAGTTGCTGAAAGGATTTCTGATCAGGTGCCCTCGAAATGCACAGGTGAGTCCTGGCACTCCCTATGCATATTCGTGTCCTGACTCAATTCTGGGGGTATGTGTGACCCTCCGGCTTCAATGTTTGAGGTAAGACTGGGACTTTCCTACTCTGCACCCTGAGACTCCAAGCCCTCAGAACCCCTATCCTACCTTTACATTGTGTCTGCAGCTCCTGGAGAAACTTAGAAATTTTAGTTCCTTAATTTTCAGAGAACCTTGCTCTTTGTATGTGGTTTTAAACATTAATTAAAAACATTCATCAGTTTGGCTATCTTGGAAAGGGGTCCTGTTTTGTTTCAGCAAGAGCCAGTGTGCTGTGTTATTAGTCTCCTTGCCCCACATTACCAAGGGGACGGGAGCTGACTTGCAAAACAGCGATTCATCCATATGTGTATATCGTCTGGTGTTGGGTGGCCCCCTTCAACTGCTGCCTTGTTTCATCCTGCGGACACCACTGGGAGGGAGCTACTGTTGTCATCCATCCCATTTCAAAGATGAGTAAACCAGTTCCTCAGCAGATGAGGACCTTGCCTTGAGTGCCAGGCCTTAGCTGCGCTCCTGAGGCCTACATACGTTCCTTTAGCCCATGTGCTGACTTGCAGATTCCCTCCCAAATAATTGTGGTGCTTTAAGAATAGGGCAGACCTTTTACATTTTCATCCTGTTAGGAAGTGACTAAGAAGTTAAGTCTGAAGCATTGGCTGCAGTGGCATTAACAACAGCTGACATGTCTAAGTGCTTTGACTGCTGTGCTCTGCTCTGCTAAGAGTCTCAATTTACACCAAGAACACACCTTGGAAATAAGACACAGAGGCTCAGAGAACTTCAGTTCTTGCCGAGGCTCCTAAGAAGAGCGGTGGCCATAAGCAGCCCATGCTGTCTGTTTAGAGCCACAGGACAGACAAGAAGCTGTGCCGCCGCCCTTTTTAAGGTTACAGAGTGATTGCATTTTGACAGTAAGGCCAAAAGTGCTTTCCTGGTACTGCCTATGATGCGTGGGTGGTTGCTTGCTCTGTGCAGAGGTGCTGGGGACAGGAGGGCATTTTTCTAGCACACCGCTAGTCAATAGGACCCTTCTCTGGTGGGGGGACGGGAATTCACCTCCAACTGCTGGAATCTGGACTCTGAGCACTGGATGGATTAAACCAGCAAACTAAAGGAAAGAATGGGGCACCCAGAGAGCTTCAGACAGGAGAGGGAGGATTCGTCAGGAGGAATACAAGACATGCAACCTCGACTCCCCAGCTTTGTGGCAGGTGTGCTGACTCAGCCCCTATGTCATTAGTGTCCTGACTGCCAGTGTCCTGGGTGGTTTGCAGGAAGGGACAAAGAGAAAGGTCTACAAGGAAGGGGTGCCTGAGGGTACATATATATAATGCCTATGTCAGCATCCATAGAAGGGGAGGCAAAGGCTTGTCTGAATGTGGAGTTGGTGAGTAGCTTATGAAGTTCCACCCCAGCCCATTGGGCCAAGAGCTTCCATGCCTCACTCCCCACGCCTCACCCCTCACGCCTCACCCCCCACGCCTCACCCCCCACCCCTCACCCCCCCACCCCTCACCCCCACCCCTCACCCCCCACGCCTCACCCCCCCACCCCTCCCCCCCACGCCTCACTCCCTACACCTCTCTGACTCTTCTGGCCACGTCCTGTAGTGGTTAGTAGTTTGGGATAAGACTCTTTCCACTGGGTGTTTTGTTTGTTCCTTGAGTGGCGCCATGTTACTAGATGCTAGTGGTGAGCTGCAGTTGCACTTTGAGCCAGTTCCTCTGATGCAGCTTCCGTGCATGGCTACACCATCTCACAGTGCACAGAAAGAATGAGCTGAACACCAGAAGACAAGTCATTTTCAGAATGAAGACATGCTTGTCATTCCTCAGGTGTCTAAAATTCTGACTCTGATGAATGCAAAGCTCCCACAGGGCAGAGAGTATGATTGATGGGTGGGAGCATGGCAGTCAGGAGGACCAGCATCAGCTGGGGAAGCGCGAACCGGCAGATCACCTACAAATGATCTCACAGGAATTAAATGCCTAACACAAGGTTTGCGAAATAAGAATTTCTCATACATAAAATAAAATTAAAAAGATAAAGGTACTATGTGTCAGGTGGTTCACACGTTGTATTTAAAGTGACTTTGGCTGCAATTAGTCCTGACAACCATCGAACCTAAATGGCAGTGAATACCATTTCCCTGCTACGTGCATTCAGCAACCAGCTACACGGAAGTTAGAATAACCAGCCATAAGAAGAAATAATGAAAAAGAAACAATTGCTTCCACAATGTGTTTTAGATGATGTTTCTTATAATTGAGAAAAACTAATAAAATTGACTGCTGGCTTATCTGGTTTTTTTGATTTTTTTTGTTTTTATTTTTGTAGACCCTAGTCTGTGCTATGTCCAGTCTGGCTGTCCTTACTGTTGCCCGGCCAATGGCCTAGACCAAATTCCAATGAATTTCTGTCTCCCGATTATGTTGCTTCACAAGTGTGGATTACAATGCCACCATATAGGCATTGTCTTAACAATCTTACTCTAGTTTGGTGTGTGTGTATATATATATAATCAAATAAATATAACAGAAGAATCTAACTGGTAGATTATAATTTATATATATATATATATATATATATATATATATAAACTGTCTTTCTATATGTGTGGGCCGGTGTGTGGAGATCAGAGATGGGAGTCAGTTCTCTTTTTCCACTATAAGGTTCCTGGGTATTGAACTTAGGTTCTCTGGTGTGGTAGCAAGTGCCTTTACTTACTGAGCCCTTAGTTTTTGTTTTTCAAAAGACGGCAACATGTCATTACCAAATCCATTCAGCATCGATACTAATTCTCTTTCCTTTTCTTGCGTGTTCTAGCATCCTTTTACACCTGGGATATAAGGGCTTTTAATCCAAAATAAAAATATGCATCTGTTATGCACTCCTGAAGATTTTGAGAACCATCCTTTCCTGAACCATAGCTGGATTGCTTGGGGAGTTGGAAAACAGAGGTAAGTGAGGAAGGGTCTCCTCCTAAGTCTGCGGACACAAAACGCAGATTGGGAATTGACAGCTCTGCAGCAGGGTGGGGTCTGGATCCTGCCTATTCCGCATCTTCCCTGGCACTCTGAAGACCTGCTAAGCTGCTTTTCTTCCACTTGGCCAGCATGTACTTCCTGCTCCTACCCTGTTCCAACTCATTGCTTCTTAGGAGACTCAGTTGTCATGTTTTGCCATGAGAAGACCACACTGCAAGAGGAACAGAAGGTGGGGTGGGCATAACCAAGCCAGAACATTTGGGGAACTCAGATTGTGACTCTTCCTTCCTGCCCACCCTGACCTGTACTTCGTCCCCCATCTCCATCATGTACTTCAGCCACAACTGCAGTTGTCCTAGTGAAGGTCAGAAGTGAGGCCCAAGGCCGTCCAGCAGACCTGGGCTTTCCTGTTGTACCTGTCTCTCCTTGAGAAACTCACTGAGCCACGCTGAGACCAGAGGCTCTTCCTGGTAGAGTAGGCATTGTGTGGGCTTCTTCCTACTGTGGTGCTGTGGGTGTTGACAGAAACAGTGGAGATGCAGAGCTTAACAGGCTGTCTGCTGTGTTACAGGAAACGCCTCAAAAACAGAAGAGGGTTTTTCTCCTTGATTAATGAATTAACATTTATCAATGATACCATTTAGGGTGTCGTTTATATGCCAGAGCACTTTGAAGTCTTTGATCTACCTTCTTCCTTTCTGCCAAGCCTGCATGGGCCTTAGTTTATGAATTCCTGGTCCCAGCTGGAGCTGATTGATCCCTATGCTGAGCCACTGTGGGCGATTTAAGGCTGGGGCTGTCACACTGTGTTTTCTGTGTTGGGTGTAGCTTCTCTTCTTTCCTCTGACCCTCTTCATAATGGAGAACTTGTTCAGCATGAGTATGATCTGACTTATCCCATTGCTTACTTGGTATGTGGGTTGAGGCCAAGCTGCTCGGTGGGCACGGGGAAATTTGAACCAATGGATGACAGTGCTGGTGAAGTGGGAGTCCCTGCCCCCCCAGAGCCCACGTCAGCACTCATGTGCATGGTTCCGTTTGTGCTTAAGTTTGTGCTTAAGTTATTGCCGTCATACCAGGAGCCGGTCTGCCTGTGTGCTCCCTTCACTAGGAGGACAGGTATACCTTTCCCCCCCGTGACTCTGGCCTCTGTGCTCCATTCTTACGGTGGAACACAAGTACCAGTACCATAGACTCTGGATGGCACCCACTTGCTGTGTGAGCCTGGCAAGTTTTCTGCTCTCCCAGCCTTTCTTTTCTCAGTGCCCACTTGGGATCAGACAGCCGTGAAGCCTGCAAACCCTGGCCACGGGAGACGGCTATGAACAGGAGCCCTTGTTCTCTGTGAGTCCTTCCATCTCCTTCCCTACCTTGCTCTTGACCTTCCCCAACTCGTTCTCTCACCCCAGGAACCACCTTGGACACATGACAAGAGGGGGTCATTCCTCCAGGCTGGTGCTGTGGTTTGAGCATGACCCCTCAAACTCATGGTTAGAATATCAAGTCCACAGTGTACAGTGTTGGAAGGTGGGGCGTTGTGGCTGGTGTTTGGGTGCTTGAGGTGAAGCACTCATGTCTTTTTAATGGAATGGGTCAGGTACTCTGGGAGTTTGCACCCTCTTTTTCCTTCTCTGTGGACTTGCCTCTCTTCCTGCCCTGAGACACTCATCAGTAGCTGACGAGATACAGTCGCATAGTCTTACACTTTCTATCCTCCAGAAGCATGATACAGAATGAAGCTTTTTTATTTTATTATTTTATTTTTTATATTTTTATTCATTAGTTTTTATTTTCTGTGTGTGAATGTATTACTTGCGTGTATTTATACACCTGTGTCATATAATGCCTGCAGAGGTCAGAGGATGGCGTTGGTTCCTCTGAAACTGGAATTATGGACAGTTGTTAGCTGCCATGTGGATGCTGGGATGTGAACTCGGGTCCTCTGGGAGGGAAGCCACTGCTCCTAACTACTGAGCCATCTTTCCAGCCTTTATTAATAAAGTACTCAAATTCATATATTGTGTTACAGCAATGTAAAATAGACAAGGATCTCTGACCTTTCCTTTTTGAACCTCTCCTTGCTCTTTTGGGTTCTTCCCAGCTTCTCTTCCCTTCCCTGGCCACACTTTTTCTTGTTGTTGTTTTTTACTTTAATTCAGTTTATTATTTGAAAATTAGTCTGTATTCCTTTTGGAGAATTTCATACATGAGTACTGTGTTTGTTTCATTTTCACACCCTCTCTCGTCCTTCTAATTCTTCCCATGTCCCCTCTACTCCCTCTCAATTCCGTGTACTTTTATTTAAATATTATTGCTTCATGTATGTGTGTGTGTGTGTGTGTGTGTATACAATCTACTGAGTCCATTTTCTGGTCTTGTTTACACAGCCATATTGTTGAGCTTTCATGAGCATAGCTTCCTTGTTATGTCTGGAAGACATTACCTTGCACCAAGTGCTCTGTCCTCTGGTTCTGTCCGTTCCCTGCCTACTACTCCCTCATTGGCCTCCTCTGGCCCTAGTGACAGGGCCTCTATGAGTTCCTGCCTTCCTGTCTGTAGACATGAGCCAACACTGGTACATGTGTAAAGATTGTTTCCTGTATTCAATTATCACAGTAGTAAAATAACTCCCGGCCTGCTTGGAGCTCTTGAAACAGAAACTCTTTTTCAAAACACCTTGTATTAGCCCGTTTCTCTACTATTGTTTCTTGTGGTTTCATACTGAGGTTTTTTTTTTTTTTTTTTTTTCATTGCATTTGACCTGGAGTATATTTTTAGTTCTAAAGACAAGAGTTCAATGAATGTTAAACCAAGAAGGTAAATGCAGAGGAGGGATTCGTAAGCTGGAGGAAAATATGCCTTATTTTATTTCTTCTGACGTCTGGTCACATCTTTTCCACAGTGGTGCCTGTAACGGGCTCTGCAGGGGTAGAAGCAGCAGTTGAGCCCCAAAGACAGGAGCAGGTGTGGGTCTCGGTGCCGCTTACCCAGCTGCTGACCACACTGAGGAACATGCAATCCTATGGTGGGAATTAGTATCAGAATCAAGGCAAGGCTGTAGTCTCCAGGACCCACCGCTTCCCCATGGGCTTTGTTCTGCTGACAGAAACAGGACTCAGCTTTCCTGGTTATCAGCTCTCCTCCCTGATGGAGCATGTTGGGCGGAAGGCTCTGGGTCTTGTCTCATCGACCTGAGACTTTGACATCAGCAGAGGCTCAAAGGACATGTTTGGGGACAATTCTCTTGGGTGGCCTGAATTTCAGGATGCTGGTCTCAAAAGCAAAAACGATGCAAAAGCTCCATCCTCCCGGAGCTTCCCTGTCTGCTTTGAGAGATAAAGCACACAAGCCTTGCCATCTGCGTAGCACTTTACAGTTCATAAAATTCTTTCCATCCTGTCTGCTCTCTTTTATTGCACAAGTGTTTACTTTTATTGCTCTGTATTTACTGAGACTCTGCAACATGCCACTATGCAGGGTACCTGGGATTCTAGAGGAAGAGCGGCTGTGCCTGCTAGGAGGGAATTCCCAGCATTTTATAAGGAAGGAGCTGGAATTCAGGAGAGATGGTGTGGCTTGAGATCCCATGGCTAGTTTTCATGGTTTTCACATAAGAACACAGAGATTCCACATCTAGCTCTTGAACCCGACAAGCCCTGCCTGGCGCCCAGTCTGTCTCCTGCCTTTTGCTGCAGCTATGCACCCCCTCCCCTCCATGCCCCCTCCTCTCCCTTCTTCCTCCCTCCCATCCTCAGTTCTGAGGATGGACATCATTCTCTCTACAGTACTTTGGTGGGAAGTGATCTGACTTTTCAGGATGGGCTTGGGTCCTCCCCAGGATGGGTTTTCTTTGATATCCCCTGGGGGGTGCACCTTTCCTGATGAGTGACAGCACATTCCAGTTCCCTTCCTCCCTCTTTGTCTCCATCTGCCTTTATTCTGTGAGTAAAATGTTGAGGTAACTGAGGAGCTAACAGTGGATAAACTGTTACGTTTATTATTAAAACATACTGGGTGTATTAGTTAGGATTCTCTGAAGAAATAACCAATGGACGATGAAGGCGACACATTTCTATATGTCTATATGGACAAGGGTTCATTTTTCTTAAAGCATTTGCTCATGACATGGAGATTGTGAACTTGGGGGCCTGCTATGAATACTAGAAACTACAGAGGCCACAGGTATAGCTGGAGAGACAGAGTTCTGTAAGGCAATGGACAGAAGATAGTCTCATCCAGGTGGAGGTAGAATTTAACCCATCACCTTCCTCTTTCAGCTCTCTAGTCACCATTGAGTTTTCAGCCTCCATGGGCTGGATGGTGTCCACTCACATGCTGCAAGGCACAGGGTTCACTCAGCTTTCTTCCTTCTTGGTGAAAGTCTCATCAGGAAACATTCTCACAGAGCCTCCCAGAAACATCCCTGAGCCAGCTCTCTGAGCATTTCATTGAGTGGACACACAGGGGAGACACAGCGTATATGGGCATCTGGATCTACTTTCTTTTTTCTTTTTTCTTTTAAATTTTATTTATTTTTGTATGTGTATGAATGTACTGTCTGCATGCAAGTTTGTGCATGCGTTTCGTGCAATGCCGCGGAGGTCAGAAGAGCATGTCGGATTCCCCTGGAACTGGAGTTCTCCTGGAATTGGAGTTACAGACAGTGCTCAGCCGCCATGTGGGTGCTGGGCATTGAACCCGGGTCCTCTGCAAGAGCAGTCGGTGCTCTTAACCGCTAGGCCATTTCTCCAGCCCCTGGATCTACTTTCTAACATCCATCTCAGGCCACAGGCTGCAGGGGAGTTAGACTGCTATGGACCCAAAGCCTCCCCCTTTCCAACCCTGTCATTACAACAAGGAGACTGAGCTGAGTTACTAGGAGCTCCTGCCCTCGGCCAACTGTATCCTGCTTTAGTGTTACCCAACACTGAGCCCAAGCCCCACTGAGTGTTGCTATTGTTTCTCCCTCGCTCAGTTGTATTTGCTGAAACCTGGTGTGTTCACAGCATCAGACTGCTGGGACTAGAGAGAGAGAGAGAGAGAGCTTAGGCTCTTATGCCCCATGGGATGCCTTTCAAGATGTGCTCTCCATGTTACAGGAATTCATCTAGGGCTTTGATCATCCCTTCAGTTGTGTCTCTGTTGTATTAGTCCTGAAGGATAGACACCATATTCCATCCGGAGGTGACTGTAGTATTAGCAGTAACTGCAATGACAATGAAGATTCCACTTTTTTTTTTTTTTCTCGTATTTTTGAGACAGGGTCTCCCTTTAGTCTCAGGTGGACTGGAGCTTTCTCTGTAGACCAGTGCTGGCTTTGAACTCACAGAGATCCGCCTGTCTCTGCTTCCTGAGTGCTGGGATTAAAGGCATGGACCACCATGCCAGGTGAAGATTCCACTTCTAATATTGCTCATGGTGGTAGGAATCATAATAGTTCAAGTCTTTTATTTATGGTGTCCCAAGCATATGATATATGCCATCTCATTTACTCTTTAATACTTATGAGCTTGAGGAAATGGAAGTTATTAAGATGCTAGGTTGTACCTCAGTTGGTAGAGTGCTTGGCAAGCATGTATGAAACCCTGAGTTCAAACTCTGGCAATGTATAAACTGGATGTAGAGGCCCTCGTTGTAATTCCAGCATTGTGGACATAGTAACATCAGCAGGGAAAGGTCAGCTTCCCATGGAACATATGGCTCACCAAGTCAAAGCTAACTGGCTCTCTGGGCTTTTGCATTCCATTTTTTTATTTGATTTTTTTAAACAATAGGTAATAAGTAATGAATACAAGCATCCTTTATGTAAAACCAATTTGCAAGCAGCTATGCCCAAACCCACATAGCCCAAGGCTCCCACCATCCAGCTGGAGAGGCTTGTATGTACAGTCATGTTGATCAAATAAGAATCCAGTCTATATTGCTGTAGTCTCACAATTCACCCCAATCTCAGCCCTTACATTCTACCCTGTCCCCTCTTCTGCAGATTGTTCCCTAGGCTTTAGAAAAGGTGCACAAGTGGGTGAGACACAAAACAGTCTACTTTCTCTGGAGATGTCATTTTGGACTCTGATCAGCTCAGGCTGTTTCCCTTCATGGGTTGGCAGTTTATCCAGGAATAACCTTTCAATTCTACTAATGAAGCACAAGCAATTAGATATACAGGCATTTAAACAGTGCTAATTATTATGGTAGGTTACTTTGGTATAGACACAGATCTTTGGATCGTATGCTAATCCATGAACTATAGCTTTTCTGTAAAAGATGACAAGGTCTTACTGTGGCTTATAACGTCTCCTAACCACTAGAGGATGTAAGCTTGTGGCATCAGCCATGTATTATTCCTCCAAGGAGAGAGCTACTAGCCAATTATATTTGGGATATATATGGACACATTGCTGCCACTGTTGCACAGTATTTCCAGGCAGGTGAGGTATTGCTGATGCTGGTGAAGGAGTGATGCTTGACTCAAGGAGACCGATATTTGCTTTATTGATTTAGTGGCCTTTGGTAACACTCTCTGGCATTCCAGAGACCAACTGTACACCTGCATGTGTGGTCTCAATACATCTTTCCCATGCTTACACCAGGTCTTCGACAGCAGGGCCTTACTGCTTCTCTTCTTGCAGGTATCCCAGTTTACAGGCAAGAAGCCTTTACCTTTTTTGGGGCTTGGGTCTCCTGGCCAACATCTCCTTGGCAGAATAATCCATTGCTGATACCAACGCTCTCCTGTATTAATATATTTTGCTTAATTGTACAGCTTATAAAGACTTCAGTATTATATTTGGCTCTGAATAGAGAATAATCCTTTCACAGTTCCTATGTCTATTAGTCAATTAACGAAGGCAGTTATACCAGTTTTTTAAGAGATTACCTCTATAACAGTCAGCTCTAATTTACAGTTAGGGAATGACTTCATTACCATCATGCATTCCATTTTTGATAGGATACTTTTAATTTTGATAATTTCATACAATGTATCTTGATCATACTGTCCCCCAACTTCTCTCCTACTTCCTTCAAGGACCCCCAACACATCCCCATCCCCTAAAGTTAAAAAAAAATTTAGGCTAATGAGATAACCATTTGCTCACCTAATTTAATGCCATACACAGAGGAACCATCATCCCACTCTACCCCTTACCCCCATGGTCCAAGGCAGACACTACTTCCTCTCAGCAGGGTCTCTGCTTGGGCTCTGGATCCTCTTCAGTGTTCTCCTTCTCTCTTCTGCTCTTGTGATCAAGGTTTAAAAGGAGAACCTGGAACATGCTCACTCTCCAACGCTGTGAAGCTAGGGAAGGAGCCTGAGTGCCATCTCCGCCCTTCCCCTTGCCCATGCTGGAGCTGGAAGAAGGTTCCTGGCCCTTTTGAAGTCCATTTTCTCCTCTGCAAAGCAGAACTTCTCAGGGCTCATGAGGCACTGTGGTGCTTGGGTAGTGCCCGTGGAGATGGAGCATGCACTGCCATCACTTTCAGTCTTTGCTTTCAGTTACAATTGAGGAAATTCAGCCCCAAAGTATTGGGTTCCACTGGCCTCTTTTCCTGCTTCAGTGTTAACACACGCAGTACATTTTCAAGACTGGTGAAATTGGTAGGACTTAAGGAGAGTGATCTAACTTATTTTGAAGGGGAGTCAGAAGTGTAAGGAAAGGACCCGGGTGTCATAATGGTCCTTCTATACCCACCCTTCCTTTATCACCTGATGAACATAAAAATAAACCAAAAAACTCCACATGCTTTTAAGAAATGAACTTTAATTTTATAAGAGGTTTAGAAGAATTCATGATTAGAAAGAATTATAAATTCTCAAGCCCTATATGCCCACCTTTTTCTCATAAGCATGTTGAGCTGGTGTGGCTACTGGTCACTGTTGATGAACCTGTGCTGCTGACCCAATTTTCTCCTGTCCCAGTCTTGGAGCCCCTGTGACATTTAGTCAGTATGTCTCCTTAGGCTCCTCTAGCATGACAGATTCTTAAATGCTCTAGATTTTTGGTAACTTCAACTGTTTTGAGGGAGCGTGGTCAGCCTTCTGTCAGAAGCCCCTCTGAAAGGGTTAATCTGGTTTGGTTGTTGTTTTCTCATCAGTAGACTGGAGTTCGGGGTTTGGGAAGGAAAACCAGGGAGGTAAATCATCAGATCATGTCAGCATGACTTTTTACTGGTGACATTAAACTTGATCACATGGCAGAGGAAGGGACTGTCAGCTTCTCTGCTGTGGAGACAGTGGTGCTGCTTGTGGCTAGTCTGTTGTCCTCTTATCCTGTTGTGGCCTTTGGAGGGAAGTCACTGCACATCCCATGCCTGAGTGGATATCCACACAGTCTGCTTCATGGAGCACAAAGCTCCATGAAGTTTTGCCAGGTTTTCTATATGGGGAGTTTGTCCCTTCTCTCATGTATTTACATTATGTCAGTGATACCTATTTTATCATTTAAAATATATTTGGGTTGCAGTCCTCTTTGACTTCATTTTGTTGTTCAAAGTTTTCTGGCTTTGATTATTGAGAGTTCTTTTAGTGATTTCTTGTGTCCCTTGGGCATACCTGTTTTTAATTCTTCTGTGCTTTCAGGCACTATAGAACACACTGGACTTATCTTGTAGCTTTTCTGAGAATCAATAATTTCTGAAGAGAACTCTGATATATTCCAGTGATGAATGGTGTTAGAAGCCAAAATCTGGGTGTTGGAAATGTTCATAGCTCCCAGGGTGTCGTTTCATCTCATCTTTTCAGCTGACACTAAGACCAGGTAACCATGAGTTTATACTGATGTCTTGTCTTCATCTGTTACCACATTCCACATACATGTTAGCAGACTTAATGGTTTTGGTAAGAGAAGTGAGTGACTGGGGAAGTCAGTAAATCTGCATGGGTCAGAGAGAGAGAGAGAGAGAGAGAGAGAGAGAGAGAGAGAGAGAGAGAGAGAGAGAGAGGGAGGCAGGCTGAGGCCCTTGGGTATCTCCTCATGAGTAATATGACTTCACTGAATAAAGTTAAGATGAGTGAGACCCATTTAGACACAGTCTCTGAAATGCGTGCTCCCCAGAATGTTTGTCAGCAGGACACTTGCACGCATGCAGGCCCTTGCACAGGGCCCTCCCTTAGCTCTTGGCCTTCCTGTCTTTATCTTGTAGCCTCTCCTGTGCCTTGCCTCCATTATATACCCATCCACTTCTCTGCCTTACTCCATCAGAAATGGCCCTGCCAGCCCATGGCAATGGCACGCCTAGGAGAGTGAAGTGATGGAGTTCACACAGAATTCTCCACTTGGTAAGCTTCTTTTTTTTTTTTCCCACATAAATTTATTTATTTATTTATTTTTAACAAATCTAGACCTGTGTTCCCGCCTATTCCCCCACCCCGCCAGAGCTCATGCATTCTGCCAAACATGCTTTTCATCTCTGGTAAGCTTCTTAAAAGTCTCAAACCCATGGCCTACAGGGGCTAGGCCCTCAGTGGAAATGGGTACTGAGGGCCGGGGGAGCAGGAAGGTAGAGGAATCCATGGCTTGGCTGCACGCTGGCTTCCTCGTCTATTGTGCTAGGCACCTGTCTCTTGCAAAGTATCTAAGTCTGATGAGTCAGTTATTCAGGAGTGTTTTGGTATTGTACCTGTGTGCGTTCAGTACAAAGGAGACAGTATCTCATCTATAGCCAGTGACCCTGAGGGACAGTAGGCCAGGTGGCAGGCATGGCTGTTCAGGGGAAGACTGAGCCTTGCTCCCTTCTATGCCCCTGCTCCTGTCGGTTTCACTGCTGTGTACCTCTCTACCCTGGCAGCATTGTCTCAGGAACATATGCTTCTCGACAGGGCCTCTGTGTCCCCCACACCCAGCTTCTTTGTGGTCCTATCACGTGTCTCTCTGGGGAAGGGCTCTGGGCTACTCAGTTTTGATAGTCCTGCTCTGTCTCCATTTGAAGTGGTCGTGCTTGTTTCAGCAGCTTCTGGTCTTCCCATACCTCTGGGTTCCTTCTCAGTCTCTTCCATGTTCTATTCTTAGTTCATCCTTTCTCTGACATTCTAAGATGGTTGTCATGCGTCTTCTTCCCTTGAAGAGCCCTGCTGACCATGGACAGTGCGTGTCTGTAGTATTGACTCTCTGTGCCTTTGGTCACTTAAACTGGATGCCATGTTCCAGCTGGTCATTAGGTGAGTTAGAGTGGTACAACTCTCGCCACTGGCTGGCACCCCCCACTATTCCTTTTAGGTCCCACTTGGCCTTCAGCACTAACTCCCTAGGTAGCCTATGCCAGGAAGTTCTATTTCCCAGCTGTAGCCCATTGTGGTCCAGCCCACAGGACGGGGGCCTCACAAGCAGCCCCCATTTCCACAGCCTGCTGTGCATGGTGGTAAAGCCTTGGTTTTTCCACTGCAGTCAGCGGTCCCCAGGGTAGGCAGGACTCCTGTCTGCAAGGGTGTTGAGAGTGCATTGGGTGGAAACAGCCTTGTCAAAATAGACCCAGGGCTGTGCGGACAGGGGAAATGAGGCAGACTGGGGAGAAAACGTGGGTCAGGTGCCTCTTGGGGGGTTTCCTTTGCGTAGAGGCCCTGCTGCTTGGGGCCCCCAGCAGGCACATTGACATACTTCCTGTGACCCTTCAGACCCACCCAAAGCCCCCACCAGAAGTGAGAACTTCCTGTTCCCGGCTCAGTTTCTGACACTCAGGGAGCAGGAGGAGCAGGGAGGTTTGTCCGAGGAACAGAACCAGTTCTTCTGTGATTCCCCACTCTGCTGTTATCCCACTGAGTTGGGCCTGCTCTAAGTATCATAAGCAGTGTGGCTTGTCAACAACAAAAGTTTACTTCCCATGTTCTGGAGACTAACATGGGAAGCCAACAGAGACCGCTTTGTGACAGGTGCCCTCCTTCCGGTTCACAGCTGCCCAGCTGTCTCTGGAGCCCCCACAGCACTAACTGCTGCGTTCACAAGGGCCCCACACTCACCTCCTGAAGTTTCCACCTCCAAGTGCTATCGTCTTGGGGACAACACGTGAATTTTATGGAGACATGAGCACTCAGCCACAGAGGCCTCCCTTGAGTCCCTTGATGGAACTCACCATCCTGACCAGGCGTTTCAACAATCTTTTTGTCACTCTGAAAATGACATTTTCTGTTTCTCAGGGTGAAATGTGACCTAAAAGAATTTGGGTTATTTCACAAGAATTCTTATTAAATATGGCCATATTCTTTCTTATTCAGTGGAGTATCAAGAGTGACTTTCCTAAATTACTGCTTTAAGTTAGATTGCCAAAGTCCATTGGGATGTATTCCCATAGGTTTGGAAGTAGCAAGTCCAGCCCAGGGGAAGAATCTTCCTCTGCTCTCTGGGCGTAGCTGGCTCCTGGAAGCTCTGAGATTCCTCGGCTTGCTGGCATCACTCCCAGCGGCCTCACAAGGCCTTCTCTCCTGTGTCTGTACCTCACATATGAGTCAGCCACCCAACCTTCTGTCACATACCCCTTCTTACCCTGATCATGTCTGCAAAGACCAGTGCGATCCTATTGACAGGTACTGTAGACACAGTTTACAAGAGACATGAGAAGAAAATGTTAAGTAGCTGGGTGCTCGCCTGTCAGCCTAGCAGTTGGGAAGTAGAAACAGGAAGGTCAGGAGTTTGAGGCCAGCCTCAGCTACAAGGTGAGTTTGAGTGTAGCTTGGGAGACCCTGTCTTAACACCTCTACTTTTTGAAGAAGAAGGAGACGGAGGAGGAGGAAGAGAAGGAGAAGAAAAAGAAGAGGAGGAGATTGTTATTGTGACTTTTACTCTTCCATACTTTTTAATAAAATGTCTTTGGAGTATGTTTAATAATGATACAGGCCCTCACATGAATAACTTAAAAGTAGATACTTTTATAGATTAGGGGACTATGAGTGACAAGGACCACTCAAAACAGAAAATAACCCATATATTATGGAGAGGCCCTGTCTTGGTTTGTACTGATGTTCATTGCATGGATGGCTTCAACATAAAATTTTCTCATGTCTCTGGATACTGGGACATCCAAGATCAAGGTGCTCTAGCAGGTTCCAGTTTGTGGTGAGGGTCTCTTCTTGCCTGCCGGGTATCTGCCTTTTATATATCTTCAGAACAGGGATGAGGGACCAGCTGTGGGACTGCACAATGGCTCTTGTTTTAATTTTTTTTGCATTTAGTTATTATATACATGAGGTATGTATATGTATGTATGTAGGCACATGTATGGAGGTCAGAGCACAACCTGCAGCAGTCAATTCTTTCCATCTACCATGTGGGTTCCTGGGATGAAACTCAGGACCTCAGGCTTGAGAGCAGGCACCCTTACCTGCTGAAGCGTCTCACCAGCCCCATCCTTTGTCCCTCTTGAGCCTATGAAATCAGTGGTCCACTGCCATGACCTTCTGTCCTCCTCCTAACTTCTACAGAGTTCTGATCTCCAATATGGTCTCCAGGGAATGGAACGTCAACACAGGAATTGGGAGAGGCCATGCAATTCAGTGTGGATCTCTTGTGAATTACAGTGAAACTTGCAACCTAGGAGGGTAGCTCCAGGAACTTCTGTTTTTATCTTAGATTTCTAAGCCACCTTCAAAAAATATTCTGTGACTGGAGCAAGTGAGTTGATATCTCTAAGCCTTCCTTTCTACATCTGCAATAAGAAGATGATGCTTGTAGGGAGTTGGTTAGAAGAACTTGGCAAGTTTTCCTCTGCAGGGCTCATATCCCTCCCCTTACTCAGGCAAGACTTACAGTGTCGCCTCTGCACATGCAGGGCCAGAACTTTGAGGGGCAGAGGCCTGGGTGCCTCGGTCTACAGCACTGGCCTGAGGTGCCATACCCTGTTTTTCTCAGCTCTTCTATTTGTGCCATCATTTGAGTATTGAACTATCCTTTTATGTTTTTTGTACAGGTGGTAATGCCCCAGCCTAGTTCTCTCTGTGTAGTCTGCTTCTGCATGGAGTCAGTCTCTGTGTGAAGTCAGTCTGTCTGTAGTCAGTGTGGTGGTGCATACTGTAAGCATGCTAGGTGTGTCAGGTGCTTTGGTCTGGAAATCAGCACTTCTACACAGCTTTTTCTGCATCACAGGTGGAATGAGCAAGTTCTCTCTTTCCTCTGACTGCTGAGCCTGCCAATTGCCCAGAGGGTGATAAGTATTAAACAGCACAGAGAATTTATCAGCACAGAGCAGGGCTCACAAAAATGTGGACCTGAAGTCACAGGAACACAGAAGTACTAAGCCCATTCTTCCCTCGTAGGAGGCAGTGAGAAAAATCTCAAGTTTTCCTTTTGCAAAAGGATGCTGGCATTAGCATGTGCCTTAACAGGTTTCTATACAGGTAAGACATACATGCCCTTAGTATGATGACAATCTTGCTGAGAGGGAAAGGCCTAGGCCAGGACTGAGACTGGTCTCCACATTAAGTATCTTTCCAGCTGGTAAATCCATTTCCTTTTCTCTAGTAGTACTAACCTTGCCAAGTTATGTTCCCTGTCCTAATTCCTTTTAGTATAATTTTCACTGTCTGCACGCACATGTCCCAGCATATGTGTGATGGTCAAATGACAACTTTGTAGAACCAGTTTTCTCCTTCCACCTTTACATGGGTCACCAGGGTTGCACCGCAAGCACTCTACTCAAGCCCCCCCCCCTTTTCTAGCATGTTATTGTTAATGATAATTGCACTTTCTCACAGTTGTTAAATGCATCCAAAGTGACACGAAGCATGAAGGTTGCTCATCATCATTACAGTTGTGATTAGAGAACAGGAGTGATACCAGGTAGAGCTCAGTGCTAGCTCAGGCTCTGGATTCATCCCCAAATAGCCATCCTCGGGAACTGCGTCCAGCGACGTGACTCAGCCTTGTCACATGTTCTCTTTGTACCTGTGCTTGCTGTCTTCCATAGCTCCAGGATGCCAGCGCTCAGACAGTTCTTCCATGCCCAAGGCCCAGGATGCTTCAGATCACCTGACTCCTGATAGATCCTCTGTTCCCGCTCAGGTGCTGACATTGCTCATCTGGCTTCTGACACAGTGTGTTGAGGGTCAGGGACGTGTGTACTCTCATGAACTCTTGGAGGTGGAATGGACTCCCTTCTAGGAGGGGAGGTTTGGTGAGACTCTCTAGGTTTAGAATGTGCAGTCTTTAGTCCCCAATCCCACTACTAGGTTCTCTGGAGATAGTGGAGGAAGTTTCCATTGATTTCCATTGTGAACCATAGATACAATAGCAGAACCTCAAGGATTGCCTAACTGGCCAGCAGCAAAACGCTCCACAGTGTCCTCCTCGGAGCGTCCGTTCAGGCAGTGTCCTCCTTGGAGCGTCCGTTCAGGCAGTGTCCTCCTCGGAGCGTCCGTTCAGACAGTGTCCTCCTCGGAGCATCCGTTTAGGCAGTGTCCTCCTTGGAGCGTCCGTTCAGGCAGTGTCCTCCTCGCAGTGTCCATTCAGGCAGTACAGAGGTTGTGTGTCCATTCCTGCTGCATGATTAAGATGGAGTCTACCAGGTATCTTTATTGTAAATTTTTCATTTTCATCTGATATGTTATTGGAAGGTATTTTCAGAACTATAGATTTATTTCTCATCATACTTAACCTGAACTAATTTTAATACCCATTGAGAATTCTTGCCTCAGTCAGTTATTGCTGTGATGTCTGCCAGTGAGTTTCTTCTTTCATAATAACTTTAACATTTGTAAGTTAGAATCCTACTGGAAGGCAGAAGTTTCTTTTCCATTAAAAATATCAATTATTTGAGTATGGTCTTGTGAATTCTTGTTATGCTGGTCACAAGTCCATGAATAGAATTATTTTGTTACTTAGATTATCTTAAATGTGTCATTAGAATGCCTTAAAGTTGGCTTCAGTGGCTTACATTTTGGTACTCTGCCCTGTATTCCAGTCCAGTTTCACACTGTGCTTTGCCCACCCTAGCCCTGGAATCAGCCATGGTTTCTGTGATATTCTTGCCAGAAGTTCATTAGCCTGAATTTAATATGAAACTGATAAACCTATATTATGGATGTTCTACCATTTGTTTTTCAGGAGACAAGGAATGATGGAGGAATAATTCCTGATTAAAAGAGACAGATGAGACTGGGGAGGTGGCCCAGTCAGAAAGCGCTTCCTCACATACTTAAGGACCCAAGTTTAATCCCCATAACCTGTGTCAAAAGTCTCGGCACGGAGACATATGCCTGTAATCCCAAGGATGGGAAGTGGGGAGATGGGGATCCTGGGAATGTGTTGGCCAGCCAGCCTAGACTCCTTGGCAGATTCTCAGGCTAGTGAGAAACCCTATCTCAGTCAAAAGGAGAGAAGGCACTTGAGATACAACAAGAGAGCCAAGACTGTCCTCGACCTCCATATGCTAGATATGAATGTACACACACACACACACACACACACACACACACACATATACACACCCTCAACACTCACCCAAAAGTATCTGTGGCTAGACAGATCAAGGGCTGTAGGGGAGATTCTACTACTATTATCCTACTAAATGGCCATAGTACTAAATCCAATCCTAATGATTTGTTGTTAGACACATAGACTAATTAATCTCTCAACTTTCACCAGAGAAGCCTCTTGAAGCAGATAAAGATTGATACAGAGACCCATAACTGATCAAGATGCAGAAAATAAAAGTGCCCAGTTCTAAATGGGACACCTATATCGCACCAAGGGTCATTGTAAAAGAGGGGGGTAGGAATATTGTAAGAGCCAGAGGTGGTTGATGTATACAAGGAAACTTTTTCAGACACAGTAGGGCAGTTACACTTACAAAACCATAGCACTCATAAGAACATGCACAAAACCTACATGAGCTCAAGGCATTTGGGGAACAGAACTTAGACTTGATTGGACTTTCAAAATAATAAAATACTTGACACCTGCTGGGGTAGTAATCTGGGGTGAGAGTAAGGGAGGGGATTAGAACACATTCAGATGCATTGTTTAAAATTCTCAAAGAATAGAAAAACATGTATTTTTTAAAGCCTGCAAAAAAAGAAAAGAATAATTCAGGAGGTAGGTATGGTGGTGTACACCTACGAAATCCCAGCACATGGACAGCTACGGCAGGGGGACTGCTTTGTGTTCACATGTCAGCACGGGCTACATAGCCCATGCTGGGCTAGCCAGGGATATAAGACCTTGTTTTAAAAGTATACAGCAAAAAAGACAGACTAAGGAACTTATCAGCCAAATGCAATTTATGACTTGGGTCAGCTTCTGTACTGGGAGAAGTCATTAGTAGTGAATTGGAATGAAGACTCTTGATTAAACTAACTTCCTCATTTCACTTAATAGTGGTGCTTGATAATATAAGATATCAATATTTGATAAGGCTTAAGGCCATATAGGAATTCACTATTTTTAAACTTACTTTGTGTGAGATTATTTTAAACTAGAAAGTAAATAAAAATTGTACAAGATTTATATGTATAATAGGAAATATATTCATCAACAATTGATTAAAAAAGACAAGGTACAGGATTGTTTGTGCTGAATTGGCCTATTTTTGTAAAAACAAGACAAACCCATATAGTACATATACATATTTATCTACACATGGAGAAATTCTAAGAAAAGCATATGTTTCCTGTTAACAGACATTTCTGGGAAATGTGATTGGAAGGTGTGAGACAGGAGAAGCTTTTACTTTTTGATGTGCTTTAAAACAAAAAGCTTATGCTGGTGTAATGGGGAAAGGTCAGAACCTGGGTTGCATGAATATGCATGCATAGATATGTGTGCATGTGTGTACATATATGTTCATGTGTACCTTTGCGTGTTCATGTGTGTGTTGGGTTCCGATGCCTCTGTACATGGCTGGTCCTGCAGTGTGCTCCCCTGTTCACACTTGCTGTACAGAATTGTTTTTCAGTCTGTGAACGATTTTCTGACATCCAAATCTTCCTCGAGTGTCTTTGCTCTGGACACAAAGGCAGCTCGCAGCCCACACCGCTTAGCTAGCTCCTTTTCCTTCTTGCAGGAACCTGGCAACTGTTCACCTCTGAAAACTTCAGAGAACTTTATTCCTCACTTTCTGTCATGTAAGTCTCCCCAGAGGAGAGTAAAAGTGGCACTTCGCTGCGTTAAGGAGCTGCGATTCCTTTGGTATTGCTTTATATCCTAACATCATAGTTCTTCTTGAGGTTAAGAAAGTTTATTTATTTATTTATTTTTTATTTATTTATTTATTTATTTATTTATTTATTTATTTATTTATTATTTATTTATTATTTACTATTGTGCATGCATGGGCCACAGTGCCCGATGGATTCAGAGGCAGCTTTCCAGGCACCAGGTTGCTCCTTCTGCCTTGTTCTCGAGGCAGGGTCTCTCCTGCTATTTCTGCTGCTGATGGTTGGTTCTGTTCTCTCTGCCTCCCTGTCATCATGGACTGAAGACCAGGGCCACTGTACCTGCCTTTGTAGTGCGGGAACTAAACTCAGATTGTGCATCAAGTGCTTCTACCAGCTTAGCCATCTTGCCAGCCCCAACCTCTTAAGACTATTTAATGAACATGACTTTGCAGTTACTATAAATTGCTTTCCTTTTGTTTATTTTAATTTCTTTTTAGGTGGATTCATCTTATGGATGAGTTTCAGAGCAGAAACAGCTTGATTTGAGAAAAGAGGAAGGAATACAGACCCACCATCTCTGGCATGTTTCTAGCTATTAAAAATGTTGACCAGTGTGACTTCTGTCACCAGGCAACATCCTTTCATTCATAAATGAGGAAACTGATGAAAATCATAGGAGGCCCAGGTCCTGGACGTTCGAGAAGTTAACTCCTTGTTGTTTCAGGGCGCTTTCCCTCTAGCCTCTGCCATTCCCTCCTGCATCCTGGCTGCCCCATCACCCTTTGTGGTTCCTAGGTATGGGTTCCAGTTTTGATTCCTGGCATCCTCTGCCTGGTGTGACTCCGTAGATAGAGCTGTCAACAATGACTACAGTGGTGGTGATCATGGTGTCCATAGCACCTATGTGGGTCTTCATCAAACCTTGACTGTGCTGAGGAAATGCTCATTAGATCATTGCTTTTCCCAGTGAGCTGCAGGATTGGGCCTCACCGTGGGCTGGGCACTCAGTACATAGCCTGGCTTGTTTAGGCACCTGAAGTTAAGATAGGATCACTGGCTCTTTTCTTTGTAGTATTCATTTAGATTTTTTAACTCTAACAGATTTTTGCAAGCTAGGGAGTGCCGACAAACTGTTGTCCCACAGAATTGTTGCCATATGTTATATCTAGATATTATCAAAGTATGGTTAAACCAGCATTGATATCCATCATCCATTCACCTGTCACATAATCAAGTTATTTGTGAAGTATATGGATATTGTTTTATGGTTCAAAAGCATAAAATATTAGCTATCTATTTAATTCAAAAGTAGAAACATTTAGGGTGAGACCAGAGGATAAGGAAAGAAGGGGAGAAAATCAAACTTTCAACAACATAACATCCGGTAACTTTGGTCAAAATGTGTTTTGTGATTAAAGTTATTTTTGCATCACATAACAAAATATCTCTTTTAAAATATTCACTTCATTGAGGGCCTGATCTTCATGTCCTGATAGGCACAAGTGACATTATAAAGAAAATATTTAATGGCTCTCTTTTAAGCTTTCCTCATTAAATCATACCCATAAATGGACTGTAAACATTTTTCCTGAATACATCAAAAGCATGTAAATGTTGTTGAACAGTCTTCTCACTAAAGGTCTGTGATTTTTTTTTTTAAACAGTTTTATTTAGCCGGTCATGGTGGCACATACCTTTAATCCGAGCACTCAGGAACCAGAGGCAGGTGGATCTCTGTGACTTCAAGACCAGCCTGGTCTACATAGTGAATTCCAGGATAGCTGTAGCTATAGGGAGACCCTGTATCAAAATGACAAAAAAAGGTTTTACTTACTGTTTTTATTTGATGCATATCAGTGTTTTGCCTGCATACATGTAAAGTGAACTGGTGTCATGCAATGTCCATGGAACTCAGAAGAGGAGATAGGATCCCCTGGAACTGTAGTTACAGATGGTTGTTAGCTGCCAATGTGGGTGTTGGGAAATGAACTGGGTCCTCTGCAAGAGCAGCCAGTGCTCTTAACTGCTGAACCATCTCTCTAGCCTTTCAAATGTTATTTAAAAAAAAACCTGACAATGTGAGATTTTGAGAAATACTTGGTAAATCCAATAAAAGCAGGGCTGTGCAAATCCTTCTATGTGTTTATGTGAATGTGAGCCATGTAGACTTAATACTTTCAGGCAGATAGCCAAGTAGTGCAGTCTCTGCTTTTAGCTCTTGAAGTGACAGGAAGGGTGAACCATACCATGTTTAAGACAATACCATTTTTGTTTGAATTTGTCTTATCTTGGTGGATATTTTGCTACTCCATCTTTCTAATTTTCTTACTGATAAATTTCTCAAATTTGAAGTAGATACAGGTAAGAATCATAGTACAAGAAGACAATTTTTGTTTTTTGTTTTAATTTTTACTTATTTTCATATATGTATGAATGTACTGTCTGCATGTAGGTCTGTGCACCCATGTCATGCAATGCCGCAGAGGTCAGAAGAGGGTGTCGGAATCCCCTGGAACTGGAGTTAAAGACGATTTTCAGTCACCATGTGGGTTCTGGGGATCGAACCCGGGTCCTCTGCAAGAGCGGTCAGCGCTCTTAACCACTAGGCCATCTCTCCAGCCCAAGAAGACATTTTTTGGAAAGTCAGTTGATCAAGAAAAAAATTCAAATATTTTCTTTTTTTTTTTTATTTTTAAAAAAAAAATTTTTTTTTTTATTATTTATTTTTGTATGTGTATGAATGTATTGTCTGCATGCAGGTCTGTGCACCCGTGTCGTGCAATGCCGCGGAGGTCAGAAGAGGGTCTCAGATTCCCCTGGAACTGGAGTTCTCCTAGAATTGGAGTTACAGTCGGTTCTTAGCCGCCATGTGGGCGCTGGGGATCGAACCCGGGTCCTCTGTAAGAGCGTCGGTGCTCTTAACCGCTAGGCTATCTCTCCAGCCCCCAAAATTCAAATATTTTCAAGGTAGAGTAGCAAGGATCTTTTGCTAAGCGTTGAGTAGTTTGACAGCAACACAATGAGACATCACAGATCAGCAGAGCCTGTGTCTCGTGTATATAGTGAAGTCAGTTTTGGCTTCCTTGGACTTACTGATCACTGAGCCCACCCATATAACTGTGATATGCCTTCCATGTCCTACCTCATACTCATGCTTCCATAGCAGAAGCTTTAAGCAACACTCCTTTCCTGCCCTCCCCTGCCCTCTCCTTCTTTCCCTTCCCTTCTCTCCTCCCCTTTTGAGTTAGGGTAGCCCAGGCTGGCTTGAACCGGTGATCCTCCTGGTTCCTCCTCTCAAGGGCTAGAATTACTGGTACATGCCACTACCATGACTAATCTATTTTTTAATGAATGCAATAGTTGTCTCAGTGATCATAGAACGTAGTTTTAAGAAGTGACTCCTGGGGCTGGAGAGATAGCCTAGTGGTTAAGAGCACCAACTGCTCTTGCAGAGGACCTGGGTTCAATCCCCAGCACCCACATGGCAGCTAAGAACCGTCTGTAATTCCAATTCCAGGAGAACTCCAGTTCCAGGGGAATCCGACACCCTCCTCTGACCTCCGAGGCATTGCATGACACGGGTGCACAAACTTACATACAGACAGTACATTCATACACATACATAAATAAATAAAATTTAAAAAAAAGAAGTGACTCCTTTGATGCACTGCTTTCTTAAAGCTCTATCTGTCTGTCTGTCTATCTATCTATCTATCTATCTATCTATCTATCTATCTATCTATATCTGAGTGTTTTGCCTTCATGCCTGTAAGTCCACTACATGTGTGCAGTGCTGTCAGTGGCCAGGAGAGGGTGTCAGATCCCCTGGAACTAGAGTTATGGGTAGTTGTTAGCTGCCATGTAGGTGATGGGAATGGAAGTCAAGTCCTCCATAAGAGCAGCCAGCACTTTTGGCTGCTGGGCCATCTCTGCAGGCCTCTGTGGGGATTCTGTGTTCATGGACTTGTACAGGGCCTGCATATTTCCTCTCTCTCCAAGTTCATGCTGTGCCTGCACTCTAGGATTGGTAGCCCACCGAATAGCAATGTAGCAGCAGTTTGTTCCCTCAAAAGATTTACAGACTTACTTGTCTACAAGGACTTTGGCGGTGAACCATCATCAAAAGGGCACTTTGGTCGCTAGTCAAGTCACCTTTTCTGCACAAGAAGAGACTCACAGGTGGCTTTGATGGCTAGTTTCCAGAACCATGGAGGCTCTTCTTAATTATCTACAAGTGAGCCTCTGACATTTAAAAGGGCACTGGCTACTTTTCAGCAAGTGCTCGTACGTTCGGGGGCTGGGGGGGGGGTTGGTTTCCACCTGTGCTTTTACAAGGTATTGCCATTGACTGGTTGCTCAGGGCCAGGCACTTTGCTGGGCCATGGGTGTGAGGGAAGCCTGGCGTGACACCCCCCCACACACACACACACTGGGGCTCACAGTCACAGCAAAAACGAGGTCCTATTCTGAGTGTGAGGGAAGCCTGGCGTGACACCCCCCCCCCCCCCCCCACTGGGGCTCACTGTCACAGCAAAAACGAAATCCGAAATCCTATTCTGAAGGGCGCGAGTCTTTTTTTTTTTTTTTTTTTTATGTTCACCTGTAGCAACAAGCCAGATCCAGAGATGGCAGACTACTTCTCTGTGCCTTTTTCTACCTCCTCCTTTATAAAATGAAGATAATAGTTACCTTATAATTACAAGGTTGTTGTAAGCATTAACTCAGGATTGCACCTGGCTGGTGAATAGTGAGAGTTTAGTAATTACCCATCCCTCCCAAACATTAAGCTGCAATCCTTGCCTTAGAGTTAGGACATTTTGTTTTGTTTTGCTTTTCCAGTGTGATTCATTGACTCATTTGACTCAATTCAGTGTAAATTAACACATCCTGAAACTGTTAAATGCTGAAGTCCCACCAACAAACAGCTCTTTATCTCTTCAGCATCTGAGGAATGTGGATATGATGGAGGAGAGGCCTTACACCAGTGACAGTGGCTGCAGGAACCAGTGGGGACACAGCAGTTCTTGGACCCTTCAGAAATGAATCTGCGCCCACATCTCATTAAGCTTTATGGCTGCAAGGTGAGTAGCTGTGTTGATTTACATCTATCCCTCTCTGAGCTGCAGTACACCATCTGACCCAGCAGGTGCCTAGAGATACAAGATGTGGCTACATAGGAGCTAGGGGAGCTTTTGTCTGGAAGTCCATTTTCTTTTCTAAACAGAAGGTTAAGCAATATTTTGAAGCTGTCCATCAAGCTTACATTCTAGAATCTTCTGATGGGTCCTGAATACTCCCCCCCCCATTGGAATTGCCTAGGAAAGTCATTGTTTGTTGGTGACTTTCATTATTGCTAGAAGCTAACTAATTTGGAGCAGGAAGTGAGTGTTTTGAAATGTCCCTCCTTGCACATCTGGCTTTACAGTCAAATCGTTATTTCTGGTAAGTTCTATGGCTTCTGTGAAGCAACCTTACCATATCTGCCTGTAGGTGGTGCTGATAATGACTAAACAGACACCATAAATGGGGGTGGCCATTCCACCCCGTTTCAAGGTTATGAGGAGGCTGGGGAGGTAGCCCAGTTGGTGAAGTGCTTGCTGTGCAAGCATCAGGACCGAGTTTGAACCCCAGCACCCAGGCAGAGGCTAGGCAGGGCAGCATGCATCATAAAGGCAGTGCTTGGCAGACAGAGGCAGGAGAGTCTATGGGGATTGCTGGCCAGCCAATCTAAACAAACCAGGGAGCTCAGGTTCTGTGAGTGACTCTATCTCAATAAATAAAATGGAAGTTGATTGAGCAACACATCTGCTATTGACCACTGGCTCCCACTTAGGCATGCACAGACATATACATACACGCATGAGCATACACATGCACCCGAACACATACACATACATGAACACATACATGCACTACATTCACAGAAAGGAAAAGTAAAAAAATATCAAACTGATGAGACTTCTTTGAATGCAGACAGTTCTGGAGGCACATTTAATCTGTTTCCACTGAACGTGAAGTTTGAGAAATGGGAACAGGAACAGGACAACAAGTGACAAATGCAACTCAGCTCTTTTTCTGGAATGCTTTGTTCTTTTCAGGGTATTTTACCCTGAAAACTCTTTCTGGACTCTGTGAGCACTTGAGCTCTTGGCATGTCAGCAGCTGGGCATTCTGGAAACATTACAGACCCTGGAAGCTTTCCGGGAAACTAGTGAACACCAATGTGCTTCTAGCAATGTGTCCTTGTCACATTTAATTTACTATGTGAGCTTTTGTATCCTTATCCAACTAAGAAAAGAAAAAGTGGACTACTTATCAGAACATTTGTAGATGTTGGAACCTTAATATCTCATTAGCGTAAAAGGTCCTTTCTTCTATGACAGTCTGAGTGGGGTGTCATTGGTGAGCAAGTGCCCCTTCTTCATGCAGACATTTGGAAGCCTGGCTCTCCCATGCTGTCTTCCTGCTGTCCCTAGGACCTTGAAGTAGAGAAGGGCCAGCCACTCCTTTTATAGAAGTTTGTTTTAACTAATGTATAAAATATAAAATAGTATATATTTATGGGGTACCATATGATGCTTCAATATACATAAACGGTATAATGTTTCAATTGGGGTAAATATATCTATGTCTACAATGATCTACCATTTGTTTTTTAATATTTTATTATTTTTCTTTTTTTAAAACTTTAAAAAAATTTTTTATTTATTTTTCTCTATGTGTATGAATGTACTGTCTGCATGCAGGTTTGTGCAGCCGTGTTGTGCAATGCCACAGAGGTCAGAAGAGGGTGTTGGATTCCCCTGGAACTGGAGTTCTCCTGGAATTGGAGTTTCAGACGGTTCTCAGCCGCCATGTGGGTGCTGGGGATTGAGCCCGGGTCCTCTGCAAGAGCAGTCGGTGCCCTTAACTGCTAGGCTATCTCTCCATCCCTGTTATTTTTCTTTTATGAGTATGAGTGTATTTCCTGATGTAAGTTCAACTATGTCGTGCAATGTCTGCAGAGGTCAGAAGAGGCCATGGGATCCCTTAGAACTGTAGTAATGGATGGTCGTCAACTACCATGTGGGTTCTGGGAATCAAACCCAGGTCCTCTGCAAGAGCAGCCAGTGCTCCTAACAGCCATCTCTCCAGCCTCCCGCCCTTTAAAAATTTTATTTACTATCATTTCTTTTTAAATTTTTGATCTGTTTATTTTTCCTGTGTGCCTTCATGTGTAGCTGTGTGCCACAGTGCATATGTGGAGGTCAAAGGACAGCTTGGAATGAATTGGTTCTCTCTAGCTTGTGGTTCTGGGGATTGAGCTGGCTGTCAGGCTTTGTGGCCATCAGCTTTACCCCCTGAGCTATATCAGTGGCTGTCAGGCTTTGTGACCATCAGCTTTACCCCCTGAGTTATATCAGTGGCTCCATTTATCATTTTTATGGCATAAACATTCAAAATATTTTTTGTAGTTTTTGAAACATTATTATCTGTTGTCTTGGTAGTGTGCAATAGTAACTATAACTCTACTTCTATCAGCTACCTCCTATCCAGTGCCATACCTCTCTCTATCCCTTCCCCCTTCCGCTCTTCCCAGCATCTGATATGACTGTTTTACTCTCAACTTCCATCACTAACCTTTTTTTTTTTTTTTTTGTTTTTTTCGAGACAGGGTCTCCCTGTAGCTCCAGCTCTCCTGGAACTCACTCTGTAGACCAGGCTGGCTTGAACTCACAAAGATCCGCCTGCCTCTGCCTCTCAAGTGCTAGGATTAAAGGTATGTGCCACCACACCCGGCTAACCTTTTTCAATTCTACCTATGAGTGAGATCCTAGAGTATAGGACTCTATGTGCCCAGCTCCTTTCATTTATTATAATGATCAGTGTCATTCAAGTATGTCCATTTTGTTACAGATGGCAGGATTTATTTCCTGTGGGATTTTGCTGCCATTCTCAGGTTTGAATGGCATCATATTGAGTATTTGTGGCACATTGTCTTTTTCCACCCATTGTATGATAGACTCTTAGGCTGTTTCTGTCTGTGGCTATTGTAAATATTGTGCTACCATAAACATGTCTGTGCAGATGTGTGTTCCACATACTGATTTGATTTCCCTTGGATGTATCCCCAGTAGTAGGATCATATGGTCATTCTATTTTGAATGTTTCGAGAAACCTCCAATCTGTTTTCCATATTGTCTGTGCTCATTTGCATTCCCACCAGCATCATGCAACGGTTAGGATTTTTCCCTCCATATTCTTGTGTTTATCTTTTGTCTTTTTGACAATAACTGTTCTTACTAGAGTACGGTGCTATCATTTCATTGTGGTTTTGATGTGCATTTATTCCTGTGATTAGTGATGGTCAACACTTTTTAGTATACCTGTTGGGCACTTGGGTGCTTTGTTTTGAGAGATGACACTTTCTCAACCCATTTTTAAATGGAGATATTCATCATTTGCTAGTGATGTTTTGGTGTTCCTCATGGATCCTGGATATTATCTCCTGGTCATATATACAGTTTGCAAACATTTTCTCCAATTTGTAAATTGTCTCTTGACTCTTATGATTGTTCTCTTCGTGCTTTTGGTTTGATGGCATCTCATTTGTCCATGTTTGATTGGTTTCTTGTGTTTTTATGCTCTTGTCCAAAAAAATCCTTGCCTATTCCAATACCCTGAGGAATATTTTTTGTTGAATAGTTTTATGTCTTACATTTAAATATTTAATCCATTTGAATTGATTTTATAACTGGTGAGAAGTGAGAGATAAACCTCTACTTTCATTTTCCTGCCTATCAATTTTCCCATAATTTCCCACAATTTTTATCACTAATGCACCCTTTTGTGAATGGTGCACCCTTCTAAAAAAATCAGTTGGCTGGCCAGGAATGGTGGTGCCTGCCTGTGAGCTCAGTACTTGGGAGGCTGGGTCAGGAAGATTATCATGAGTTTGAGGCCATACTAGACTGCATAGTAAGTGCCAAACCAGCCAGGGTTACAGAATGAGATTTAGTCTCAAAAAACCAACTAAACCAAAACCAAAATCATCTGGCTGAAGATTAATGGATTTACTTCTAGGATTGGTGTCCTTTTCTGCTGACATAAATGTCTGTTTTTGTACCCACATCATAATGTTTTGATGACTACAACTTTGTAACATGTTTTGAAGTCAGGTTTAATGTCCCCTGCTTTGTGCTTTCCTTTCAAGATGGTTTTGACTCTGTGTTGACTGTTGTGCTGCCGTATACTTTTGCAAGGTTCTGAGGAATGTCATTGGAATGTGATAGAAAATTAACTGTTTCAGTATATTGTTTTGAGTAGTATGAACATTTCCACAATAGTGATTCTTCCTGTTCATGATTTCTGTTTTGTTCTATTCACAGTTTCAATAATATACATCAGAAAATTCTCCCAGTTCTTGTAGATCATAAAAATTATTAATATTTAGATGTCAGACTTCTTAAATACTTCACCCTGGAAGTGGCATATAGTCATTTCCCTTCCCAGGAATGAGTTCTAGAAGCATTCTAGAAGAGAAGTTGAGGGTTTGGTAATAGATAGTAACTGTTCTTTAGCATAAATACCAACCTTTTTAATGTTGTATAAAAGTAAGGGAGATTTGGGTCATGAACACACTCTGTTGTGGTATATTCCATAAACTACAGACTTTATTGTGGATTTCCCCTCTACACTTTCCTAATATAAATTCATATCACAAGGTTATTGATTACTTGTGTATATATTTTATGTTCTAATTTGAAAACTCTTAAATTGGTGCCATTTCGATATTTTGGATGATATTAGGAAACAGTGAGTCTCCTTACTAGGTTCTTCACAGTATTCTACCCCAAATGGTTGATTAATTGATGGCTTTATGATGCTTCCTACTGTGCTGTATGGACACTTGTTCTCCCTTTTTCAATGTCTCTACTAAGCACTAAGCAACACCCACAGAGGGCTTTGGCTCAGTTCTGGGGCAGATTTTTTGATGATGAGCATAATCAAGTGCTGTGACAATTTTCAGGAGAATAAAAAGAGTCATTTCTCTGAAAATTCCCCCCAAATAATAATAGCATTACAGTGCTCAGGGGAGATCAATGGCTGGATGGTCACATGTGTGACCCAGAAGAAATAGAATTTTTTTTCCAAAGAACCTCTGACCAATATGCTTATCAACCCATCCACACATAGCCTCATTTGGTGTGTCTGGTAAAGGTACCTTATCATATATATGTAGTGAGTTTGAAATCAGGTTGGGCTGCATGAGACCTTGTCTCCAACATTAAAAAGAATTCACAATTGAGGAAATCCACTCTAAGGTATAATTATGTGTAAGTAGAATCATCACACTGTCCTGTGAGATACCACTTTGTCAGAGGATTTATAGGTGAGGAGCTCCGCTTGAGTTGACCTGACCTTCTCTGTAAGGGGCCAGTGTTTGAACAGGGTAGGCTCTGCCAGCCACACAGCTTGTGTCAACTCTGCCAGTCAACCACTGATTCAGGAAGGAAAGCCACAGACAATATATTGTAAATTCATGTGGCTCTGTGCCAATAAAACTTATGTTGGTACACTAAAATTTGAATTTCACATAATCTTCATGTCACAGAATACTGTTCATCTTCTGAATTTCCTTCCAACTATTTTTCAAATGTAGAAACCATTTTTTTACTTATAGGTCAAACAAAAGCAGGTGGCAGCCAGACTCGTCCTGAAGGCCGTTATTTGCCTTTGTCTTCAAGCTACTAGGTAGGGATGCTTAATAACTTAGAAAAGCCGAATTCTGAAAAAGAAACATGATAAAATTACATTTTTTCCCTAAAATTTTTAGAGCCAGCAATTTTTAAAAGCAACACATGTATACTCATTCATAGGCACACTGCCCTGTAAGGTACTTATCCCATGGAAAGCATATGGTCTCCTTGCATCTATTAAGGATGGATCTGCACCTCATGAAATGACAGTCTGCAAGGCTGGGCCACTTGTCCCTGACTAGCATCTTTTACTTCCATGTTGTGCTTTATTGCCGTGACAAGGGGCAGTGCATGAGTTGTCCTAGGTGCTCATCACAGGGCTAATGCTGAGAAAGAAAGGAAGGGTAGAGAGTCAAACAGACCTTGCCCTCAAGACACTTACAGTGGAATGAGTGGCACAAGTCTGGTGGAGTGCGCTGGCGGAAAGCCATGAGTGCCCTCCTCAGTGCCCACACAGAGGGAATGTTGAAGTACAGAGGGTTTGTAGACAGGTACACCAGATGACCTGAGTCAGCAGTTGCCTTCCTGGATTCTAGGGCCAGGGAGATACCAGGAAGGTGCCCTCGGAGACCAGTGATCACTCTCACCCTTTCTGCTTATAGATGAAAGGACACAAACTCTAGGAGAGGAGGAATGGGGAATTGGCACAAATCTACCAGACCTCACATATAGGTGTCTCCTTCCTTGCTTAAATCCATTGGCTCTTTGTCAGGATCACATCATGCTTTTCTCCCAGGAATTTTATCTAGATGTCTCTACATCTGAAGGACCTTCTTGATGTGCTCAAAGGCACAGGAGAATGAAGGAAGGTTTATGGAACAGCAGGAAACCTGCCATCCCAGTCATGAGACAATCAGAACCGTGTTGCTTACGCAGCTAATGCAGTCAGCTAACTCCTTAATTTTTGAACTTGAATGTATAGCACCTGGAGTCCAGCTGCCTCATCCATGCTGCCAGCCTCCCTCAGCCTGTCAGAGAAGAGCCCTGTCTCTGGGGACCCCATTTCCCCACATCAGCCACGCTACTGCAGCCTGTGACTGAGCGATACCTCACAGATACACCTGCCTGCTCCAAAGGTTCCTGATCCTGTTCACCTTCCCTGCGCTCTAGGCAGCAGTAACAATCTATAAACAGGTGGATGTGTTTCAGAGATCCTTTCCAGAATCCTGTTGGGAGCATATTCAAAGATGTTGCCTGTAGTGCTATCTAGAACTATGAGAAATAAGAATTAGGTCAGGCCTGCTGGCATAGAACTGTAGTAATATCAGCACCGGAGAAGCTAAGACAGGAGGATAGATCATAGATTTGAGGCCAAGCTGGGCTCGATGGTGAGACTCTTTTTCAACTAACCAAAGCAACACATTCAGAAGTAACTTTCGTATCATAGAGGTAATGTTGAAGGGAACATGGGTACTGACTGAATTCATTTTCTGGCCATTTAATTGTAAAAGTAGTGGTTTAAATGGCTATGTGGTTGAGAAAAGACAGTATGTAAAACTTCCAAGTGATACATTGGTACAAAAAGCAAAGAAGCTGGTGCTACAGAATGTCATAGAAAATCGTCCGCTGCTCAGCAATGGTGTCACAATTGGCTACGTGGGTCAGGCCCCAGTCGTGGCAGGTTCTCAGAGATATGGACAGGTGTCTCTTTTCACAATCAGACTCCCAGAAACCACTGGCGCAAGCTGACCCCAACTGCACCTGATGTCACTACATGTGAGAGCATCCTGATTACCACCTGCCATAACATCGTCACTGCTCCATGCGATGCCAGCATGTGTGCTTTCTGTCCTGAGCAGTCACAGAGGGGAGTCCCCGTGGGAAAAATCACTGCTCTAGCTGCTGAAAACAGAGAGATCTGGAGCAAATGAGGGAGAATCTTGTAGGGGGAACCGCTTCCTGGGGTCCAGCCTACATCCTACCACTAAGCCTTATGGACTGGGAGGAACGGATCATAACATTACAAATGAGAGAGCCTTGCAGCCTCAGCCCAGAGGTGAGTCTACTGTCTGAAGTCCACACTCTTTCTCTCCCACTTAAAATTCCAGCCATTGAGGGGAAAGCTGGCTCTGGAGAGGCTATTGTTCCTTGATTCCTGGCAATGAAGAATCCTTGATTCATGATGATATTACCAGACAGTCCCTGAGGTCGGTACTTAGTCCTCATCTGAGAAAGCCCTTCCCTGCAGAGGTGAGCCAGGCCGGTGGGCTGGCCATCTCCTGGCCCTGTGCTCGGTGCTAAGCAATCCTCTTGTCTGTAGCATTTCCACTCTGCATGTGTAGCTCAGAGTCACTGTGTCAGCACCAGCTGGGTGATCACTGTTTACGGCATGCTCCCACCACCCCTGGAAGAGAACTGGGAAAATGAGTATGAAAGGAGGGCCTTGCTTCGTGTTCGTCTTTTTTTTTTAATCTTTTAATTTAATGTATATTTTCTTTTTTTATTGTTATTAAACTTTTTCCATAAGTCCAACTCATTTCTCATTTGAATCTAAAGTCACTTCCCTTTCCATGCCCCCCACCCCACCCGAGTCCCAGCACTCTGCCATATATGTCCTGGCATCTTTTTCTTAGTTTTTCCAGAGTTTTTTTTTTCCTTGTTATTGTTATTGTTGTTATTGTTCTCTCCCACTTGTATTGCTTCTGTATATATACATATATATACATAGTTATATTTATATATACATACATACATACATACACATATCACTTGAATTGGAGGACTTTTTTTTTCTACAAGATGTCATATTTTCCTTAAGGGAGTGCTGGAAGGCTCCTCCTTGGCAAGCTCAAACAACCATCAGTCCTGGACTTGTGCTCCACATCGGGGTCTTTCCTTTTTAATATTTGGAAGATCAGGGAGAACATTACAAATTACTGTAGCCACACAAAGCAGGAAAAGTAATCACCACCAGCAAAACACACTCTGCTGCATTTTGAGACAATTCTTCTTTCCAGTTTGGTATTTCATGCAGACCCATTAGTGTACTGTTAACCTTCTTAGAAAGGGGAAAAACCCTGAACTTGAGGCTCGCCTGTTTTCGTAATGAAATCCTACAATGGCAAGTTTGAGACTGCCAATGGTTTGAAATCCAGTTTGCGAAATTCTTGAAAAATGCATTGGTTGTCACGAATGCACCGGTTTTCCTCCTTTTGAGTGTGTGGGGGGTGGGGGGTTCATTGAAAACCCATCACTGTTTTGGTCACATGCCATTTTTATTTACTGTGTCAGGGACATCTTCCAGACTAGCACATGCATATCCCATTGTCTCCTTTGCTTCTGTGATGGAGTTCCCATGAAGACTGCACATGTTGTCTCTGGAACATTCTTTTTATTTTTTTGAAAGGGCAGCATGAGCACTCCAGAAGAGGGTGGAGAAGAGGGACTTAGCTGAGGAGCTAGCTCCTGCCTCTAGCTCTCGCTGGGTCTTTACACTAGCTCTGGCTCTCACTGGGTGTTCGCACTAGCTCTGGCTCTTTACACTAGCTCTGGCTCTCGCTGGGTCTTTACACTAGCTCTGGCTCTGGCTGGGTGTTCGCACTAGCTCTGGCTCTTTACACTAGCTCTGGCTCTCACTGGGTCTTTACACTAGCTCTGGCTCTCGCTGGGTCTTTACACTAGCTCTGGCTCTTTACACTAGCTCTGGCTCACTGGGTGTTCGCACTAGCTCTGGCTCTCGCTGGGTCTTTACACTAGCTCTGGCTCTCGCTGGGTCTTTACACTAGCTCTGGCTCTCAGCTGGGTCTTTACACTAGCTCTGGCTCTTGCTGGGTCTTTACACTAGCTCTGGCTCTGTCTGGGTGTTTGCACTAGCTCTGGCTCTTTACACTAGCTCTGGCTCTCACTGGGTGTTTGCACTAGCTCTGGCTCTTGCTGGGTGTTTGCACTAGCTCTGGCTCTTGCTGGGTGTTTGCATTAGCTCTGGCTCTTGCTGGGTGTTTACACTAGCTCTGGCTCTCATTGGGTCTTTACACTAGCTCTGCTCTCGCTGGGTCTTTACACTAGCTCTGGCTCTGGCTGGGTGCTCTGCATCGCTCTAGCTCTGGCTCTTTACACTAGCTCTGGCTCTCGACTGGGTCTTTACACTAGCTCTGGCTCTTGCTGGGTCTTTACACTAGCTCTGGCTCTCGTCTGCGGTGTTTGCACTAGCTCTGGCTCTGCTGGCTAGCTGGTCTTTATTCACTCACGCTCTGGCTCTCCCTGGCTGGTCTTTACACTAGCTCTGGCTCTCACTGGGTCTTTACACTAGCTCTGGCTCTCACTGGGCTGGTTTGCACTAGCTCTGGCTCTTGCTGGGTGTTTACACTAGCTCTGGCTCTGTCTGGGTGTTTGCACTAGCTCTGGCTCTCGCTGGGTCTTTACACTAGCTCTGGCTCTCTGCTGGGTCGTTTGCACTAGCTCTGGCTCTCGCTGGGGCTTTACACTAGCTCTGGCTCTTGCTGGGTGTTTGCATTAGCTCTGGCTCTTGCTGGGTGTTTGCATTAGCTCTGGCTCTTGCTGGGTGTTTACACTAGCTCTGGCTCTGCTGGGTGTTTGCACTAGCTCTGGCTCTTGCTGGGTGTTTGCACTAGCTCTGGCTCTTGCTGGGTCTTTGCACTAGCTCTGGCTCTTGCTGGGTGTTTACACTAGCTCTGGCTGTTCTTGACACTAGCTCTGGCTCTGGTCTTTACACTAGCTCTGGCTCTTGCTGGCCCGTGTTTAACTAGCGGCCGCTTGTTTCATTAGCTCTGGCTCTTGCTGGGTCTTTACACTAGCTCTGGCTCTCACTGGGTGTTTGCACTAGCTCTGGCTCTCGCTGGGTGTTTGCACTAGCTCTGGCTCTCGCTGGGTGTTTGCACTAGCTCTGGCTCTCTCTGGGTCTTTACACTAGCTCTGGCTCTCGCTGGGTGTTTGCACTAGCTCTGGCTCTCGCTGGGTGTTTGCACTAGCTCTGGCTCTCACTGGGTGTTTGCACTAGCTCTGGCTCTCGCTGGGTGTTTGCACTAGCTCTGGCTCTCACTGGGTGTTTGCACTAGCTCTGGCTCTTGCTGGGTCTTTACACTAGCTCTGGCTCTTGCTGGGTGTTTGCACTAGCTCTGGCTCTTGCTGGGTCTTTACACTAGCTCTGGCTCTTGCTGGGTCTTTACACTAGCTCTGGCTCTTGCTGGATCTTTACACTAGCTCTGGCTCTTGCTGGGTCTTTACACTAGCTCTGCTCTCGCTGGGTCTTTACACTAGCTCTGGCTCTCATTGGGTCTTTACACTAGCTCTGGCTCTCACTGGGTGTTCACACTAGCTGTGGTTTCTTCTAATCACCTGTGGTCACTCAGGCAAGTCTGCTGTGACCCTTTCGTTCCTGCTCACTTCCAGATCCCATGAAACTTTCCTGTGTAGGCCTTTCCTGAGACCCTCATTCTCTGCCCCCCTCCCCCAGGTACCCTCTCTGTGTTTCCTTAGAATCCAGACCTTCCTTTGTGGATGGAGGTGCCCACTACAAGCTTCCTGGCTATTGCCAAGGTTCACCTGTTTCTTGTCAAGGAGGCACAATGCTTCCCCAAAGAGCCCACAGTCCCCCCACTTAATTCTTAGTGTTATAAATACATTACATGCTCAAAAGGACTTCACATGCATCATTGAGATTATTAATGTCTTGGCCTTAATGAGGAATTAAATTAAGTAGGTGGGCTTGGTCTACTCCTGGGACTTTCAGTAGCAGAGAGCTTGCTCTGATGGAACCACAGAAATCGTATGGAAGAGTCAGGGATTCAGGTGTGAGGATTTGATGGCTATACTTGATTCCTTAATGTGGGGTCCACATGCATAGACTAGGGAGGAGCTACTAGATTCTTAGGGTTCTAGCTAGCCCACAGCCAGCCAAGAAACCAGGACCTGCATCCTGTAGCTGCATGGAACGGAACTGAAACCACGGCTTGAATCAAGCTGGAAGAGGATTTTCCCCATCCTTCTGAAGCAACTAAGCTCTGGAACTGTACCTTGAACTCAGATTTGAACCCTGGGCAGGGGAGTTAGCTATGCAGAGTCACAGAACTATGGGGATAATTGTGTGTGTGTGTGCACGTGTGTGTGTATCTGTATGTCTGTGTACGTTTATGTGCATGCTTGTATCTGTATGTTATGTATGTGTGTACATGTGTGTATCTGTGCATTTGTGTGTTTATCTGTATGTCTTTTTACATTTATGTGCATGCTTGTATCTCTGTGTGTTATGTGTGTGTACATGTGTGTATCTGTGCATTTGTGTGTATGTCTGCTTACATTTATGTGCATGCTTGTATCTGTGTATGTGTGTGTACATGTGTACATCTGTATCTCTGTGTTTGTGTGTATCTGTATGTCTGTATGTTTATGTGCATTTTGTATCTGCGTGTGTGTGTATGTGTATATGCGTGTGTGTGTGCATGTGTGTGTGTGTGTGTGTGTGTGTGTGTGAGTGTGTATGGTTTTAAACCACAGAATTTATAGAAACTCGTTTGGCAGCCAGAAGTGGTTATCAGAGTTGTTAGAGACAGGGTCTAGGCCCTGGCAGTCCTGACAAGTTAGGCTCTGCCACAGGCACTCAATAGACCAATTTAAGAGACTCACAGTAGTGAAAATAGAGAAAGACTTAGGGAATGTGTCCACATCGGGTATAGTGAGAAGCCCCCAGGCCATCTTCAGGGACTTGACATGATCGAAGCAAACAGTATTCATAGCCAAACAGTCCTGGTTAAGGTGCAGTCCCACCTGTCCTTCGCCTGTCATTGTCTCTGCTCTGCTTTCTTTTGCAGCTGGTCTGACAAGTTGTCAGAACTGTGTGAATCCTCTTCTTAGGAGACAAGTTCATTTTCTGCCTGGTACCAAGCTTCAGCCTTTTCCTTATTCCAGCATGAGATTACTAGGAAAATGTCAATATCTTGGGATGCATTGTTTCCAAAGTCTGACGGTCAATGGGAGGGGCACAGTGTCTCCCTTAGTGTTGCCAGGATAGTCACAGGACCATGTACTCTGCCCTCCCTCTATTTCAACTTTCACGGTATGTTTGCACCTCGGGGGGAACCCTCATGTTCCCTGGCTCTGTTTATGAATCCCAAGCCAGCTTCCTCTGGATCTCAGAAAGAGGATTCTGTCACCTTCTGATGCTTGGTCTCTTCCAGTCCATACATACCAACCACTCAGCTCCTAAGTTCAGATCTCATGGGATGTTTCAGGAGCTTCTTTAGGGATCCTCAGATCTACTCACTATAGTTCATACTGTAGTGTATGTAGTTCATATATGTAGTTCAAGCTGGAGCACTTCCCAAATCCAACTCTGCTTGCAACGTCAGCCACCCTGCCCTCATGACACACTGTGTTCTGCCCCTTCCCATGTGGCAAGTACAAAGCCTTCAGCCTGGGATTCAGTGTTCACTTGGGCTAGGAGCATTGTTGCAGCTTCCCCATGCCTGTGTCAGTTTCACAGGTGTCTGTCCAGTACACTCTGATGTGTCTTCCAGCACCTTGGATAGTGCTACAGACATACGTGTACCTATAATTGTGCTCATGTGCCAATCAAAGAGGCTGCTTTGTGAGCATTTGTGTTGTTCTCTTGTCCCCTTGAGTGACCTCACTTTCCCAGCTATAGGTTTCTTCTTTCTCCCTCCTGGACGGACTAGCTCACAGGCTGTTTTGCCCCCAAAGTCTTCTTGGGATCTCTGAGGTAATGCTGTTTAGATGGGTGATGCTCGAGGCTCATTTCTGTATCACACTCGAAGTATCTTGATTCAGCCCTGTGTCTTGAAAAGTGCCACAAACATACTAACGCATGTCACATACCAATCAAGGAGCATCCAGAATTAGAGAGAGTGGCTAGACCATAAAGGCCTCTTTATTGTATTAGGCATGGATCTAACAGCCATTTGTTAAAATAGCTCTTAAATGAGTGTTTAGTTTTGCTCTACTTTAAAGTGAATTCTTGTAAGGATTTTAGAAATCTCAAAAAACTTTCTCACTCTTCTTGTGACACCTTTCTATTCTATGTGCGGGGGTTGCTTACAATGAATTTGAAAATTGTGTAAACACTAGCTAATAATATGTTATATCTGATGTTTCTTACAATTCTATTACCACTATGGTGATAACTAATACGTACTATGATGACAGCAGAGTAGCTTACTTAGATCCTTACAGCTATGTTCCAAAGTTAGGCTGCTGGTATCTGCATTTATGAATGGGGAGCCAGGGGCACGGAGAGGTTAAAAGCTATTAACAGATTCAATCTGTGGTGATCTTCAAAAGCTCATGTGCTGAAAGCTTGTGTCCCACTGAGGCGAATATTGAGAGGTGATTAGATCATCAGGGCTACAACCTCATCAATAGATTAACTTTGATGGGATTATCACTTAAGGGGTGTTGGGGGGAGGTAGAAGCTGGAGGCGGTGAGGCCTAGTTGAAGGATGTGTTCACTTCAGATACGTGCTTGAAGGTTGAGCTTTGTCCCTAGCCTTTCCCTCCTCCCACCCTTCCTCCTTCTTCCCTTTCGCTCTTTCCTTCTCCTCTCAGCCCCATCCGTCTCCTGGCATATGTGGTGAGCAGCTTCTTCTGCTGCATTTTTCCTTTTTTTAATTTTTTTAAATTTTTTTTAATTTTTATTTATTTTTGTATGTGTATGAGTGTACTGTCTGCATGCAGGTTTGTGCACCCATGTCATGCAATGCCGCGGAGGTCAGAAGAGGGTCTCGGATTCCCCTGGAACTGGAGTTCTCCTGGAATTGGAGTTACAGATGGTTCTTAACTGTCATGTGGGTGCTGGGGATCGAACCCAGGTCATCTGCAAGAGCAGTCAGTGCTCTTAACCGCTAGGCTGTCTCTCCAGGCCCCCTCTGCTGCATTTTTCCCTTAGGATGTTCTGACTCACCATAGGCCACCAAATAAACATATCCTCCTCGAAGTTGATTTTCTTAGATATTTTTGTCACCCAAACAGAAAGCTGACACAAGTGATGTACTCGAGATTTTTACAGCTAGTTTAGTAGCTGAGCCAAAATTCAAGTCAGGTAACTTGGGTCTGGAACCTATAACCATGGGTCCACTAAGCTGCAGTCACCCTCTGCTGCCACATGTTAGTCCATTCAGCAGAGGTAACAGAAGCTTCTATCCCTGGGTAAAGGTCATTGCCACTTAAGTGGTTGTTACTATTTTTAACACTTCCTATCTCTACAGGGCTTTAAAAAGCTTCCCCTTTATTCATACACTGTACCCCAAATAACCACAGAGGTGAAAGGCATGAGGGAGCAAGAATGGTTATGTCAAGTGAGATGAGGTAGCCTGGTCATTTCCACTGACTCCCACTGGACACAAAGAACACCTTGGCTCAAGATGGTATCATCTGGGGCTGGAGAGATGGCTGGAGCCTTGCCCACCTACTAAGAGTCTCACCCTTAAATGAGTCCACATTTCCCCTCCTCGCAGCCGTTGGTGGCCAGTCCTTCCTCAGGTAGAGCAGGGTTTCGTACGCGCTTCCTCGTGTCGATGCTGGGGTTTTGTCTGGCTGGAGCTTGCGTGGGATTTGTGCACGCTCTCTTTTGCTGTGACTTCATATGAGTAACTGACCAGATGCCTGGAAAACTCTGCTTGCTTGTGGTCGCCCACCTCTTCTGCTGTTAAAATCTTTCCGCCTCCCCTTCTGCGATGATCCTTGAGTCTTGGGAGGCAGAAGTTTGATATACATGTTCTATTCAGGGATGAACACTCTGCAGTCTTACTCTTTGTGTGTTGGCCAGTTTGGGTTTTCTGTGTTAATCACCACCTGCTCTATAACTAAGCTTCTCTACTGAGAGTTGAGAGATACATTAATCTATGGGGATAACAATAAGTCATTAGATATTTTAATACTGTATTTAGCTCAATAATTGTATTGGGTTTTCTCCCATGGCCTATGGGCTGCCTAGCCTCAGGTACCTGATACCTGTCAGGTATTAGCTTTGTCCAATGAAGTATTCCTTAAATCCAATTAAAAAGCCATTGGTCACTCGGGCAGTATTCCTGCCAATATTATGCCAGTGGGAGTTGTAGTTCAAAAGATTCACAGCTTGGTAAGGTTAGCACTAAATTTGCTCTTGAGGTAGCTTGCATAACACCTGCCAGCACTATGAAGCTAGACTGTAGAAGTGAGCACCAGGTTGGTTTCTTCTTGTTTGTTCTATAGCTCATGTATGCAGTGTCTGCAACACTAGACTCCTACTGTGAAATTCTGCTGGGTAGCCAAGATCAGGGGCAATGCCAGTATTATTTGAGGGTCTAAGGGATCCCTGACAACAGCTTCAAAAGAGGGAGCCCATTCCTGCCCCTGGGGTTTTACTTTACTAGCCCGCGGTGTCTAGTAGGGGCAGTGTCCCTCTGTCATAAGGTCACTCCTTTTACTCTTTTTATGATGTATAAGTTTATACTTTAAGAAGTTTCCATAGTGGCAGGTTTCCATATGGCTTTTTCTAAAGGCCCTTGGCATTGTGCTCCCTCCCCATGCCCCCTCCTCTGCGCTGCCCTCCCACCTTCTACCCTTTCTCCTCTTATTATCCCCTTTCCTATTTGTACCACTATGTTCTCTTGACAAGAGAATCTGAATCATCAACATTGCGCAGCTGTAAATCTTGCGAGCCCTCTTCCTACCTTTATAGGTACTGAATGCACGTGGCACACTGACATACCTGCAGACAACACACACACACGGTGGTGTCGCCTCCTTGCACAGGGATTCTCTGCACTCCCATTCTGTCCCTGTCCCAATATCAGAGGACAATGCAGATTTCATCTTGAGATCCTTGCAGGGGCCTAAGTTGGAAGTAATATGTCTCTTTTGCAACTCTAATTTTGGTCTGTGGGTTTTCCATTAGTGAGTTTTTATTCTCCTTTGCACAAGGGAGACCCATTTTCTATTTTTCCAAGCTTAAGAGACATGGATTTGAGAAGGAAAATATCTTTCCATATTACACCCTAAGGAGACTTGCCAAAGAGTGTGTCCTGACGCTGCTGGCTGGAGGCCCAACCCTGTTCTCAGAAGCCACGTCCGCAGTGAGCATCCACAGCTCAGGAGTCAGTGTGTTATCCAGGCGGCCTCCTCAGCAGCCCTGGACCCGGAGTGGCAGGTCAGTCCTCCCTGCCCTGGGCTGTGCTTCGAAAGCACACCATGTCCTTGGCCCCGACGCCCCCTCTGCTGGGAAGCAGCGTAGTTCCCATTCCCGGCCCTCAGCGCTCCCCACCCCTCACTGCATCACTTTTAATAATTACACAGGAAGTTCCTTTTTCTTTAAGAAAAGCCATCACAATTTTCAACTGGGTGTTAACCTTTTTTTGTTTTTGGTATTTTTTTTTTTTTTGAGTCCCCAACAGTTTTGATATGAAGAGAATGAATTACATTTTCGATTTGAGACAGTAAGTGCTTGGATTCTGTAGTAGATAACGCTGAATTTCAAAATTCTAATTTTACTTTTCTCCCCTGAAAAATGGTTCACAAATACCTTCCCTGACTCCCAGAGTCATTGCGAGGCTCAGTTGAGGACATGTGCCCAGAGTTTAAACTAGTGCCTGGTGTGAAGCACGCAGGAGTTTGTAGTTATCATTACTACCTTATCCCTTCCTATGTGAGTGTATGTGTGCACTCACCTGTTTGTTCATGGGAACATGAACCCTTGATGGCTTTGGGTCTACCTTTTCTTTGTGGGTCATTGGATGTGTTGACTACTGGATTTCTTCCCCATCTTGGGGAGGTTTTCCAATGTTACCTGAGAAACACCTCTGTTGGAGTCACGTGGAGGCCTCATTGGCATGTTAGCTATTGGGCACTGGCCAAGAACCTTTGAGTCAGAGGCTGGGTGTCAGCTCTGCCCCCAGCCTGGCCCCTTCTTTCTCAGCTCTGGTCAGCAGTCCTGCAGATGATGTGAGGTGGTCACTACGTGCTGTGCTGTCTGTATCCCCAGGAAATCCAGGACATTGGGGGTGGGAACGGGGTGGAAATGGATCAATTAATGTGGAGCCTTTGTGTGAACTTTACCCTGGCTTTATGGAGCCTGGAAACACAAGGCAGCTTGCACTCCAGCTGCTACAGCTGCTTGATTCTCCCTCACTCTCCTGTACAGGGCTCTTTAGCTGTTCAGCTCCCTGCTCTTTGCTTCTGGCCTGAGTGGAGGAACAGAGGTTCTGATAACCCAAACATTTGTTTCTCTGACTTGGGCCACACGGACATTTCCCTCAACACTTAGGCCCTCCAGACCTTACAGTTCCCTCGTAGATTCCAAGTCTGGTGTCACGTTCACGGTGACGGTGTCCCACTCCTTGTGTTGTACTCTATGACCAGCCCATAATGGCAGTAACACAAGGGTATACTTCATGCAGATTAAATAGCCTAGTTCAGGACTGGAGGTTTAGCTCATCTCTAAGTCACATGCTTAGCACATATAAGCTCCTGGATTTAATCTTCAATACTCAAACCAATAGCAATGACAATAACAACCAATAAACAAAAGCCACCAAAAATAGAAATCCAAGTTCCAATCCTGACTCAGAAATTAAGTTCCGTTACTTTTTTCAGTAGCAGTTTTATAGACCCACCGTTTCCCCCTGTAAACACAGTTGAATGCAGGTATGACCCCAGTGTTCAGACATCCCTGTATCTTATGTGGGGCCCAATCATATGACTGGACTTTGCCTAATGAGTCATTAGCAGACGTGTTGCCAGCTGAGCTTTGAAAAAGCATTCCTATTTACCTTGTTGAACCTCTGCCATCACTGAGAAAGCTGGATCCGGGATAGTCCTTCAGGTCTAGAAGGATGATTAGTAAAGTAAAATATAGTCAAGGTACCGTACGCTAGTAGAGTAGCCTAGACCAGTTGATAGACAGCTAAGTTCCAGACTTTCCCCCAATGAGCCTGAGGAAGCCCACCAAAGCTATCTGCCTGACTGCCTAGATGTAGGGACACCCGGCTAGTGTTTATACCGTGGAGGTTTCGTTGTTACACGGCATTGTCATATGGCATCTCTATGATGGGAACAGCAGCGACAGCTGTTGAATTCTGCTAGGACAGGAGCTGAGTCACACCACATGTGTTGCCTGGCACACTAAATCCTTGCTTAATAGCTGACCAGTCTTATGAGGGTGACCTAAGGAACCCTTTGTGAATCTGCGGGGCCTACACCCATCCCATCTGCTCTCAAACCCTCCTATCTCAGATCTGTACTATTACTGTTCCACATTCGCTTGGTTTCCCATAGTGGTAGAGATGTCTTCTGCTGGACAGAGACCATGAAAGAGACAGTGGGGTGCTGAGAAGCTAGGAGCTTATTTGATATGTGAAGCTGAAGGGTCTGTAAGTCCCATGAGATCCCCTGAGGGATCGGGGCCCCATCTGAAGAAGGCCCATATGTTGAGCCTCGCAACGTAACAGAGTTTGTTGGAGGGATCTGTTCCTGAATGCAGCAAGCATTTGGGGCAACTGCTCGGTACCAGCACATGCTATCCTTTCTTATCTTATTGAGCAGTAAGAGTTGTCCTGAATCTTGAAGAGGAAGAAGGTCATCTCAGAGGCCTTAAGTGAGTGACCAGGAGTTCACAGCAAAGAAAGTGTCAACATGAATATTTAGGTGCAGGGCTGTCTGACAGCAAAGTGCAGACTCTCTTAAACCATTACCCTGTGGGAGGACCATGGCAGGCATCTAGGCCAATTCTAGGTTTCACTAGAAGGAATCCAACTAGTGGAGATATGTCCTTCTTAGGGCTGCATGCTGCTTGCTGATTGGGCCTAGGTTACCTGTAACATTTGTGTCGATCTCATGGGTCAGGGAGTGTTACTGGGTGAGTTGTTCCCAAAGGCACTGTTGCTGGAGCTTCATGTGAATACCAGGAGAGAAACACTGTCCCATACCTGAGATGCTGTGTGCGTGTATGGCAGGGAAGCCAAGCAAAATCAGGAAGCGGATGTATGCCAGGAGGAGGTGCCAGGGCTGCCTCAGGGTTGACATGTCCAGCCTACCCCCAGAAAAGCCGAGGAAGGAGCCCCCATTCCCAGGCACCTGCCAGCCAGTGCAGGGTGGCACAGGGGTAGTGCCAGGGGTGCTCCCGGATACTCTTCCTACCGGCACTGGCCGTACATAACCCCTGCTTGGCTGGCTGCCATCCAGACCTGCCATCCTCATGTTTGCTTGGCAGGTCAGGGCAAGGAAACAGGATGCTTCCGTTGGGCCCACAGGCGTTCCAGGCCTCAGGGGCCAGCTCCTGGGGTAGGCGCTCTCGGGATCTGTTTCCTGCCCTCTGTAGACCTGGCTTTCTCAGCTACCTGACAGGCAGTTGGTAATCTCACCACGTCCTCATGTAAGCCAGGGATGAAGGCAGGAGGCCTGGCCCATCTATACAGAGTAGTCCTAGAGAAGGGCTCCCAGGATGCAACTGACAGCCGTCTCCCCAGCATTCCCAAACAGTTTTTATCTGGCCCGATCAGGAGGATTTACTGGGCAGCTGGGCATGGCAGCAACATATTCTTGTCATTCCAGTATTCAGGGAAGTCGAGGCAAGAAAATGCAGGCTCAAGAGCAGATAGAGGTACATGATGAGACCTTGTCTCAAAAAAAAAAAAGATTATTTCTTGGACTTCAGCTGAGAGCCTCTGGTACTGCTACTACCTTGCCTGTCCTCACATAGATGTTATGAATTCTTGATAAGTCCCAGACTGGCCTGAGCTTGCTGTGCAGTCAAGGATGACCTTGAACTTGTGATCCTCCGGCTTCCATGTGCCAGGTCCTGGGATCATAGGTGTGTACCACAACATTGGGCTTTATGTGGGGCTACCAGGTCTTTGTTTTGATGGGGTAGTGGTGATTAAACCAAAGATTTCAGACATGCAGTTAGCACTTTGCTAACTGAGCTGCCTCCCTAGATCCCTGAATGGTTTAAACTCACCCAGTCTCAATGCAGCTCCCTTTCTGTTAGAAGCAGGCAAGGAACTGGTTCCGAGGCCGTTTCTTAGCAGAGTTTCCACCTTGACAAGGCAGCGTGGCAGAAGTTAACACACAGAGCATACAGAGTGCTTGACAGCAGGTAGATTTTTCTTATACGCACGATTGTCTCGTGAATGGCACATTCTCAGTTTTGTGTTTTATAGATGGGGGAACCAAGTCCCAGAGGGCTGGAACCCTTATCCAGTGCTGACAGGCAGCAGCAGGGAAGGGAGTGCTGGCTCCCTCTCTAAAGCAGGCCTCATTTCTCATTCTCTTTTGTAGAACCAAATGGGCATTAGAAACCTGGGACAGCCTGGCGGCCTGTACTCACAGGTTATAGGCTCTGCTATCCCACATCCTGTCCAAGCTGTCAAACTGCTCTCTGAGGGAGGACACAGAGGTGATGTGGGTCTTTCAAGGCAGAGGTGAAGGATGCATACCCCAGCCTCTCCATTTCCACCTCTGTGATCCTTCTTCTGCTTCCTTCAGAGGACAAATGTGTCAGGGGGCTGAGGAGAGGGAACCCCCACCTCCTGGGCTGGGTAGCCACTGGAAGGCACTTACAATCTGCAGTTCTGTTTTAGGACCAACAAGTTCCAATATAAACCTCTTCCTTACAGCCTCCCTGGCTAGAACCTGGAGCTGCGGGCTGGAGAGAACATCCTGGCAGATCTTCTGCATAGGCCCCTCATTTACAGAAAGTGAAGGTCCCTCAGGCCTGTGTCTGGCTCTGGCTGGGTTCCAGGGAGGCACTGACTGGGCGGGCCATGGGATCCAGGCCCCACCCACCTGGGCCTCTGAGGCTTGCCTCCGGTCTTAGCAACTCCCTGACCCTGCTGCTTGCTCTCGTCCCTCTGAGCTCTCTAAAGCTACCTGTCGTGACCCTTCAAACTGTTCTGTAGTCCCCCTGGTTCCACTAATGTGGCTGTCACATTCAGGAAGAACCTAAAATCCCCAGGAGTGGGGCCCAGGCTGTCACTCTTTGTGTTCAGAGGTGGAGAAAAGAGCCAGTCCACAGGACTCCTGCTTTGCACAGTGGACTCTGCATCCCTGGAAGCTAGGTGGTAAGGTCACGCTGGGCACAATGTTGAATGCTTCACTCTTCACAGTCTCTGTGGAATACAGGACTCCCTCTATACATGGAGCCAGTGCCCTTGGAAGCTGGCAAGCAGCTGTTAGAGGAGTACTTGGCCCAAGACAGGAGTCCTAACTTGTGACTTTATCTACCTACCAGAACACTGAGGTCTCTGACTGCCCAGCTGACCCTTACAGCACACATGCTTCATAGGGTGAAGTCACCTCAGAGTCACATCTAATTGGTAGCATCAAGAGGAGCGTTCAGGTGCTTCATCTAACTCCGAATTAGAGAATATGATTCTATGCTGTTTGTTTGTATTTACATTTTATATTGAATTTTTATGTATTTCATACACTATCTTTGTGTGTGTGTGTGTGTGTCTTTTCAAGACAGGGTCTCCCTGTAGCCCCAGCTGTCCTGGAACTCACTCTGTAGACCAGGCTGGCCTTGAACTCACAAAGATCCGCCTGCCTCTGCCTCCTAAGTGCGCCACCATGCCCGGCTTCGTACACAATATCTTAAACGATCTTTATTCTCCTTTCCCTGCTGGCACCCCGTAGCCCTCCTTCCCAATTCGGAAGGCAATGAACCAGGGGCTCAGGGACTATTTAGGAAGATGGCGGGGGGTGGAGGGGCGGGGGAGTGGGAAGATTGTAAGAGAGAGGAGAGGAGATATAGGACTACATGGAAATAAAACTTTACGGGCTCCTGGGACCTTGGTCATATGAACTTACAGCAATGGTGACAGCATGCACAAGACCCATGCAAGCTCAAGCAGACAAAACCCCAACACAGAGCTGTGGAAATGGGGAGCAGGCCCTAGTCATAACTGAAGAACTATTGGCAGCTGATTACTGCTGGATGAGGGAGAGCTGATCTTTAAGGAAGAGACTCTAGATAGGCTGATTGGTCCCCAGTGGATGAACTTGCACTGAGGGACGTCAAGGGACACTGACTTGACGTGATAGACCGTAAAAGAAATGTCTGCCCTGTTTTTATACTAGACAGATGCTTTGATCCCATCGATCTGATAGGAATGCCTGGGGATTTTAGGTTCTTCCTGAAGATGAGAGACACATTAGTGGAACCAGGGGTACTACACAGGAGCTTGTAATGAAGGGTCACAACAGGTAGCATTAGAGGGCACAGAGGGATGAGAGCCCAGCATCGAGTGCTAATGTGGTAGCTGCCCATGTAGGATGAAAGACCTGTGGGAGGGAATTTCTGAACTCACAAAACCTTAACAGAGTTCCTTGAATCCCTTGCAAACAGGTTTGCTCTCAGACTTGGAATGTAGCTCAGTTGGTAGGGTGCTTCATGCACAATCCCTGGGTTTGACTCCTGGCACTATGTCAAACAAGATGGTGCCACATGCCTAGAATCCCACCACTCAGAAGGTAGAAGTTCACACTCATTCTGTTACATAGTGTGCTTAGGTCCAACTTGGGTTTAACAGAAAGTTTTGCTCTCCACTGACTTCTACATACCAGGCCTTGCCAAGGCCTCGGCTTCCTCCATGCCTGAGGCCTCTTGTTTGCATACTGTCTCTCTCCCATGGGCAGAGACTGCCCAGTGCCAACAGTACCTTGCACTCCCAACCCTTACTCTGTGCCCCCCTTTTCCCGCCCTCTATCCCACCACAGTCTCCCGCCAGTTCATCCCACAGAGGCCTCCTTTTGTTCAGCCATCTCAGTTTCAGGCAGACCTGTCCAGCCTGGTCCCCCAGCCTGCTTCATTCACCCTTTTGAAGCCTTGACCGCCAGCCAAGCACACAAGTGAGAGTCTGGTGCCAGAGCCCGGTGGCTGCTTGCTGCCTTGCTGCCTTCCCAGACCTGGCTGCCCCAAGGCCCATTCACACGGGGACAGAAATGTCAAGATATCCACCTTGGCTGGCACGTATATGCCATCTGGGGCTGCCAGCTGGGTCCATTCCCACAGCACAGAGTCCTTTCTCTGACCTCTTCTTCCTCCATGAGGGAAGCTCTCTGATCTTTCCCAGGCCAGGCAGTGCATACCCTGTCCCCACCAAGAATCCCAGGCAGTAGGAACGGATTGACCTAGCTGGGTTCTGAGCTTTTGAGGAGAGGCAGAGTGCTGTAGAGGGACATAGTGCAGGCTATGGCTTTAGACTCTGAAAGAGCACTTTACTCTGCCACCCTCCCTAGATGTCTCCTGCTTCATGCTTCACTACCCTGTTCTGTACATGGGCATCTGTCCAGTACACTCACATCAGTGAGGGCCAAGGAGAAGCTGTGGAATAGCTCAGTGTTAGTGTTGCACAGAAAGTAGCTACCAGTACTGTTACTGTATGTGGTCTGTCACCCTAGCTGTTGAGTGATCTCTGCGGGCCAGGAAGAGGAGGATGCTGTACAGAAGCTTCATTGAGTCTCATCACCTGCAGTACCCTGGCTACCTACCGCTGTTCGCCACTTAAGATCCAGGTAAGAAAAAGAGATTGTGCTTCCGTTCTTAGTGTCTAGTTTAAAAGGCAGTAAATACTCATGGTGCAGTTTAGGAAATTCAGATAAAGTGGAGGACAAGTAAAATAGTTACGCTATTCTGATCCATGCAGTTGAGGACACACAGATGCACACACATGCTGCAGTTCATACTCTGTGTCATAGACACATACACATATATAAAATCATCATCCATGTATTTATTGCCATTTTGCACATACACACGTGTATATAATACATTCATTTACTATTTTTCATTTCATGTTTTATTAATTTTATATACATACTGTTTCATAACATATGTTTGAAAAGAGTAAGAATGAGCTCCTAGGTCAGTCGCAGCCAGTTTTGCCATTTGGCTGACCTTCAGTGACTTTTGTCTTGATAGGAAATGTTTCTACAGGGAAAATGTAAAGGGCACATGGCTTGTCTTAATATAGACTCACCACGTCCTTCTGACTGATGAGGAAGGTGAGGCAACTTAAGTGTCCACGGTTATCAGGCTACTTGGGGACATGGCACTTCTCGATGAATGTCTTCGGGGTTCCTTGAGGGAGACTCAGCAAGCATCTGAGCTCTGTGAGGACAGGGGCCCTGCTCTCTCATCAGTGTTCCCTTGCCCCTAATGCAGATGGGTGTCTATCCTATTAAGAGCTATCGAGGGACTGAACATGGGATGCTATGAGGCTTTTTTGAGTCTCATCTTACTTAGCATCCTTCATGACACACAATGCGATGCCTCACTAGTCTGTATATCCCTCAAGACCTGACATGTCGTTTGTCTTTGAATCCCTTGGCTCCACCCCAGCCAGCCTTGGATCAGGTATGGTAGACGCTAACATAGGCCTCTCTTCCAGACCTTCTAAACTCATTCATCCTAGGCAGGAGTTAAGCTCCTTAGATTCAGCACACTGCCAACAATCTGTCTGCCACTGCTGGACCAGGAGAAACTTGGATGTGAGCTCCCGCCTGGCACACCTGCCTGGCACACCTTGGCTGTTCCAGGATAGATCCCCTGGCCGAGGGTGTGTAGCACCTGGAGTGGTTACAAGGCCTGGCACTTCCTTTTTGTGACTCTCCTGGATTGGGTCGCTGGTGGTTGGTGGCTGGCAGGGGATGGATACTTGGCACAGCTGCCGGCTGGGCCTTTGATCACACCAGGGTCGCCTGTCCAGCCCAGAGCATTGTAGAACACAAAAGCTTCAGAAAGCAGCACAAATAATGTGAGACGCCAGGGAACTAAAGGGAGCTTATCAGCCTGTCTCCTGGTTACAGGTCTAGGATGTGGGAGGGGCCTTGTGGTGGCTGGCTCATTGCAAGGGCCACACAGCCTTGTCCACACAGCGTTAACCTTGAAACTTGTAAGGGCCCTTGGCTTTTCCGAGCTTCCACTGCTCTAAACTTATACTGCTTAAGAGCCCAAACTCAGAGTAAGTTGATGTACTTCAATTACCTATGTTTTCTCTCTCTCTCCCTCCCTCTCCCCTCCCTTTCTTTCTCCACCCCCCCGCCCGTGTGTGTGTGTGTGTGTGTGTGTGTGTGTGTGTGTGTGTGTGTGTGAAACAACTACAGCAACAGGTAATATCTACTGAGCATTATTATCTACCAAAAAGTGTCTCAATTGTCTTACATCTCTTCACTATGTAATGTTCATAATGAGGTTGGTGGCACTAGTATCCACAGCCGATCTAGAATTCAGATCTCATAGACTGGTTGTGACGTGCACAGGTACAGCACTGCTCTACTTTCTGTTCTCTCTCATTCGAGTATATGTTTGCTGTCACAAAGCTGAGGTTAACCGTCATGATGGTGCTGATGGTGAGGACGACGGGCATTTTGTATGGCCACGTACCTTCTGCTGACAACTGCAGCTGCGCTGTTCAGCATGAGAGGCCACAGCTGGGAAAGTATAGAAGCTGCTGCCACACACAGTGTGACTCCATGGTGACCCAGGGTTGCCAAACCCTCTGAGACTACATCAGGAGGAGGAAAAGGTCACTTCCTTTCCAGGTGCCTTCATGAATGTGGCCTAACCTCTGGGGACACAGGACCGAGGCTGTAGTTAGATTAGTGCTGAGCCTCTCACGAAAATAGTGGGAGCCAGAAACCACTCACTGAGGAAGACAGTCCTGTATCTCACTGAATCTGCTGTGACTCTGGGAGGTGCCGGGTGTTACTGATTCATGTTAAGGTATGTGTATCTGTTGTATCAGTTATTCAGAGGCACAGTAATACCAGGTAACAAGCATCAGGAACCAGTGGCTGTCCAGGAAGGGATTAGTGTCCACATGGCTGCTGTACTTTCCAAGCAGCCTGCTAGCCTTGGCTGATTCTCTCTGGGACTGGGGCTTGACAAACTCCCGGCTGACCTGATTTAGCTGGAGTGACAGGCATGTCCCGACCCTGCTGCTGAAAATGCTTCACCTCCTTCTGGTACCTGCAGAAAAGCCAGGGCACTGTCCTCCCAGTGAGAGCAAAAGCAAGGACAAGACCTTTCCCACAGCTTCCCCTGGATGGCAAGCCAAGGCTGGCAACCTGGGAGTCTGCAGAGAAAGGTCTCCTGGGAGGCAGCATCCTGGAGCAATGGGGCCTCCAGCCATCCGTTCTTTTACTGCGAAGTGGAAACCCAGGCCATACATCTAAGAGAGAATTGCTCTGTGAGGATAGAAACTAGATTCCTGTAAGCCCTTCATCCTTGGTGTCTAGTGTTGTTCCACTCTTCTTCCCATTCTGTGCCCCCTACCCCCACCCCCGCTTCATCCTTGGAAGCTCAAAGAAGAACCAATGCTGAATTAAGACTTTGACCTTTGTCCTGGAGGCCACTCTTCTGGTAACACTTTTTCTGCAACCTGCTCACTCTCCATGAAAGAAGACAAATCTGAAAATACTTTGGGATGGCCAGAGGTTGGGGCTGGACAGTCACCTGCTGGGGCAGCCACCTCCCCACAGCATACGGCCTTTCTTACTTTGGCCTTTGGCCTTATTTAAGTGCAAAGACTTGAACAGGAAAGAGAAACAAGATGCTGTCCTCCTCCTCCTCCTCTTCTTCCTTCCATCCTCTCCCTCCTCCTCCTCCTCTTCTTCCCTCCATCCTCTCCCCCTCCTCCTCTTCTTCCCTCCATCCTCTCCCTCCTCCTCCTCTTCTTCCCTCCATCCTCTCCCTCCTCCTCCTCTTCTTCCCTCCATCCTCTCCCTCCTCCTCCTCTTCTTCCCTCCGTCCTCCTCACCATTCCTCCTCTTGCTCTTCCCAAGCAAACCTGTTCCCTCAAACCAGGAGATCTACAGGAGAGGAGCCACCTGCTTGCCAGCTGTCCTGCTGTTTAGGCTGTGAGGGCTATGCAGACACACAGAAGACTCACTGGGGACTTCCAGCCTGCAGCCGTTGAGCTGCCAATACCTCTCGTTTATAGACACAACATGTTGATATCTAAGTCTGTGCCTCCAGCTCCTTCTGCTGTTTCTGGGCATTTAATTACAATGGACACCTTGCTAGCTACTGGGTATCCAAGAAAGAATACAGAATGGTGCTGGGGCAAGGCAAGTCAAATGTGTGGTCAGCTGGGTAATGGCTTCCAACCATGTCCATAGCCTACTCATGGCAAAAGGGTTTTGCAGACTGGATTAAGATGCTAGAATATGCTGGATCATCCAAGTGTGGGTAGCTTCCTCTTAAGCATCCTGATGGAGAGAGGCAGAAGGCNTCCTCTCCCCCTCTTCTTCTTCTTCCCTCCATCCTCTCCCCCTCTTCCTCTTCTTCCCTTCGTCCTCTCCCTCCTCCTCCTCCTCTTCCCTCCGTCCTCTCCCCCTCTTCCTCTTCTTCCCTCCGTCCTCTCCCCCTCTTCCTCTTCTTCCCTCCGTCCTCACCCCCTCTTCCTCTTCTTCCCTCCATTCTCTCCCTCCTCCTCCTCTTCTTCCCTCCATCCTCTCCCTCCTCCTCCTCTTCTTCCCTCCGTCCTCCTCACCATTCCTCCTCTTGCTCTTCCCAAGCAAACCTGTTCCCTCAAACCAGGAGATCTACAGGAGAGGAGCCACCTGCTTGCCAGCTGTCCTGCTGTTTAGGCTGTGAGGGCTATGCAGACACACAGAAGACTCACTGGGGACTTCCAGCCTGCAGCCGTTGAGCTGCCAATACCTCTCGTTTATAGACACAACATGTTGATATCTAAGTCTGTGCCTCCAGCTCCTTCTGCTGTTTCTGGGCATTTAATTACAATGGACACCTTGCTAGCTACTGGGTATCCAAGAAAGAATACAGAATGGTGCTGGGGCAAGGCAAGTCAAATGTGTGGTCAGCTGGGTAATGGCTTCCAACCATGTCCATAGCCTACTCATGGCAAAAGGGTTTTGCAGACTGGATTAAGATGCTAGAATATGCTGGATCATCCAAGTGTGGGTAGCTTCCTCTTAAGCATCCTGATGGAGAGAGGCAGAAGGCTAAGTGTCCTGATAGGAGAGGGGCAGAAAGAGCCGTGACAACCCATTGTGGGGGAGCTGGTGTGTCATAGAAACAGAGAACTAGAGACCAGAGTGGCATAGCCAGGAGCCAGGGCATGGTGGCAGCTTTGAGGTCCAGCCACATCTCCCTGACAAGAGTGGCAGCCAAGTGAGCCACTGACGAAGACCTTGTGGTTTAACACACCAGTCTCCGATATCTCCAACAGCAAAATCCCTTCTGTTGGACCCCTTTCCTGGGAGGGATTTTAACAATCAAACTTCATCTTTTATATATTTTTTCTTATCTACACAGATCTGGCCAGTGGGTGGGGGATGTGAGCTGGGTTGCTAGGCTGAATTGACAGTGTTCTGACCAGTATGAAGTAGATATACATGATACATTAGGGCACAGCTGTGCTTTTATGGAAAACAAGGTTCTATATACTTGACAGACTGAAAAATTGCCTACAGGCTCTAATAGGGGTCTTCAGATGAAGAGTGCACCACAGATACAAACTCTGTAATCTGGCATCGCCAGTTTGGCTGAAGCATCCACAGAAGTACCTCTGAACACCAGGTTTCTCTGGGCATCTCCACCCCATGTCCCTACACTGGGTGAGCAGTGTCATTACTCAACCAGAATTGTTCAACATTTCATGTGCTTGGAAATTCTCTGGTTGTAAGGTTGCTGGGGCAGCTATGACCACTGCCCTGGAGTCCGGATAGACCAAGAGGAGCCCAAGAAAGTGGCCGTATAGTCTCTGCTGAGGCTGCAGACTAGGAGAGAAAATAACATGCTCCGGGCATGGTGGTGCACACCTTTAATCCTAGAACTCAGGAGGCAGTGGCAGGTGGATCTTTTGTGACAAGGCCAGCCTGGTCTACAGAGTGAGTTCCAGTACAGCTGGGGCTATAGGGAGACCCTGTCTCAAAAGACCAAAAAAAAAAAAAAAAGAAAGAGAGAAAATAACATGCTAACAGACTCAAGTGCAGAGGTCTCTGAGGTAAACGAGCCTTGCCAGTGTGCACGTTACCCTGTCGCCAGTGTGCACGTCACCCTGTTGTCAGCCTTGCATCTCTCACTTGCATCAGTTCTAGATCATTCCACCAACTCCTCAGCAGGGCCCAGTTCCCACTAACTACCTCTCCAGGGACAAAATCTTTTACTGCTTGTGAAAACCTGCGCTGTGGTCGGCTGTAGCCTACCAAGCTAATGGAAAGGCATTCTGTGAAATGGCGGAGACCCAGTTCATTAGGCTTTGTGAGAAGAGACCTCGTGTGGACCACACATAGGTCCTGGGAGGCCCGAACAGTCTTCACGGGAAAGATAATATATTTCTTTTCTTCCTCGATGTCTTCATCCAAGGACTCAGAATACAGAGCCTGATGGGGCCAGGGCTTTGGGCTCAGGCCTGTCAGGAAAAGAGCAGGGGACAGGTGGGGAGAGGGATCAGCCTGCTGGCCAGGAGTCCTTCTGGGGTACCCCGAACCCCTCCTCTTGGCCTTGGCAGACTTTCTCTGTCCTGATCACCATCAAATACATGTCCTCTTTCTTGTTTTGTTCTCTGCATTTCCTCTGACTGTTGGTGTGTGAAATTGTAGCCACTTGGCACCCAGTTTGTGGAGGTTCTGGGACAGCTGCTGAGGTCCTGTACTCCTCCCTCCTTCCCCCAACCTACCCCTCCTTCTCTTCTCCCTTTCCCTACCTGGCCACTTAACTTCTTTTTCTCAATGTGGTTCAAAGAATAATGTACACTACCATTGCCTTAGGGACTTTGCCAAAGACAATCATCCTATCCTGCCCCTCCTCACCTGGACTTAAGTCTTTCTGGTGCTCTGATCCCTCCCATTGTCCTCAGGTTAATGCCTTTCTTTTGGCAGGATTAGATAGTCCCTGGTAGGGGCTCCATTGCTCCCATACAGGTAAGCTTCTGGAAATGTCCTGTCTGGACTAGAAGAGATGGCCAGTCACAGGAATACATCTTAGCTGCAGACAGCAAAAAGCAAATGGAGGAGGAAGGGGGCAGGGTAAGGAGTGTGGTTCCGCCTGACAAGATGAGGCCCTTGGAGACCATGAAGCAGGCTGTTGGGAAGTCCAAGCTACTAAATGTAGGGGAGGCAATGATGTGGTAGCGGGGTAGAAGCAGAGGGCACTGTGGGATGTGACGGGAAAGTCTTCTCCAGGTGAACTCTGGGTAGTGTGGGGTATATCGAGTGCCAGAAAAAAGACTTATTTTGTGTAACTAGAGACCTATGCTTCTACTTGAACTCAACATGGGGAATAAGGTGTTTATTTGTTTGTTTTGCAGATATGGGATGGAATTGCTATGTTGGAGAGGCTGGTCAGAGGACACAATAGAAATACATATTTAAATAGAGGAAGAAACTTTATATTTGCATCTGGTGTGTGAAGGTAAATTTAATGTCATTACTTAGAGTATGTTCCTCAGGTATTTGATTAAATCCCAATTCTGGTATCACTGAGAAGGTACAGTTTTTGTTCCTTTGTTCTTTTCATTTTTCTTTTCTTTCCCTCCCTCCCTCCCTCCCTCCCTCCCTTCCTTCCTTCTTTCCTTCCTTCCTTCCTTCCTTCCTTCTTTCCTTCCTTCCTTCTTTCCTTTGGATTCTTGTGCCTCAATGTTGGCTGTGCAGACTAGAATCCTTAATACTGCACCTGCTAGATCCTCTGCAGCCCTGTTCCACCAGCCTTGTGTGTGTGGGGGTTGTGTTGCTACTTTGGCCCCCACTCCAGTACCCTGTTTTACCTGCTGGCCATGAGTCTATGTCCCCCCACAATGAGCACTGGAACCCAAAGCTAAGAGATTTCCGGGTAACACCAAGCATCCATGGGTGCAGGGTTGTGCGCNTGTGTGTGTGTGTGTGTGTGTGTGTCGTGGTGTTGTGTGAAACAACTTACAGCAACAGGTAATATCTACTGAGCAGTTATTATCTACCAAAAATGGTGTCTCAAATGTCTTACATTCTCTTCACTAGTAATTTTCATAATGATGTGTTGGTGCACTAGTATCCACAGCCGATCTAGAATTCAGACTCATATAGACTGGTTTGACGTGCACAGGATAAGCACTGCTCTACTTCTGTTCCTCTCTCATTTCGAGATATGTTTGCTGTCACAAAGCTGAGGTTAACCGTCCATGATGGTGGCTGTTGGTGAGGACGAACGGGCATTTTGTATGGCCACGTACCTTCTGCTGACAACTCAGCTGCGCTGTTCAGCATGAGAGGCCAACAGTGGGGAAAGTATAGAAGCTGCTGCCACATCACAGTGTACTCCATGGTGATCCCAGTGTTGCCCAAAACCCCTCTGATGACTACATCTAGGAGGAGGATAAAGTCACTTCCTTTCCAGGTGCCTTCATGAATTGGCCTAACCTCTGGGACACAGTGACCGTAGCTTAGTTAGTATTAGTGCTGAGCCTCTCACAAAATAGTGGAGAAAGCCAGAAACCACTCACCTAGGAAGACATGTCCTGTATCTCACTGAATCTGCCTGTGACTCTGGGAGGTGCCGGGTGTTACTGATTCATGTTAAGGTATGTGTATCTGTTGTATCAGTTATTCAGAGGCACAGTAATACCAGGTAACAAGCATCAGGAACCAGTGGCTGTCCAGGAAGGGATTAGTGTCCACATGGCTGCTGTACTTTCCAAGCAGCCTGCTAGCCTTGGCTGATTCTCTCTGGGACTGGGGCTTGACAAACTCCCGGCTGACCTGATTTAGCTGGAGTGACAGGCATGTCCCGACCCTGCTGCTGAAAATGCTTCACCTCCTTCTGGTACCTGCAGAAAAGCCAGGGCACTGTCCTCCCAGTGAGAGCAAAAGCAAGGACAAGACCTTTCCCACAGCTTCCCCTGGATGGCAAGCCAAGGCTGGCAACCTGGGAGTCTGCAGAGAAAGGTCTCCTGGGAGGCAGCATCCTGGAGCAATGGGGCCTCCAGCCATCCGTCTTTTACTGCGAAGTGGAAACCAGGCCATACATTCTAAGAGAGAATTGCTCTGTGAGATAGAAACTAGATTCTGTAAGCCCTTCATCCTTGGTGTTATGTGTGTTCCACCTTCTTCCCATTCATGTGCCCCCTACCCCCACCCCCGCTTCATCCTTGGAAGCTCAAAGAAGAACCAATGCTGAATTAAGACTTTGACCTTTGTCCTGGAGGCCACTCTTCTGGTAACACTTTTTCTGCAACCTGCTCACTCTCCATGAAAGAAGACAAATCTGAAAATACTTTGGGATGGCCAGAGGTTGGGGCTGGACAGTCACCTGCTGGGGCAGCCACCTCCCCACAGCATACGGCCTTTCTTACTTTGGCCTTTGGCCTTAGTTTAAGTGCAAAGACTTGAACAAAGAGAAAAAGAGTTCTGCTCCCCTCTTCCACCTCCAACCTGTCGCCGCTATTCTCACCTCTGCGAGCCCCTCCCTGGTTCCTCCTCCTCCCCTCTCTCTTCTCTCATCCTTCCTCTCCAGCTCGATCTCCCTCTCCTCTCCCTCCCTTCTCCTCCCTCGTCTCCTCCTTCCCTCCACTCTTTCCCTCCATCCCTCATCCCTCCTCCTCTTCGCTTCCCTCCATCCTCTCCCCTCTCCTCCCATTCTTCCCTCCATCCTCTTCTGTCCCCTCCATTCCTCTTCCCTTCCCTCCATCTTTCCCCCATCTCTCCCCCTTCCCTCACTCCGTTTCTTCCCTCATTCCTCATCCTCCCCCCTCCCCTCCCTTCCATTCTTCCGCCTCCATCCCCTCCTCCTCCTCCTCCTCTCCTTCCTCTCCATCATTTTTCTCCTCCTCCTTTTTTTTTTTTTTTTTTTCCTCTCCCTCTCCTCTTCTTCCCTCACGCCCTATCCTTTCTCCCTCTCCCTCTCTCTTCCCTTTCTTCCTCATCCTCTCCTCTTCCTCCTCCTCTTCTTCCCTCCATCCTCTTCCTCCCTCCTCCTCCTCTTCTTCCTCCGTCCTTCCCCTCCTCCTCTTCTCCCTCCATCCTCCTTCTTCGTTCCTCCATCCTCTCCCTCTTCCTCCTCTTCTTCCTCCATACTCTCCCTCCTCCTCCTTCTTCTTCCTCCTCCATCCTCCCTTCTCTCCCTCTTCTTCCCCTCCATTCCTCTCCCCTCCTTCTCTCTTTCTACCTCCATCCCCCCTCCTTTCTCCTCTCTTCTCCGCCGTCCTCTCTCCTCCTCTCTCCTCTCTCTCCTTCCCTCGTCCCTCTCCCTCTTCCTTTCTTCCCTCCATCTCTCCCCCTCTCTCCTCTTCTGCCTCCATCCTCTCTCTCCTTGCTTCTTCTTCCCTTCCATCCTGCTCCCTCTCCTCCTCTTGCTTCCTCCACCTCTCCCCCTTCTCTTCTTCTTCCCTCCATCCTCTCCCCCTCTTCCTCTTCTTACCTTCGTCCTCTCCCTCCTCCTCTCCTCTTCCTCCTCCTCTCCCCCTCTTCTCTTCTTCCCTCCGTCCTCTCCCCTCTTCCTCTTCTTCCTCCGTCCTCACCCCCTCTTCCTTCTTCTTCCTCCATTACTCTCCCTCCTCCTCCTCTTCTTCCTCCATCCTCTCCCTTCCTCCTCTTCTTCCCTCCGTCCTCTCACCATTCCTCCTCTTGCTCTTCCCAAGCAAACCTGTTCCCTCAAACCAGGAGATCTACAGGAGAGGAGCCACCTGCTTGCCAGCTGTCCTGCTGTTTAGGCTGTGAGGGCTATGCAGACACACAGAAGACTCACTGGGGACTTCCAGCCTGCAGCCGTTGAGCTGCCAATACCTCTCGTTTATAGACACAACATGTTGATATCTAAGTCTGTGCCTCCAGCTCCTTCTGCTGTTTCTGGGCATTTAATTACAATGGACACCTTGCTAGCTACTGGGTATCCAAGAAAGAATACAGAATGGTGCTGGGGCAAGGCAAGTCAAATGTGTGGTCAGCTGGGTAATGGCTTCCAACCATGTCCATAGCCTACTCATGGCAAAAGGGTTTTGCAGACTGGATTAAGATGCTAGAATATGCTGGATCATCCAAGTGTGGGTAGCTTCCTCTTAAGCATCCTGATGGAGAGAGGCAGAAGGCTAAGTGTCCTGATAGGAGAGGGGCAGAAAGAGCCGTGACAACCCATTGTGGGGGAGCTGGTGTGTCATAGAAACAGAGAACTAGAGACCAGAGTGGCATAGCCAGGAGCCAGGGCATGGTGGCAGCTTTGAGGTCCAGCCACATCTCCCTGACAAGAGTGGCAGCCAAGTGAGCCACTGACGAAGACCTTGTGGTTTAACACACCAGTCTCCGATATCTCCAACAGCAAAATCCCTTCTGTTGGACCCCTTTCCTGGGAGGGATTTTAACAATCAAACTTCATCTTTTATATATTTCTCATTTCTACACAGATCTGGCCAGTGGGTGGGGGATGTGAGCTGGGTTGCTAGGCTGAATTGACAGTGTTCTGACCAGTATGAAGTAGATATACATGATACATTAGGGCACAGCTGTGCTTTTATGGAAAACAAGGTTCTATATACTTGACAGACTGAAAAATTGCCTACAGGCTCTAATAGGGGTCTTCAGATGAAGAGTGCACCACAGATACAAACTCTGTAATCTGGCATCGCCAGTTTGGCTGAAGCATCCACAGAAGTACCTCTGAACACCAGGTTTCTCTGGGCATCTCCACCCCATGTCCCTACACTGGGTGAGCAGTGTCATTACTCAACCAGAATTGTTCAACATTTCATGTGCTTGGAAATTCTCTGGTTGTAAGGTTGCTGGGGCAGCTATGACCACTGCCCTGGAGTCCGGATAGACCAAGAGGAGCCCAAGAAAGTGGCCGGTATAGTCTCTTGCTGAGGCTGCAGACTAGGAGAGAAAATAACATTGCTCCGGCATGGTGGTGCACACCTTTAATCCTAGAATCCAGGAGGCAGTGGCAGGTGGATCTTTGTGACAAGCCAGCCTGGTCTACAGAGTGAGTTCCAGGAAAAAAAAAGACCCTGTCTCAAAAGACCAAAAAAAAAAAAAAAAGAAAAGAAGAGAGAATACATGCTAACAGACTCAAGTGCAGAGGTCTCTGAGGTAAACGAGCCTTGCCAGTGTGCACGTTACCCTGTCGCCAGTGTGCACGTCACCCTGTTGTCAGCCTTGCATCTCTCACTTGCATCAGTTCTAGATCATTCCACCAACTCCTCAGCAGGGCCCAGTTCCCACTAACTACCTCTCCAGGGACAAAATCTTTTACTGCTTGTGAAAACCTGCGCTGTGGTCGGCTGTAGCCTACCAAGCTAATGGAAAGGCATTCTGTGAAATGGCGGAGACCCAGTTCATTAGGCTTTGTGAGAAGAGACCTCGTGTGGACCACACATAGGTCCTGGGAGGCCCGAACAGTCTTCACGGGAAAGATAATATATTTCTTTTCTTCCTCGATGTCTTCATCCAAGGACTCAGAATACAGAGCCTGATGGGGCCAGGGCTTTGGGCTCAGGCCTGTCAGGAAAAGAGCAGGGGACAGGTGGGGGAGAGGATCAGCCTGCTGGCCAGGAAGTCCTTCTGGTACCCCGAACCCCTCCTCTTGGCCTTGGCAGACTTTCTCTGTCCTGATCACCATCAAATACATGTCCTCTTTCTTGTTTTGTTCTCTGCATTTCCTCTGACTGTTGGTGTGTGAAATTGTAGCCACTTGGCACCCAGTTTGTGGAGGTTCTGGGACAGCTGCTGAGGTCCTGTACTCCTCCCTCCTTCCCCCAACCTACCCCTCCTTCTCTTCTCCCTTTCCCTACCTGGCCACTTAACTTCTTTTTCTCAATGTGGTTCAAAGAATAATGTACACTACCATTGCCTTAGGGACTTTGCCAAAGACAATCATCCTATCCTGCCCCTCCTCACCTGGACTTAAGTCTTTCTGGTGCTCTGATCCCTCCCATTGTCCTCAGGTTAATGCCTTTCTTTTGGCAGGATTAGATAGTCCCTGGTAGGGGCTCCATTGCTCCCATACAGGTAAGCTTCTGGAAATGTCCTGTCTGGACTAGAAGAGATGGCCAGTCACAGGAATACATCTTAGCTGCAGACAGCAAAAAGCAAATGGAGGAGGAAGGGGGCAGGGTAAGGAGTGTGGTTCCGCCTGACAAGATGAGGCCCTTGTGATGACCATGAAGCAGGCTGTTGGGAAGTCCAAGCTACTATAATGTAGGGGAGGCAGATGATGTGGTAGCGGGACGTAGCAAGCAGAGGGCACTTGTGGGATGTGACGGGAAAGTCTTCTCCAGGTGAACTCTGGGTAGTGTGGGGTATATTCGAGTGCCAGAAAAAAAGACTTATTTTGGAACTAGAGACCTATGCTTCTACTTGAACTCAACATGGGAATAAGGTGTTTATTTGTTTGTTTTGCAGATATGGGATGGAATTGCTATGTTGGAGAGGCTGGTCAGAGGACACAATAGAAATACATATTTAAATAGAGGAAGAAACTTTATATTTGCATCTGGTGTGTGAAGGTAAATTTAATGTCATTACTTAGAGTATGTTCCTCAGGTATTTGATTAATCCCAATTCTGGTATCAGCTGAGAAAGGTACAGTTTTGTTCCTTTGTTCTTCATTTTCTTTTCTTCCCTCCTCCCTCCCTCCCTCCTTCCCTCCCTCCCTTCCTTCTTTTCTCTTCTTTCTCCAGGGTCTCCCTATTCCCAGCCTTCCTGGAAGCTCTATTATGGACCAGGTTGGCCTATCGATTCTCATTAGAGATCCACTTGTCTCTGCTCTCCTGAGGGTCTGGGATTAAAAAATGTGTGCAAATCACCTGGCTCTTGTTCTGTTTCTTTTCTTTTCTTTTCTTTTTCGGTTTCTGTTTCTTTTTCTTCTTTTTCCTTGTCCTTTCTTTTCCTTTCCCCTCCCCCTCCTCCCCTCCCCCTGCCCTCCCCTCCCCTTCCCTTCCTCTCTACTCTCCCTCCCCCTTCTCTTTCTTTCTTTCTTTCTTTCTTTCTTTCTTTCTTTCTTTCTTTCTTTCTTTCTTTCTTTCTTTCTTTTTTTTCCTTAGGATCTTATGCATGAATACAACGAATTTTGATCCTATCTACACTTCCCTCCCTGATCCAACCTCCCCTCTTCATTCCCCTCTCAAATAAATGTCTTTCTTATATTTTATATCTGTATGACCTACAGAGTCAACTAGTGCTTCCCATATGCACATGGTATAATATAGGGCTGCCCACTGGGGCATGGGTAGCATACTAGAGAACTCATCCTTGAAGAAAATTGACTGTCCCACTCTTAGCAGCCATCTACTGCCTATAGCTTTTGAGTTATGGAGGCTTATAAGGCCTTCTCCTATGGAATGGAATGTTAACCCCTGTGGTCTTGTGGAAGTAGCACAGCTATTGAGAGATCATGGGTGTGGTCCTTCTGCTCTTCTGGTTCTTATAATATTTTTGTACCCTCTTCCACAGTGTCCCCCTAGCCTTGAGAGTAGAGGTTGTGCTATAGCTGTGTCCTTCGGGTTTGGGCACTCCACAGTCACTTATTCTCTGCACTTTGACTAGTTGTGTATCTCTGTAATACCTGCTGTCTGCTGCAATAGGAAGCCTCTTTGATGAGGGGTGAGAGCTGCACTGACTTATAGGTATAAGGATAGGTCTTAGAAGGCAGTTGGGGGCTGGAGAGATGGCTTAGCAGTTAAGAGCACTGACTGCTCTTGCAGAGGACCCAGGTTTGATCCTAGCACTCGGGAGGCAAAGGCAGCTGGATCTCTATGAGTTCAAGGCCAGACTGGTCTACAGAGTGAGTTCCAGGCCAGCTGGGGCTATAGAGAGACCCTGCCTCAACAACAATAAATAAATAAATAAATAAATAAATAAATAAATAAATAAATAAATAAATAAAATATTAAAAAAAGAAGGCAGTTGGATACCATATCAGGTTAGCAGATGGTAATAGCAGGTTCTCCTCTACCATCTATAACCTCCCCATCATAGGTCCTCCATAGGTTTATGGTACCCAATATAAATTCCTTCCTATTGAATGGGCTTTAAACCCCATCAGACAGCTGCCAGTTACCCTCTAGGTAAAAAGTGCCACTGTTGTATCGTTGGTCATATCTTGCTGGAAGGTCATTGTTGGAGCTCACTAGTTTCTCCCCTGGTAGCTTGCATAGCACCTTCTGACTCCAGATCACCTAAGTATCAGGGAAGAGACCTCCAGATTAGTGCCAGCTGATGTCTTCCAGTCCTGTGAGTGACATATGTGGGCTCTTCAGCAGGAGGGTCATATCCTCAAGTTCGAGGCACCCAGGAGTGATGGCAGGTCCTCCTATTGTTCTCGTTACTGCTTTGAGGAAGGGTCTCAATGTGCAGTGCTGGCTAGCCTCAAACTCACAATTCTCTTGCCTTCTCTATGCTGCGGTTATAGGCATGCACCCACCCTCTAGCTGACGTGTTTCTTTGATGAGGTTAACATTTAAATTAATACGGGTTAAATAATGTACATTACTTTTCATGATGTGAGTGAAGCCTTCTCCAGTCAGTTGCAGGCTTTAAGGGAAAAGACTGAGGTCTTCTGTGGCGGTGGGAACTGGGACTTCTGACTCCATACAATCTTTGGACTTGAACTGCAATCTCAGCTCTTCCCTCAGTCACCACTTGCTGGGCTATCCTGCAGATTTTGGACTTGTGAGCCCCATAATCACATGATCCAAGCTCCCCCACCCCACTCTACCTCCCATCTCTGTTTCTCTGTCTCACACAAACACATCCTATTTTAGTCCTGTTTCACTGAGAAATCCTAAATCCATGGAGTAAATGGATAAACTGGGATATCTGAAGTGTATACAGAAATGAATGTGTTTGGGTTTATGTGTAGGAGTCCCCATCTTCGAGCCTTGAAGTCAGGTGCGATCACCAAGCAGGCAAGAAAGGACAGAGCAAACCCACTGCTTGCTGTGTTTGTGTGGGGGAGCAGTGTTTACTGGTCACCTACTATGAGCAGCTCTCCCACCCCTTACTCAGTGCTCCCGGCTCTGGAAGCCGGAGCCATCTGTTTCCTTGATTTTTTTTTTTTTTTCTGGCATTCTGGGTAGTGATCTCAGCAGGAATGCTTTTTGGTCCTAATATCACAGCTCCTCAGAGTACTGGGCAGCAGCGAAGTATCAGTAGACCTGCTCCTGGGTCAGACGCTGATTGCTCTGCATCCTTCTTCCAGGCCATCTTCAGTTCCTTTACCCTGCAGCCGCTTGAAGCCATTAAGCACCTCTTGGTACTGAGCAATCCCATTTATTAAAACATGTTCAGTTTCCTTACTGGCAAGTGTTGGTAAAAATAGTCCTGTAGCCCCAAGGGACAGGAGCATCTGAGCTCAGTGACTCCACAAACATTCATTGTGAAGAATGAAAAGCACAGGCAGGGTGATGGGTTCCCCTTCGTCCTCCTTGTTCCTTGTTTTCTTTGTGAGGCAGAATGTTTAACCCATATTTTCCAAGAAGTGTGTAGGTGGATTGGTGGGGACAATTGATTTTTTTAGAGAAGTATTGTTCCTCTGGATGTGGAAACCATGAAGCAAAGAATAACATTGAGCAAGAGTCGTCGCGATGGCCGGGCCTGGGCTAATCATGGAGACGGTGTTGCAATGTGTTTGGTCCATCATGTGCTGCAGGTTGAGTGTCCCTTATTCAAAATGTTTGGGGCCAGAAGTGCTTAGGATTTCAGATTTTTTAAAGAATTTGTTTCAGTGGTATGGATATCTGGAAATACTTTAGAAATTGGATTTAAGTATAAATAAATGATTCTTTTATATCACAAATACACACACACACACACACACACACACCACACACACACACACCATGCAGCCTGAAGATGTTTTATACAGTTTTTCTGATGATTTCATAAATGAGATTAAATATGTGGTGGGGAATTCCCTGTTAGTGGCATTGTGTTGCTGTTTGACATATTTTGAATTTGGAACATGTTAGCTGTTGAGTTTTGGGGTTGGGGATTGCTGGGCCTGTGTATCAGAATATCACTTCTTCCAAGGATGGACTTTCCTCTGGCCCGAGGGTAAACCTTGAGGCCTTCTTCAAGGCTGTGTGGGTGGATCGCCTCTTTCTTAGGTTGTGCTTGGTTGGAATGGGGAAGAAGGGCAGCTGGGCACTCAGAAGAGACCCAGGTCTTATCAAGGAATACCGAGTGAGTTCTGGTTCAGCCATGGAGTGATGCGTTGGGTTTCTAACCTCTCTGATCAGGGAGGAGTTTGCCCAGGCAGATCCTGAGATCTGGGAGTTTGAGCATTGAGAAGATGATTGTCCCTTGTACAGAAGCGCCATCCCTCTGTATCCTGCCTTCTGTTTTATTGTAGCGTGGAGCCTACAGCATTGGCAGGAATCATGTTTGGTTTTCATCATGCACTGAAGTCTCCTATAGGCAAATACAGTAGGTGCCAGAAGCTCGGGTCCGTAGTGGTGACTGTGTTTGCAGGCTGTCCGTCGTGGGCCGCTACAGGCTAGATCTAGGAATGAACGGAGTTCTTTGACTTATTGGGTTTTGAAATCAGAAGTAGTGTTTTCCATGGAACCAGGCTGGAAGCCTTGTTACAAGATGCTATGCGGTCTAGAGAAGAGCGCAGCTGTCCTTCCTTGGCTGCGGAGACCTCTGCCTAGGAAGGGGCTCGGACCTCGGCTCTGCAGACTGGTCCCAGTGCCAGCTCTGTCTGTGGCTGGAGCATTTAGAGCTGGAAGAAATCCGATATTTCATCCTGTTTATTCTTTTTAGTTACTCTTGGAGGTGTGTGTGTGTGTGTGTGTGTGTGTGTGTGTGTGTGTGTGTATGTGTATCTTCATGTTTACTTGCTGTGTAGAACTTTATAATGTTTTTCTAGATCTTATAAGTCCCAATTTTCTTTTATCCATTTTATCTATTTGTACCTCTTCCTTCATTCAGATTACAGATTTTTCTCTTTTCCTTACCCTCAATTCTTTAACCCTCTCTCTGCATTCTTCTCCTGCCTCCTTCCATCCTACCGTCCATCCACTCATGAAGCCTGCTGTCCATGAGGGCTCAAATCCTAAGGTCTTGTCTCCAGGAATTACAGTCTAAGGGGACAGAGTGAAGTCCTTCTGTTGGCTGTCTAGAATGTGGAAGAGCAACTACTAAGCCAAATCCTCAAAGGAACAGTCACCCACTAACCAACTAGGATCCCCTCTGCCTCCTGGGGACCTTCAAGGACTGTCACTGTGTGCTCACACCTTCCCCTACCTCGTCCCATCGTTAGTCTATGGCTTGATGAGAAAGTACGAGGGTGAAAAAAAAAAGAGAAAGTACCAGGGTGAGATCTGGAGTGAGGCCAGTGAGGTGCATGACGGAGGCCCTAAAGGGCTCGCAAGGTGGTTTTGTTGGGCTGAAGGACAGCAGAATTGTGACAGTGCTGCAGATATGAAGCCATCTTTGAGGAATCAGGACCTCAGGCCCTTCCTCCTACAGGAAACTAAGCAGAGATGAATGCTGTGAAGACCATGGCTTTTCCATACAGAGCCAAAAGAAGAAGAGGCTGCTGTGTTCCTTTGTTTTCAAGATGGGCTCAGCGCTTTGGGGCACCATCTCTGTCCATCTCCTTTCGGTCCAGCCTGCTCATGCCTTTCCTTGCAGGCGTTTTATGATGATGATAGGATCTTCAGAGCATCGTGCATGGATTCCATCAAGCATGGAAACCTTCGTGAGCATGCATCAAGTTTGGGCTGCACTGTCTCACAGCCCACTTTGTTTCAGCCTCTCCTACTACGTGAGAAAGTCACAAAAGTTGTGCTTCCATTTCATATCCAGGAACAGTATCTCGTCTTCCTTGTAGGGACATTGTTGGGTGAAAGGAAAATGAGCTATTCCATGCAAAACAAAATCACATTTTTTGTTGTTTGTTTGTTTTGACAAGGTCCCCTAGTCCTAGCCCACCTGGAAGTCACTGTGTGGACCAGGCCGGCCTCAATCTCACACAGATTTGGGTGCCTCAGCCTCTTGAGAGATGGGATTAAAGCACGTGCTACCACACCCAGCAACTAAATCACTTTCTAATGGTGCCTGGGACATAGGAAGTGGCCAGGAAACAATACATGCATGCACACACACACACAACACACACACACACATACACACACACACACACACATACAGCTTGAATGTCATCTTGCTAGAAAGGCCTTTGCTGCACTTTCTGATTTGCTTATTGCTTGACTTCCCTAAACATCATAGATTGAGAAACCTGTTTCTGCTGAATAAATGAAAGCATGTTGAATCTCTATTTTAGAGATGACCTCCAGGCTCAGTCTGAGGAACAGAGAGGTAATAAACTAACTCTAGGTCACCCAGCTCCTGGCAGGCAAATCTGGATCTAACCAATGTTCTAATCTAAATTGCAGGTCACTACTGGCAGCCAGTCAAGCAAAACTGAACACCGTGTCTGCAACATGGGATTCAGCAAGTGTAATAACACTAAGATCAACAATTGCTGCCCCCAGACATTTCCATGGGACTGGATTCTATCTCAGCTCCGGGATTGTGTTGGCAATATGGAATGCACACTGTTACAGGGATGGGACAAGAAGGCATTGAGGTGGTCAGTAGGAAATACCAAGCATGGTGCACTTGGGACTATGTTTGTTATTCTTATTGTATTCTGACACAGGGTGTTATACTTAAAATGGTCCTTGTTTGCCATTCTTATCTTTGTCCTTCCTGAGGGTGGGAACTGAGTCTCATTCATTGCCAAATCCCCACCTTCTGTCACAATTCTTGGTATGTGGTCGATATACATTGTAAGGTGCATGAATGAACGTATACATGAAGAAGCAGATGGGCTGATCTGTTGGCCGCTCTGGCCAGCCATCTGAGGAGCGTTTCCTGGGGGTCTTATCCCTTCTTGTCAGAGATTCAGGTCCAGGACAACGGTTCTGTGGTTCTATTGTTCCTAGATAACATAGCCTATCTGAACTCCACAGACAGCCTTCTGTCACAGCCCGAGCTCTTGCCCTATCACCAGCCCCACCTGGACCCCTCACATGCTCCAGTACAATGAGCTCTTAGGAAAGCTTTCACGCAGCTACAAAGACTGCTCCTTATTCTCTTCCTCCCCCTGTGTAAAAAATTCATGGAAGAAGGTGGTTGGGTCACTTTCACCTTCCATGGTCTCAGGAAAGCCTAGACAGCAGGCTAATCACTTTTCTGTATGACCTCTAACCTCCATCTTGACCTCAAAATGCCTTGTCCGATGGTTCATTTTTATTCTTGTATTTTGGCAATGGAGAAGCCGAGGCTCAAAAATGGCATGCTATCTAGGTCCCATGGCAGCCGTGAAGGAGCCCTCTGCCCCCACCCCAGTGCTTTTCTGTGTGTGACCTGTGGCACTGAATGGTGTTGCCTTTTTTTTTTTTTCCAAAAGTAACCCAAGGGAGGGGACACAAATTTAATGCTCCAGAACACTTTGTAGTCTGTGAAAATCGAGTTCTCCAGGTTGCCTGGGAGGTGTGAGGAGTGTGACTATCTAGATGCACTGAAATGCCTTCTGGGGGTTACTTGGCTGAATGGAGGGTGATTTCCTTCTCCAGCGTTTTTTAGTTGGGGTAATTAAATTGGGACACCTCTATAAAGTAGAATGTTATGCAACTATTAGAAAGAAAAGGCTAAAAAGCTTAAGTACCCTGGAAGTTGGAGTCTAAGTCCCCAGGTCCCTTCTCCCTCTTCTGGGTCTGTCCGTGGCCTCCCCTCCTCCTGCTGGGCCTGTGACTTGCAAAGCTTCTTCCTCATCCCCAGGCTGCTGAGAAACCAGTAGAGGGAAGAGAGTTGAAATGGACTTTGAGATTACAGTGTGGAGCTGGCATTGTCAGTTAGCCCTGCAGATCTAACTTAATTGATTAATTTAGTCGTTGGAGCTGAGCCAACCAGCAGCCAGGATCAGCCTCCCCATCTAACAGTGCGCTGGTGAGTCAGACCTGTTGGGGTTTGAGACTGTGCTCTGGTATGGCTGCCTATGTGACCTTGGCTATGTTACTTAACCTTGCTGAGTCTCAATTTCCTGATCTGTGAAAGAAGGCTAAAAATGGATCTTTGAAGCTCTGGTGAGAATTAGCTGTGATAATACCAGGGAAAGTGCCCTTTAGAGAAAGAAGGAGGTGAAGGTGCTTATTCTTTATGGAGCAGAGGCAACTCGTTATTCTCAGGGAAGAATCCCAAGGCCGGGGCAGAAGGGGTTATAATTGGGCTCCTCTGTTCAGTGCGTTTCTTGAGGCCGCCCAGGGTTTTCAGCTTAAGCAAATAAATGACCCTGCTCTACTGGGCCCTGTGTTCTGTAACCAGCCATGTGTTGGAGCTGATAGAGATCCTTGTCTGCTGGGTAATATTACCCAGCAAAGGATGACATTTCTTATCAGAGGCCCTGAGGAATCAGAGATAGGGTCCTCTCTATTCAGGCCTCCAGGCCTCTTGTGTACAGGGCTGGCAAGGAGGGTGGGGAGCCAGGAGTGGACAGCTGCTGTTGTGGGCATCAGCTGGCCTTCATCCCTGAAGACAACCAGGCTTAATAGCGTGCCTTGTCGGAAGTGGGTACTTTAGAGATTTTTGCATTCTGAAAGCATTAGCGATAGAGATGAGCAGGGAGGTGAATGAGGAAGGATGAAGGGAGTGTGGTGATGCTGGGCCAGCTTTGGGTGGAGGCAGAGCCCTGACCTTTGTGGCCTTACCCTTCTAGGAACAAGCAGGCAGTCCATAGCTGCAGGGGCAGAGCCTGGGCTTCCGTGCTATGGCTCTGCAGGGTGGAGGCAGCTAAAGATTTTGTACTTACCAAGGCTGGACTGTTGAAGTGGTGTGGAGAGCTTCTGGGGGCTCCTTCAGGTCTACTCCCTAGTCCTCTCTGCCCTGAGCTATACCCTGGAAACTGAGCAGTGTGGATATATCCACAAACTGTACCTTCAGTGGGGGAGGCACTGACAGGGTGGGAGGGCAGGGGTAGAGCGAGGTCAGGGTTTCCCCCGTGACACTCTGCTGGTTCCTTTGCTAATTCAGGCAGAGTCTACATAAAAGGCCCTGGCTTTGCGCTGGGTTCTGATATCCGTTCTTTCTGGTATTTGACAACTGGGTGGGAGTGGGGGGCTCTGAACCTCAGTTTCTGTCCCTGTAGTGTGATGATGTGACAGAACTTCTGTCCATGTTTCCCCATTAACTTTGGGAGTCTTCCTTTCAGGGCCCTGGCATACCACAGGAAGGGACTTCGCGGGGCCCCCAGAGGGTTGGGCTGAGGACAGAGTTTGCTGCAGACGGAGCTCTGGCATAGACTCAGTGAGCACATGACCTGGGGATGCAGGCTCTGTGGCAGGCACATGCTCAGGGCTCTTCCCTGGTTTTTGGGAAGTGTTACTCTCTCCAGCTCTGCTATCAAGTAATCTTGCTTCATCAAAAGGAAGGAGAAGTGGTTTTATGTCTTCCGGGACCCCTTCCAATCAGCAGTTCCTGCCTTTGCTTTCTTCCTGGTGGTCCCTACACCTCTCCTTCCTTCCATCCCTCTCTTCTTCCATCCCTGGCCTTGTCTTACTCAATTTTTTCTTCTCTCTTACATTCGTTCCCAAGGGCTAAGTTCAAATTCTGAAAGCCCAACTCTGACCATGTCTTTCTTCAACTTAAACACAACCAGGAGCTCCTTCAGGATTATAGTCAAACCCCTTGGTATAGCATTTATGGCCCCCCACTAACAATACTCCACCTATGAATCCAGCCTGATCACCTTTGAACCCCAAATGTTGAAAGGCAGTTTTGTTGTTGTTGTTGTTGGTGGTGGTGGTGGTCTTTTTGGGGGGGGGTTCTTTTGGAGACAGGGTCTCCCTGAAGCCCACAGTTAGTCTGGAACTTGCTATGTAGACTAGGCTGGTCTCAGTCTTACAGAGATCCACTTGCTTCTGCATCCAGCGTGCTAGGCCTGAGCCACCATGCTGGGCTTGAAGCCAGGTTTTACCTCTTGTGTTTTGAACCTCCCACTCTCTCTCTCTTGGACTTCTGCGCTTTGATCCCATCATTCTGCCCCATTCCTAAGAAGTCTATGAACTCCACCTGTGACCTTAGTGCACATCCCACTTGTAGCTCCGTGTCTGAGTCATACCACCCCTCTCTACTATCTTTCTGTTGGTATTTTAATCACTTTTTACCCTCTGCATGTCCTCATATGTGTCCTTAAAATTAGTCTCTTTTCTTCCTCCTCCCTGTAATCTTCTTCCTCCTTCTGATTAAAAAATATCTAATGTTTTGAGAACAGTCTTATTCTGCAGTCTAGGCTGCCTCTTTCTCAGCTTCAGAATGCTAGGATTAGTCTTGAGCCACCATGTCTGGCCAAGGTAGCCTTGTGGGTAGCATATAGTTGCATCTTGTTTGTAATTTAGCTATTTAGCTCTTTCCTCAAGTGATTGGATAATTTAGTATATTTATAGCTATTGTAAGCATTGGTAGGTGGACTTACTACTACAGTTTTGTTTCTTTTCTGGCTGCTTTATTGTTCCTTAATCTTTCCTGTCATAACAGTTTTTCTTTCTGATTCTATAATACATATTTATTTATGTGGTATACTTTGATTCTTCCTCTTTGAGGCTCAATCTACTACATATTTTTTGTTGTGTTTTTCATAGTTTATATACAACATCTTACAGTGTTATTCTCAATTTGACTATATCCTTATTTTTATTGGGAGTTTGTACTTTATATTTCTTTGTGCAATAAGGTAGCATCCTCTTATTTCAATTTCAAGGACTTCCTCTAACATTTCTTATAAGGCAGGCCTTGTGATAATTAGTTGTCCATCTTTCATTTGTCTGGAAAAAATTTGCTGTGCCCTCCATTCTTGAAAAATAGCTTTCATGGGCATAGTATTCTCTTTTTAAATTTATTTTTATTTTCTGTGTATTAGTGTGTGGCTTGCATGCAGGTAAGGGCACTGATGTCATGAGATGCCCACAGTGGTCCAAAGAAGGTGTCGGATCCCCTAGAACTGGAGTTATGCAAGATTGTTAACTGTCCTGTGTCTGCTAGGAACCAAACAAGGTTCTTCTGCAAGAACAAGAAGTACTCTTAATGAATGAACCATCTCTCTAGCTCCATAGGTATAGTATTCTGGATTGCAGTTTTTCTTTTAGCATGTTGAATACATTATCCCACCCCTAATCTTCAAGGTTTCTGCTGACCTTTTTTTTGTTTTTTTTTGAGACAGGGTTTCCTTGTAGCCCCAGCTGGCCTAGAACTCACTATGTAGACCAGGCTGGCCTTGAACTCACAGAGATCCACCTGCCTCTGCCTCCGAAGTACTGGGATTAAAGGCGTGCACCACCGCACCCGGCTCTGTTGACCTTTATGACAGGTCTCTTGTATCTGATGAGTTATTTTTTTCCTCATTGCTTTTAGAATTCTCCGGGGGTTTTTTGTTTTTTGTTTTTTTGTTTTAGTTTTAAGAAATTGTTTATAATGCATGTGGTGGTTTGAATGAGTGTCCCCCATAGGCTTTAAGTATTCAGACATTTTGTCTCCAGTTGGTGGCCCTGTTCTTGGATGTTTTAGAAGGTGTGGCTGTGCTGGAGGAAGTACGTTATTGGGGGCAGGCTTAGTGAGTTTAACAAGCCTTGCGGTCTCCAGCCTCTCCCTCTCTCTGCTTCCTGTGCTCATTGGGAGATGTGACCCTTGGCTTGCTCCTCCAGCCCTGGCCACCATGCTTCCCACCACAATGGACTCTGATTCCCTGGAACCGTCAATTGTACAGTCAAATAAACTCTTCCTTTTATAAGTTCCCTTGCTCATGGTGGTTTTATCACAGCAACAGAAAAGTGACTAATACAATGCATCTTAGTGAAATCTCTCTTTATATAATCAATTTGGGATAGTTTGGGCTCATCTTGATGTTTATTTCTCTCCCTAGATCTGTAAAGATTTCCATGACATTTTCTTTTTTCTTTTTCCGGGTGAATGCAGGCAGAGGGTGAGCTACCACGGACTCATTTATTGGGGGCAAGGTTAGGGTCCATGTACTGTTTGCATTCCGCCCTCCTCTCAGTGCGGTCATCGTGTTGCTTTGTGAATGGCCCAGGTCTGCAACTCAGCTGCCTATATGGTCTCGCCTGCCTAGGGCAGGTTAGGTTGATGAGGGACAAGCTCTGCGCAGGCGCACTACATAATTCTCAGCATGCTGGCTACATGGCTGGCTCTCCTCTGTTGGCCCTGTGGCGGCTCAGGTCAGGGCAGTCAACCCAGCAGTCGTGCCTGCCTGGCTCCTGGCTCTACGCAACATTTTCTTTTTCTTTTCTTGTTTTTCTTTTTTTTTTTTTACCTTTAACTTTTTTTTTTTTTCCAATTAACTTAGATGTATTACTTTTTTTTTCATTTTTAGCTATAAGTGATAATCCATGAGTACAAGCATCCTTCATGCAAAACCTATCTGCAGGCTGTTGTGCCCAAACACCTACAGCCCCACCATCCAGTGGGGGGTGACAGGTTGTATGTTCAATCAAGTTGATCAAATGAGTGTCCAGACTATATTGCTGTAGTTTCACCATTCACCCCAATCGCAGCCCTTACATTCTACCACGCCCCCTCTTCCTCAGATTGTTCCCTAGGCTTACAAAAGGGGCACAGGTGGACAAGAAGCAAAACAGTCTACTTTCTCTGGAGCTGTTGTCTTGGACTCTGGTCAATTCTGGCTGTTTCCTTTCATGGGCTGACAGTTTGTCCATGGATAAGCTTTCGGTCACCCTCTTCTCTGTCTTCTGAGATGGAGTCTTACAAGTCCCAAAAGGGTTTTTGCACTCTGTTTTTCGCTTTGTTTCTCAGAACATCTGATTGGAAATGGTGTGTCCTTGCTGATACTTTTTTCTAGGTGATCGTCAAGTCTGCTGTGGAAGTTCCCTATGAAATTTTTGGCTCACTTATTTTTTATGTCTTAGTGTCCAAATTTCTGTTTTGTTCCTTTTTATGGTTTTCACCTCTTTGGTTAATTTTGTTCATGTACTACTTTCTGATATTTTGAATTTGAATAGCTGTTTTGTTTTATAGTTCACTGAGCTTTTTAAAAGACATTTATTTTGAAATTTTTGTAAGGCAATCCATGGATCTCTATTTCCCTGAGATCTGTTACTAGTGTTTTGCTTTGTTCTTTAAAATTTATTTTTATTTTTATTTTTTTGTCTTTTTCAGACAGTGTCTCCCTGTAGCATCAGCTGGCTTGGAACTCACTATGTACAGCAGGCTGGCTTTGAACTCACAGAGATCCATCTGCCTCTGCCTTCCAAGTACTAGGATTAACGGCATGTGCCATCATACCCAGTATGCTTTGCTCTTTAATGGTGGCATGGTCCTGTGTGTGTCCATTTAAAGAAGTACCCTTACATTCTTTAACATTAGCCTTAGCAAAGAAAGTCATCCACTGGTCAACCCAACCAGAATATGAGTAAGCTGGCTGGCTAAGTTCAGTCACTGCTGGGACCTTCAGATGGGGTGGGTAGCCTGGTACTCCATCATTGGGTAGGTGAGCTTGTGTCCTGAATTTGTAAGGGCCATCCTGGAGCCATTTGGGTAAGCCCAGATCTTGGAACTGTGCAGCTAAGCCTGTGCCTGGGTCAATAGGTGCTGGGCTTAAAGCCTGGATCCATTAGTACAAATTTGAATCCTGAGTCCATGGGGGCTTCTCTTGTACTGTGGTCCACCAGGGTGTTCTTATTGATTTTTACCCAGAAGCCAGGTGTGTGGAAATTGGTCTGGCACTGGAGTTCATTGAGGCAGGCCTGGTGTTTGAGTCAGTTACAAATTGAAGGCTTACTTTACTCTTCTTCTTCCACATGAAGAACAACCCTTTCCCTATGGTAGGGAGGAAGGCGGATATGGACAGGGAAAAGTAGCCCTTCTACCCTTTTCAGTGGCTCTTTCTTAGTTCTGTGCTCCACCCAGATGCTGCTACCTCTCACTTGGATTCCTTAGCTCTTAGGAATGTGTTTTTATAGATGTTCAGATTTATCTTTCTGTGATGGGCAGGTACTGAAATTTCCTATTCTTCCACCTCACTAATGTCCACTTCTTTCTTCCCAATATGGTTACCAATGATATATTAATTTGCTTTTGTTTCACATCTGTTTTCCTCCATTGTATTTAAATAAAGGTAAAGTTAAGATCAGGTTTGGTTACTGTGGTTCATTACAAAACAGTACAGTTTTCATACCATGTACTAGGCTCTGTTCTAGATTGTTTGTATTTACCCAAGTTATTTCATCCTTATGAGACTATTGCAGTGTATGAGTGTATGAGTGTTATGAGATTCATTTTACATTACAGATGAAGAAACTGAGTCACATAGAAGTGAACTAATGTGGTCCAATCTCTGATCTAAACAAGTCACATAGAAGTTACCTGATTTTTGATCACCCTCTGATCTAGATTACTGATGGTGAAAGCAAGATTCAGAAACTTGTTTGGCCCCAGGATCCTCACTCTTAAGCCTCTCCCATGTTCTAGTGACTGCCCAGCAATGGAACTTTGCAAATGGCTAATACCTGAATTAAAGAGACACTGTCCCATCTCTCAAGGAAGTTCTCCTGCAGTTTATGCATCAGATATAGAGCTGGCAGCGTGGTGAAATGTAAGGACTGAGAACTCAGTAATCTAACAGACCTGGATTCAACTCTGGGTTCTTGCTTTCACTAGCTAGTGATTGTAAGCTAGCTGGTTTCATTGAGCCTTGGTGTTCTTAGGGCAACATGAGAACAAAGCTATTTATCCTGTATCTACAGTAAGGGACGTATGTGAGGTGAGCTGGTGGGTTATAGCATATAAAGTGCATCAGCTGCCTCTTTGGAGAAGTTCTCATTTTAAGAGACATCATCCTTTTTAAGAGACCACATCCTTTTCAGGGAAGAGGTACTGAAAAGGAAGAAACTACCTGGAAAAGCATGACCCTCATTCAGGTTGACAGGGAGAAGGAATAGGGGTTCAGTTGCTACAGGACTCAGAGAGAAGTCCCTGTCCTTTCAGTTAGTTTTGATATGCCATTGTTTTCAGACACAGGTGCCACTGAGGTCACTGGTAGGACCCAAGCCACAGTATTGAAAGCTCCCAGTTGTGTTCTGGCTCTGCCACCATTCAGAGCCTCCTGCCCTAGGAGCTTTCTAAAGAGGCCCCAGACAGGCTTTTTGAACCTTTCCAGGAAATCCATCTAGGTGCTCTGAAATGCAGTTTCTCAGTAATGCTGAGCTCTGAGCAGTACTTCACTCTCTTCCTTTCTTCCTACATCTGCTCTCAAGTGCTCAGAAGCAGCCCTGCCTTGTTCTGTGTCCTGGTTTTCTTTCTCAACCTTTCCTCACCCCATCACCCCGTTCTGGCCTCCAGATGGTCTCCACTTGTTAAAGGAGCAGAGGTGCTGGCCTCTGCTTGTAAGCTGCTCTGCCTTAGCAGCAGATCCTTCCCCTGAAGATGGAGAGAGGACATTTGGCTCTACGACAGCCATGACTGCTGACTCATCCTGGATGTTGGGCTTGCCGTACATGTCATCCCTGGAAAGTCACCGAACCTTCTTGGCTCCAGGCCTGGACCAGAGAGCCTGGCCTCACTGAGAGGAACAGCACAAGTCGGCTGCCTTCTGGGTGGGTCCGTCCCACTGTGAGACTTGTTCCTTTGCTTCTGAGAATCACAGAAGACTATAGTACGTCTTCACCTTGCCTAGAGACCGGTGTTTAGAGCCATGGACATTTAAATCTACCCATTTGCAGATAGACATGCTTGAACAACCTTGTAGCCTACTTGGTCTTAGTTTCTTTAGCTTTTGCTGTGATTAAACTACCTTGACAAAAGCAACTTGCAGGAGAAAGAGTGTTTCAGCTCCTAGTTCTAGGCTACAGTCTATCAGGACAGGGACATCACCGCAGCTTGAGGCTGGTCACGCTGCATCCCTAATCACAAGCAGGGAGTGATGAACATCTGTGCTCTGCCTGCTGTCCTCTTTTTATTCAGTCCATGCTTCTAACCCAGAGGAATAATGGCTCCACCCACAATGGGTATGTCTTTCATCCTCAGTTAACCTAATCAAGGTAATGCCCTCCGGGCCTGCCTAGGGACCCATCTCCTAGATAGTCCTGGATATGGTCAAGTTGACAGCAGAGATTAACATTACAACTCAGATTTTACTTAAGTACCAGTGGTGAGATTGTGGGTGAGATGCTTCATGACTTTGTGTGTTGTGCTCATCTGTAAAATGGGACAGTGATAGTACTGACCATCTGTGGGAGACTGAACTGCAGGTTCCAGTTCTGTACCCCTGCCTAATAAGGCTGTATACTCATACCTTTGCCATGACATCATGGCATGTTTGGGTGGAATGTACTTTCATTTCTTGGGTTTGGACTTGGCAGTGTGACTTCCTGTAGTCTTTGGGAAGTTGCTGGCCTTATAACCCAATTGGAGAATGGAATCTATGGAAGATTTCCCTTGTAACTATCACAGTGACAGTATGCCTTTGACGATGGGAATGTGACTCAGATGCAGAACTACTTTCTGACCTGCACTTCTTACATCAGCCAATCCCTAGCTGACCAACAAACCAGAGAGTAAAGAATGAATGTGCTCCATCGCATGCTGTGAGTTTGGAGACCATGGGGTTTTGCAGCATTTCTGTAACCACGGTGTGCCTCTGCCCAGGACCTCTTCACAGGACCGCCTTAAGTTGCTCTCCGAGTCTACAGCTGCTGTAACAAACACTAGAGATGCAGCGATTTAAAACCTGCACTATGTTGCGGATCCATAGGTTAGAAATTGAAGAGAATCCCACTGGGATGCAGTTAAGAAGTGCTAGTCAGATCTTTCTCGGAAGTGCCAGGAGGCATTTCGCTTTCCTGCCTTTTGTCACTGCGGAGGCTGCCACACCCCCGCGCCTGTGCCACTCCCTCCTGGCTTGCCATGGGCCCCGAGCATAACATCTCTGCCTTTCTTCCATGGCAACGTTTCTTTCCCTTCCCCTCTCCTTCCCTCCTTCCCGCTCCTCTCCCTTCCTGACCACGTGAACCTTCTGCTTTATCTTCTCTAGCAGCTGAGGCTACAGCTACTTCAGGGTCTCATGTGTCCTAGGCTAGCTTCCAACTTCCTGTGTAGCTGATGATGACCTTGAACTTATGATCCTCCTGCTTCCATGCCCATGGTGCTGGGCTTACAGGTATGGACCACCATACCCAGTTCATGTGGATTCTGGGCACAAGCCAGCACTTTACTAGTGGAGCACCTTCCCTAGGTCTTCCTCTCCTTCTTGATATCTGGGGCACAGAAATAGTCTGGAATTATCTCCTTATTTTAATCAAAGCAACAACTTTATTTCCATATGCAACCTTAAGCCTCTTACGCCATAGAACCTGAGATTCTCACATTCTAGAAGCTAGGGCATGGCTGTCTATTTGGCCCACGCTGGCCACGCTCAATGTTAGGTTCCTATTGATCCATCCAGGTATTATAAGCCCTATCATTTTGTCTGTGACATGAAAACAAGCTGGAGTTCTCCTGTAGAAGATTTTATTTTACTGGAGAGGTTGGTACTGGGAGACAGGTACTGCCCCTTGTCCTTCCGTGGACTGTAGGCCATGGGCTTACGAGACAAGAACAAAGCAACATAAGATTCCTAGAGGCCTTTGGTACAGGTAGAGATTCTTTGGGTTGGTAAATTGCTCCTGCGTAATTGTCCTGCCGGATCCCCTGTTCCTCCTGTCCCTTGGTAGACAGAGCTGCCCCAGCATAGGGGACAGACTGAGCCACCCCAGGGGAGATGGAGCAAGGCCAGGGTAGGCAGTTCACGTTTGCTCACACACATCTGACCCTGTCCCTCCATCCACAGGACCCTCTGATATTCCCACATACAGTGGACAGAAGGGAAAAAGAAACTTCCTGACGGGACTGATAGCGATTTGGAGGAAATAACTGACTTTCATGGGGCAGGACAATGGAATCCAGTGGGACGATAGCCTCTTGCCAGTGTGAGCACTGCTGAGTAGCAGCGTGACTGTAGGAAACATGGAAAATTGGGGAGAGGATGTGAATTGCAGGGATGCTATGTTAGCATCTCATGGCTGAAAACAGGATGCTGTAAGTTGTAGAGAAGAACCAGGAGCTAGGGCTTCCCAGGCTTGTGAGGATCCATCAGAGACTTCCTGTGTTGCCACGGAGAGTAGAGTCTATACTTCTGTGTTCTGGAGCCAGCCTGCCCTTTCAGACCCTGCCTCTGCCATTGACTAGTGAGTGACCTTAGGCCAGCCTCCCATTTCCCCCATGCTTTGGGAGACTTACAGGGAGGTAGTGATCACACACACACACACACACACACACACACACTCATTGTATTGACTGTACGGTTGACAAGAATATTTTCCTGTTGTGGCATATTCCCAGCCTGAGGAGAAGTTCCAGGCTGCCTTACTGCCCAGCCCTAGTGTTCTTTAAGAAAATTTTCAAGTTGGGCCTGGTAGTTGGTGCTTGAGTTGGTGCCTTCCTGAGAGCTCTGCCTAACAGCCACACGAATAGCTCCCAGGTCCACCTTTCAGAGGCATCAGAAGTATATCTTTAGGTCTTAGTATCATAGAGTATCCTCCTGTGCCCACTGTAGGCATCTAAGTCAGAAAGCACTCCTGGAATCTAACGCTGCACAGTTGGAAGGAGATTTGACGGACACCCACACCATGTTGCTCTCTGTAAATGACCCCCTGGCAGGCTTTTCCCTACCCCAGAACCTTCTTTATTTTATGTTTGATTCCTGTTCCTTCCCTTCCCCAGGAAAATCTAACACACTCTACCCACGCGCAGCCATGAGCCACGTGAGAGCAGAGCCCAGAGTGTTTCCTGTTTGAGAGGTTAGTCCCTCCTACTTTCCCACGCCCCTGCAGGAGTCAAGTACCTAAGTACCCTCACCTTACCTTTCCTGAGCTAAGGGAGGTCAGACCACCGAGGCCCTCTGTTCATGATGAGCCTCTCCCGCATGTTGCAGCTTCTGCAGGCTTTGTTAGTCTACCGAGGCCTTCCCACTAGAACAGCAGTTCATCCCTAGCTGTTTATTGAACAGAATCAGTTCTGCTACCACTGCTGCTGCAAGAGAGAGGCTATGATCTTGAAGCCAAGAGATGATAAATAATTTTCAAGAGGGCACAGAGCTAGACTAAAGCTCTGCCCACCTGCCCACCCGCCCACCTGCCCACCTGCCCACCTGACTAAATCTCTGCCCACCTGCATACCCACCCCCCACTCACCTGCCCACCTGTCCACTTGCCCACCTGCGACACTTTTTCTTTCTGCTGCTTCAGAGGCCAGAACTATAAAGTCAGATGCCCTAAAGAATTCCCTTCAGGTCTACGGGGTCCCCGGCCCAGAGGGACCGCGCTCAGTAGGATCGAAAGGTTATTCCTGGACAAACTGTCAGCCCATGAAAGGAAACAGCCAGAATTGACCAGAGTCCAAGTCAACAGCTCCAGAGAGAGTGGACTGTTTTACCTCTCATCCACCTGTGCCCCTTTTCTAAGCCTAGGGAACAACCTGCGGAAGAGGGGGCGTGGTAGAATGTAAGGGCTGCGATTGGGGTGAATGGTGAAACTACAGCAATGTAGTCTGGACACTCATTTGATCAACTTGATTGAACAAACAACCTGTCACCCCCCACTGGATGGTGGGGCTGTAGGTGTTTGGGCACAACAGCCTGCAGATAGGTTTTGCATGAAGGATGCTTGTACTCATGGATTATCACTTATAGCTAAAAATGAAAAAAAAAAAACTGAGAGAAAGATGCAGGACAGTTATGGCAGAATGCATGATCTGGGATGGGGTGGGGGTGGGGGGGGGGAAGGGAAATAAGCCTGAACTGAATTGGAAAAAATGTATGAAATGCACAAAGCATCAATAAAAACTAATTTAAAAAAAAAAAAAGAATTCCCTTCAATGTATATGTACAAAATTGTGCAGAGAAATTGTATCCAGTTTAAAATGCAGTGTTGACCCTTGGAGCTACAGAGGACAGCCAGAAAGACAGAGCCGCCAAGGTGCTGGCTGTGTGGGAGACACGTGCGCCATTCATCTAGGCAGGGCGACCTGGAGTCCTGCTGCTCATGTCTATCTCTGGTTTGTCTTCCACTTTGTAAATGTTGTCTTACCTGCGTTTTGGAATCCATCATGATTTAAACTCTATATTGTCAGGCTTGCAGAAAGAGGTTCAGATCTAGGCATTGAATCTCCCCCATCAGATGTGCGAGGCTGCCATTTTCAGGGTGCACTCTGAGCCCTGGTTTATCCTCAACTCCCACAAGAAGTTAATTGCCCACATGCACATTTGCAGATGGAAAAAAATCTTCTGTGTAGCCACAAATTAACTCCTCAGCTCCAGGAAGATGCCAGGAGTCCTTCTGTTCAGCCGCTTGTTACTTGGGTGTGTGGGAGCCTAACCCAGGCCTGGTTTTTGAGTCATTAGAAGAGAGTGAGCTAGCAGCTTCTTGTGAGCTGGCAGAGCCCTCCTAAAGCATTTTAGCACTAGAGCATCTGTCCTTGTGCTGGATAGCTTTAGTGTCAACTTGACACACCTGGGTTGAGGGAGCCTCAATTGGGGAATTGGCTCCATTGGATTGGCCTGTGGCCACATCTGTGGAGTATTGTCTTGATGGTTGAGCAGTGTGGGAGGGCCCAGCCCACAATGAGTAGTGCCACCCTGGGCAGGTTGTTGTGTACCTTATAAGAAGGCATGCTGGGCATGAGCCAGGGGAGCAAGCCAGTAAATAGCATTCCTCCATGCCCTGTGCTTCAGCTCCTGCCTCCAGGTTCCTGTCCTGAGTTCCTGCCTTGGGCTCCCTAAGTGATGAACTGTGACCCAGGAGATGTAAGCTGAATACACCCTTTCCTCCCCAAGTTGGTGTCGGTCAGAATGTTTTGTCACAGCAATGGAAGGAAAACTACAACAGTCCTCTTGAATTGGTGGTGATTGACATGATGGGCCTCCCCACAAAACAGAAATATCTCTGTCTCACTTTCCTGGATTTTCCAGTGTGGAACCTGGTCCCCAGCTTGTAGTGGGGCCTTCCAAAAAATGCATTAGACAAATGAGTTAATAAATAGCAGTCTTCATTTACCAGTCAAACCAATTATGCTTGTTAGTTTTTATCGTCATCTTGATACAATTTGGGTCACCTGAGAAGAGGGAACCTCAACTGAACAATTTCCCAGATCAGATTGGCTTATGACCATATCTGAAAGATACTGTGCTGACTGATGATTGGTGTGGGAGGGCCCAGCACAGCCCACTGTGGGCAGCACCATCCCCAAGCAAGTGGTCCTGGGTTGTATACAAACACTAACTTTGTGACACAGAGCAAAGCGGTAAACAGCATTCCTTCAGTTTCTGCTTTGAGCTCCTGCCAGGGCTTCCCTCAGGGATGAAGCAGAAGTAAAGCCTCTCTAAGGTGCTTTTGGTCATGGTGTTAATCACAGCAACAGGAAGCTGCTAGAACACCACTTTAGGAGTACTGAATGTTTGTCTCTGACCCAGTTTTATCTCTTTACTTAATATAAAATAGTAAGGACCTCATCCAGAAAAAGCTAAAAATACTCATCACTTAGAAGTAGCTAATTAAATAAACTGATGTATGGATATGTGATTCAACCAAGCAATCAAACATCTATCTCTCCTCTAGTTTCATAGTTTGTAAATAAGCTTTTAAATACCTTAATACTCACCAAGTATGTTTTTGTCACATATCCACAGGTTGTCTGGCCCAGATTCAATGATGTTAAAGCACTAGTAGCAAAATGCTTCAGCTCTTTTCCAGTGTCTATGAGGACCCTAAGGCTGAATTAAATCTCAGAACCATGGTAAACAGTGGCTATTTCCTTACCTTCCTCACACAGTTAAGATGAGGTTTAAGTAAGATATGGCACAGGAGGGCATGTCATGCAGCTCAGCACAAGGTGAGTACTCAGTTCTTGTTGTGTGGGATGCAGTTAGAGCAAATGGGCACTTACTGTGAGCCAAGTACTATAAGGCTTAACAAGCTGCCAGTCATGACCCAGGCTCCACCCACCACCTGACTTGTACAGCCCATGACCGAAGACTATTGTTCATTTAGTGTTTATTTATTGATTTTTAATATATTATTTTTATATTATGTGCATGAATGTAAATGCAACCATGTGATGCCTGCAGAGGTCAGAAGAAGGCTTCAGATCCTCTAGAACTGAAGTTATGAGTGGTTGTTAGCCACCATGTGGGTACTGGGAATCGAATCCAAGTCCTCTGCAAGAACAGTCAGTACTCTTGAATAAGCCATCTCTCCAGCCCCTGGTCTGTTTTTTAAGACAGATTTTCATGCAGCCAAAACTGGCCTTAAATTCTCTGTGCAGTCAAGAATGAACTACTTTCTGCTTCCCTCTCCCAAGTGGTGGGATTATAGGCCTAAACCACCATGCCCTTTGTTTTTTGAAACTGGGTCTTGGGTAGCCTAAGCTGGTCCCAAACTTAATAATGTAGCTAGGGATGACCTTGACTTCCTGATCTCTTGTCTCCATCCCCTGCATTCTAGGACTATGGGTTTGAGCTGCCTCACAAGGCTCACATATTTAAATTGTGGAAGAAATTCAGAAGAAGGATAGTATTTTGTGACACATGAAAATTTCATGAAATGGAAATAGACTGTTCCATGTCCATAAATAACCAGCTATTAGAGCAACGTTAAATATGTTGCTGTTATGCTCTTGGAAGGATGGTTTAGCTGTCCCAGATACTCTCAGCCCTTTTCAGAAGAAATCTGCCTTTATAAACTCATCCAGTCCTATGTCAAGTGGGTATTACCACACACCTGTTGACAAGCAGTGAGGTGCAGAGTCCAGACATAGAAGTCACACACAGCATGAAAGTGGTAGCACTCGTTTGTTCCAGAGCTGGGGCTTGTGATCCTCGAGCAAAAGGTCAGGATATTGGTCTTTTTCAGGTAAGGCGGGAAGAAGTAAAATCCTGCGCTAATGACTGGGAGCCTGGGAGTGGGGAATCTGGATTTAGACCCTCTCCGCTAGGGATGTAACTTAGTTGGTAGATTGCTTATGTAGAAGACATGAAGTATTTACTGGGTAAAATGAACCAGGCATAGTTGGTACTTACATAATTTTAATGTTACAGAAGTGGAGGCAGGAAGCTTGAAAGTTCAAGATCATATCTCAAAAGTTCGATTTAAAAAAGTGATGCAGTAAACACAGGATATATGATCCTACTGACACCATCAGCACATCACATAGTTTTGCTGCAACTTTTTATAAGTAAGGGTCAGTTGTAAAATAACATGTAAATCCATAAACAAAACCAATTATCATTATCAAGTGCTATGTATTCTCATATCCATGTGTGTTATATTTTTATAATCTTGGCAGTGCAATAGGTTGGTTAACCCTAGCACCACCACAAACATGTAAGAGATGTACAGTATTATGAGATGTTATGACATCACTAGGAATAGGAATTGTCAAACCATTGTAATCTTAGTGCTCTCTGTGTTACTTGAAATTGTTAAACATAACCTTGCTATGAACATGACTATACTATGAAATCTGAATTTTAGAAACTTTATTATATCTAAATTAGTATGTTAAAGTAATCCTTTAGTTAGGGTTGCAACTCTTTTATTTATTTATTATTTATTTATTTATTTATTTAAGGGATTCACAATATAAGAGCACAGTTGTTTTCAGATCACATTAATGTTGCTCAGTTCACCATACAATTAGGTAATTGGCACTAGCATCCACAGATGAGGGATACCATTCGCTGTTTGTTTTTCTGGGACTGTGTTACTTCACTCAGCATGATATCTTCTAGCTCCATCCATTTACCTGCAAAGTTCATGATGTCATCTTTCTTTACCTCTGCATAGAACTCCATTGTGTAGATGTACTACATTTTCTCTATCCACTCGTCAGTTGAGGGGCACTTGGGTTGGTTCCAGCTCCTTGCTATTGTGAAGAGAGCTGCAGTAAACATGGCTGTGCATGTATCTCTGTGGTAAGATGAGTCTTATGGGTATATACCCAGGAGTTGTATGAATGGGTCAGGTGGCAAGCTCACTCTGAGTCTTCCAAGGGTTCTCCACACTGTTTTCCATAGTGGCTGTATGAGTTTACATTCCCATCAGCAATTGATGAGTGTTCCCCTTTCCCCACAACAGGGTTGCAAATCTTACATGTCTCATTTTCTCCAAAAGGGAATTATGAAAGTTTAAGTGTTTCCTTGTCCATATATCTCACTGAATGTACAATGGCTCAAAAGGTTCAAAAATAGCATGTGTTATTTTAGACTACAAGTAGTATTTTTATTCTTTTCTACAGTTTCATTTTGGAAAACATCAAGCTTAGAAAGTTTGAAAGAATGTTACAACAAAATCCATATGCTCCTCTATTTCATTGCTAATCATTACCATATTTGCTTTCTTTTTTCTATCTCTTCATATGCATACATCTTTGAATAAATGTACCTGTATCTGGAAGAAAATAAGTTCAAGATCATCTTCTGCTATAGAGGAATTTGAGGCCAGGCTGAGCTGTATGAGACCTTGTCTCCAAACAAAACACCACCCAAAACAGCATAAAACTGTCATCCCACAAAATTTTTGACCTTTCTCCTTAATGGGCTCTTTCCACCCCTCCAGGCTCCAAGGATAGCCTGCTATACCCAAGGCCACACCCAAGGAGACAGTCAACTTGTCCTAACAAAGGAAGCCCACGAGAGGAGGGGACAGCAGGATTGGACTAGCTGAGTTCTGGTTCTTAAACTCTGGAGAGTAGGCTTGGCCTCCTGGGAAAGGCAACAAATGCTTGCCTTTCTCATGGGAAAGAGACCGTGCTGGGCACCAGCTCAGTTCTCTGGGGTCACAGAGTTCTTGGGCCACAATACCAAGCGATTGTCCCATTAAAGTTCCTCTGCAGGGACATTGCTGTGCTTTTTCCACCTATCACAGCTGTCTCCACTTTAGTGGTTTCTAAAAAAGTCATTCACTTTAAAATGGCTTTATTGAGAGAAGTCGCATACCACAGAATTCACCATTCTTAACATATTTACACACACACATCACGTGTGGATCAAGTCCATTCCCCCATTCCCTTCCCTCAATTCCTTCTCTCCGTATGCCCAGCGCCGCTTTTCTCTCCCATCTCGGAGCTATGGGAACATTTATTTACTAGAGCATAGGTAGCTTCTCAGGACCCGCATCCCTGAAAACAATCGATCCTACGTCCACCAGCAGCCTTCAGTGGCCAGTAGTCATTTCAGGCAGGAGAGGGCCTTCATTAGCCTTCCTCATCCATGCTGGGTTTCCATTATCTTGATCTTATTCAAGTCTTGTGGATGCAGTCACGGCTGCTGTAAGTTCATGCATCCAATTGCACTGTCCCGTCTGGCTCTAAGCAAGCTTTCTGCCTCTTATTTCCCAGTGATCCCTGAACCTTGGGGTGAGGGTATATGATACAGATCTATCGCCGACCCCTCCAGAGTCTCTATTCTCTGCATGTTGGCTGCTTGTGGACCTCTGGGCAGCATTTCTGCTTCTCTTGTAGCTCTATCTTGCTAGGCCTGTGGTTATGTAGCTTGGAGGGGGACACAACTGGCAAGAGTGCTGATGACTTTTTTCCCTCCAGTAACTTGCAGAAAAACCTCTAGCATTGTGAAACTGGCCGGTAGGAACAGTTTCCAGGTCAGCACCAGTTTGATGTCACATACTCATGACTCAGGTATGTGGGATCTTCAGCAACAGGGTCTCACCAGCAGGTTCCGGAGAGCAGCCAAAGGCAATGGCAGTAGCCTGCGATGCTTGGGGTGTGCGTGGGATCCCACTGACCAACAACTAAGAAAGGAGGTGCCCTACACCTAGCACTGGGCTTCTGACAGCCTGTGGCATCTGCAGCAGGCGTTGTCTCCAAGCTACGAGGTAATGGCAGCTGCAATTATTTTATACATTGATACATACCTATTTTAGGATGCTTCTACAGCAGTAGGTTTCCATAGAGCCTTTTCAGAGGTTTTTAGTTTAAGTTATCCTTTCTCAAAATCCCCAAACTACCCTGCCCTTCCCCCTACCTCCCCATTTAACCATCCCTTTTTCATTATTCCCCTTTCCCCTGGATTTATCAATCTTGAGACACATTCATCTCCTCAACATGAAAGTCTGAACCACTTGACTATCAGTTCCACACCGCTGCTTCTTCCAGTTCTCAGCACTCATTAGTGTGTTTCTTGTCACTGGGTTGGTTCACTATAGTCATTTCCTATAAGTGTAATTGTACGACGTGTGCCCTTTTGTGGCTGGCCTTTCTCCCTTGGCATATTGTTTCAAGGCTCATCTCTGGCGTAGATGTATCCAGACTCACTCCGTTATGTGGCTATATCCCATTTCATTTGTTCCTTGGTTGCTGGACATAAAGCTCTTTCCATCTTCTGGAATGTGCTACTCTGAAGGTTCATATACAATTTTTTTTTTTTTGAGACAGGGCCTCCCTATAGTCCCAGCTGGCCTGGAACTCACTCTGTAGACCAGACTGGCCCTGAACTCACAGAGATCTGCTTGCCTCTGCCTCCCAAGTGCTAGGACCAAAGGCATGCGCCACCACACCCGGCCTAAAGACAGTTCTTAGCCACCATGTGGCTGCTGGGAATCGAACCCAGGTCCTCTGTGAGAGCAGTCGGTGCTCTTAACCGTTGAGCCATCTCTCCAGCCCCCATGCTCATCTTATAAAGCCTGCTTCTATTTTACATGAAATTTTAGAACAAGCAAAGATTCATCAATGTAACCAAAAATAGGTGCAGTGCTTTCCTCTGGGAAAAGGGCAAGACGATCTGGGAGAGGTGTACAGCCATCTTCTGGGTGGGGAGGCATTCTCTCTTGGTGGTTTGATATTTTCTGATAGATGCATTTTTCAAACTCAAGCAGCAGACTGCACTATATGTTAATTATGTCCAAATTTAAAATCATTAAGATGAAAAGGCTTATCTACTAACTTCCCATGGACACATGGATGTGTCCTACAGGGTGTTCCTGACAGTGAAAGTTAAGTGTAAACAGGCTTTTAATTGACATGATTAACTGGGTCTCAAAAGAAGCTTCAATAACACCAGTGGGAAGCAAAGGAGACTGTCTTCTACTCTCCCAGTAGGGAATGCTTGCTCGTGGGCACCTGGGAGGCTGCTCCCTGAGGAGGGACAAGGGCCTTCTTGAAGTTCAGCTGCATAGTTTTTGGAACAAAGATTTTTAAAATACATTTTCTACATTATTTTCTATTCATTGCTATAAATCTATTATTCATTTTCACTTATTAGGAGGAAAAGCCATGTTTTTTACCCATGCTTTACCCACAGCCAAGTTGTGTATGAAAACACAGCAGCTTGATAGCTCACACTCACCTTAAACTCATGAGTGGAGAGAAACAGACAATAGGAAGCAAACATAAAGAAGTGGAAGGTCCCTGGAATCTGGGCAGCACTGCTAATTATCTGTGCTTTAAGAAATTAATATTGTCTTCGGTCCTGTGTGCTCTGAGTTCCGCAGCTGGGAACTGTCTCCATTTTCTCCATCCTGTGGTTCATCCCTGTGGGTAGAAGTGCAGTGAGGATGGGATATCCAGGAATCAGGATCTGGGACATGTGTCATTTGAGGTCGTAGCTGTGGACTTCACCTGGGCTGAGTGGCAGTTTCTAGACAGTGAGCAGAGGATGCGATGCTGGAGACTTACAGCAGCCTGGTTCTTGGGGCATTGCATGAACAAACCTGATTGGATCTTCAAGTTACAGCATGGATTCTGGCCATGGAATGTGGCAGAAGCATCTGTCCAGAGCCTCCCAGTTACTGCCGAGATGGAGGCTGTCTATGAAAATGACAAAAAGCATTTGTGTCAAGATGGAATCATGAACAGGAAGATGTCTAGTGAGGATATTGTTAAGGAGGAGCTAATAGTACAACAGAAAATCAAACAGAGAATGTCCTATGAAGGAAAACAATGTGAGACATTCTGCCGCAGCAGCAATCAGATGTTTCATTCAATGTGAAATGTGTTGATAATAAGGTACATTGCAGTCGGTGTCAAAGGTATCCTAAAATGGAGATGCCATTTGAGCCAAAAGAATGCCAGAATATGTTGTTTAAATCACAACCCAGCATCGGTAAGACAGCTCATACAGGTGAGAAGTTCTATGACTATATACACTTTAAAAAAAGGCTTCTCCATCAAGTCCCACCTCAGTCTAACTCAACAAATTGATACAGGCCAGAATCTCTAGGAATGTAAACAATGCAGAAAACCCATTTACACAATCTCAGCTAACTGTTCATGAAAGATATCATACAGGGAAGAAACTATGAATGTATACATTGTGGGAAAACCTATTTCAAGATGTTGAACCTCACTGGGCATCAAAGAACTCATATGTGGGAGAAGCCCTATGAATATGTACATTGTATAAAAGCTTTCTCCAGGGAAAGTAAGCTCTTTGTGCATGAAAGAACTCTTACAGCAGAGAAGCTCTATCAGTATAAATAGCATGGAAATCCTTCTCCATGTAGTTGCTCCTCACTGTCCTTCAAAGAACTCATACAGGAGAGAAACCCTATGAATGTAAACAGTGTAAAGAAGCCTTCTCATACAAGGATAAGCCTACTGTTGTACATCAAAGAACTCATAGAGAAAAAGACTTATGAATATGAACACTGGAAAATGCTTCAAACAAATGTCTCAAAGAATTCATATAGGCCTGAGCCCTATAAACATAAACTGAGTGGATATCCACTAAGTGTTCTACTTGTGCATGAAGTATCTCATACACATGTCAAATCCTATAAATTCCAAGAATATGTTAAACTCTACTATAGCAGATGCATCTCAATAATATTCAATTCAGAAAGATTTAAATCAATTAAGTAGACTGAATACATGAGAGCTTTTCCGTCAAGTCACATCTTGTTGAACATCAGAAACACATACAATTGAGAATTCCTATTGTTGTATAGTATGAAAAGAGCTTTCTCCTACTAGTCACATTTCACTGGATTCAGAGAATTAAAAAAATATGGATTGCTATGAGTTTACTGATAATAAGAAATCTTTATTCCTTCAAGATGTACCCCACTCAAAATCATGGTTCTCATGGATGAAAAATCATGTAAGAGTTCATGAAAGCTTACTACAACCATTCCTACTTTGTCAGCATAGAAAGTTTTCAGGTGAAGAGACTGAGAAATGTAAAGAATTTAAGAAACCTTTGTCCTTTACAGCTCACTCAACATTGACGAACATACATAATTGTGAAACTACAGGGATTAAGACAGTCCAAAGTCTTTGCAACACAATGGTTTCTGTGCATATAGAATACATCCATGTGAAAAAGTATGAAATGAAGAAATTTGGCCAAGATCTATCACACCTTCGTTTGACATTGGCTTGCATGTAGATGAGTAGCTCTGCAAGTGTAAAGGACGCAGGAAAATTTCCTCATGGAAAGTATTACCACTGCACTGAACTGTAGTACTGATAAGGTAGCTATGGCATCTGTTAAAATTGACAGGTTGAAACAGGACTCAGTCCCTAACCTAGGTTGATTTCTGTTGCTGTAATTAAACAATGAGTAAATCAACATGAGGCGGAAATGGTTTATAGTCTGCAGTGATCAATGAGAGTTGATATGGGAGGGACTCAAGGCACGTTCTTCAAGAAGCCCATGTTCAGTTTCATGAATTAAATATAATGAGCTTAACAAGATCTCAGAATAGGTGTCATGTGGTAGCAATAAATTCCCAAAGATAAGGTGAGCTTAGTTATAACATGCATTGTCCAAGCAATGGAAAAACAACGTGTATAATGTCATGTCCTGAATTAACTTTTCATGCTGTCTTATCAGTCATGTTTCCAGGGACCAAATTTGTAGGAAACCTACTGACTTTTAATTTGATCCGTACGAGGTGAGAATCTCTAGAACAAATGACGGAATTTCTACCTTAGAGGATGCAATAGTGTATCCAGTCCATGCAACCAGTTCAGAGATATGAGCCAGATTACAGAACCAGTCTCCTTAAGTGAAGAAAAGGCAGGATTCTCTTGAGGATAGACTTTGTAAAAATACCAAAGATTTATGTTAGCTTTTCGCCCAGCCTTCCCCAAAGGGACCTATGGCATTTACATAGGATAACTACATTGGAGAAAAGATTTGTGGCAGTGGACTCCTGCTCGTGGTTGTCGCTGCTCTTTCCATGTCCCCCACCATCCTGAAGCAGCTGTCTTGTAGAATGGTGGACTATCCTTTGAAAGACATGTTTACACCGACATTTATTTAGGTGGTTTCAATAGCCCTGAGTGCTGGGGCAAGGGCTTCCAGTATACAGTATGTTGTGCTTTAATCAATGTGCAATGTATGGTACTGTTTCTCCTATAGCCAGGATTCATGGGACCAGGGACCCAGGGCTGGAAGTAGGAATAGTTCCACTCACTAACACCCTAGTGACCCATAGGAAAATTTTTGCTTCCTCCACCTTCAGCTGAGTGCTCTCCTGGCTTAGAAAATTTGATTCCAGGGGAGAGGGGATGCTTCTGCCTGGAGACATAACAAATATTGCTGTGAACAGGAAGCTAAGACTCCCGCAACCCCTACATTATTCTTAAGGCTCCTGATGCCCTAAGTCAACAGGTAAGAAAGGAGTAGGAACATTAGTCAGGGCTGATGCATCAAAACTACTACGGAAAACATCTGTTTCTGCATGTGGGGGTAAGGTTGAGTATGTCTGGAAGGCAGAAGATTCCTTAGGGCATTTGTTGGTGTTAATAAGTCCTGTGGTTCAGGTAAGTGGTAAACTGCAACAACCCATCCAGGTAGGATAAGCAATGGCCCTTCTGGGATGGAAATTTGGGTATCTCGTCTAGGAGAAGAGCCAAGCCCTGCAGCTTGCTCTGCAGGGTAGAGGAAAGACAGAAATATGAAACTGATATTAATTGAAGGTAGTTATACATAGTAGCTGAGGTCACATGACCAGGTGTAGAAAGGAAAATTTTACTTGACATGAGTGTTTCTGTCATATATTGTGATGTGTCTGCCTTTGTATATATCCACATATATTAATCAGAAATTTGTGTTTTTTATCCTTAAATTGTGTAATTGAGATAAATGTCAAATGGTTAAACATTGTAAATCTGTATTATCACATTTAAGTTATCAGTTAGTAAAAGATTAATCAGTTCTTAAGGACCTTACCACCTAATGTAAGATATGCAATGTGTTTCTGATTTTTGGTGGTAAAGTTATATCATGTTAGGCAGAAATGTGACCTTGCCTTTGTTCGTTTGAAACTCAAGCATGATGCAAGGGGAGGCAATGTGGCATCATGTTTCCAGGGGGTGTACTTGTGATGGCTGGTCTTGGTTGTCAACTAGACTGGATCTGGAATTGACTGATAATGAGAGAAATGTTCTTGATTGAATTGTTTGAAGCTGAAGACCCACCCTAAATCTGGCTGTTTGCTATTGATGGCAGCCCATATACAAGTCCATGACAGAAGGGAGAATGTGCGTTTTGGTTGCTTGCCTTCTTTCTCGTTGGTGGCTTCGTCTTGTTGCTGTGGCTTTCCTCTGATGACTGTAGAACCAGTTATATAGTCCTCCATCAGATACCAGTTATGATGGAGGACTAGCAGACTTCCAGAAATCCTTCATGCCTTCAGCATTAGACTGGGGCTGCTGAACATCCAGCCTCATGGACTGAGGAACTATCAAATCTTAGGCTCTCCGACGTGATGCATCCATTGTTAGACTACTTAGAGTCTATCCTGTAAGGGAGTTTAATATGTACATATATAAGCAATATTATTCATTTTTCTATAAAATCATTTAACATATTTTATTTATGAACTATAAAAATATGTATTCGACCAGAAAAAAAATCGGTGTATTAAATGTCATATATTGCAGGGAGGAAGGAGTTCTACATTTTTCTTAATTTATTCTTTATCGGTGATAGATTTTTTTCATATATTCGGTTGTTAAGGAATGACTCGGGTTGTTCTCTCTGCCTCTGGAGTCATTTTCCCAGGCGTTTCTCTCTCTGAAGCTGTCCTCCATGTGCCTCTTTCTGCTCCATACTGGTGTATATAGGGTAGCCGCACATGGAGCACTGAACGTGAACCTGGACGTCAAGGTCAGGGTTTGATTTCCTAAGATCTGAGAAAGTTCTAGGTCTTTTCTTTGTCTTGGTTTCTGCAGTAGAATCATAGGGCTGAAAATCCCTTGCTGGTAGATTGATGTTTAAGACTTATGTGGGAAGTCCCCTGGCCCAGCCTGGGCACTTTGGTCAGTTCATTCCTACTTCTTCAGCTAACCTTCCAGAACCTGCTGCCTTCCTGCCTTGAAAAACAGCCTAAATGATCCCAGTCACTGACATTTCTAACCATTGCAGAGCTGTAAAAACACACATGCTTATGATGTTGTGTGTGTGTGTGTGTGTGTGTGTGTGTGTGTGTGTGTGTGTGTGTGTGTGTGTGTGTGTGTGTGTGTGCTGTATGAGTGCATGCATGCATGTAACCCCAGCCAGGTACAGAAAGACAAATACCGTGATTTTACTCATAAATCTTGAGATAGGCTTGTCCATTGCAGGTGGAGTAACTGAAATTTGGAGCTACATGGTGTTCAGCAAAACATGTCCACTCTTAATTGGTGCAGCCTGCAAGGCAAGGCTGGCTTTGTTGCCCTGCATTGATACAGTCTGAAGACCTAAGAGGAACTGAATTCTGAGGTCCAGTGTGGGCTCTGCAGGACGGATGGGAGATGACTACAGCGCTCACAGGTAGCCCCAGCCCGCTCTGGTTCCACATGCCTCCTTCCTGCTTAAGCTTTTGAAAGACTTGGGGGTCTTTCTCTGGTCTCTGCTGACATCTCATCTTCTCACCCTTGACTCAGCTGCACCATCACAGTCAGTGTTCACTTTTGTTTCCCAGGCTAGAACATCTGCCTGGCTTTCAAAGTCCTCAACATCAAAGCCCCAATACCTCTCCCTACAAGGTTCTTAGTTATTTCCTTTCTCTTACAGCTTCAAGAGGCTGCTTGCTCTGAGCACATAGAGCTACAGCCTCGCCTAGGACATTCATTACTGCTTGCTTCTGCCACTCACGCCTCACCAGCCTATGGCTGTTCTTGAAATGTGGCTCTCAGAGGGCTCTCCCATGCACTGCACTGTGATCCTGATCTCCTGTGTCCAGACCAGGCACCCCACACTGGGTTAATCTTTGACAGTCTTGCTCTGTTGTCTTACACTTCATTCTTCCATGGTTACCTAACATTCCTCTGGTTGAAGTCTTGACTCCCTAATGAGACTGTGTAGTCCAGGAAGGACCTGGGTGTTACAATTCCTTGCTGTGCTCTCTTGGCTTTGGCAGTCACTTGTAAAACAAGTTTTCACAGAATTGGTATTGTAGGCTTAGGGAGTAGAAAAGGAAGCCAGCAGCACTCATCTAAGAGCCCTCTCTCCATCTCTTCTGCTGTCCAGCCCCCTTCATCTTCCCCTTCCTAGGCCAGGCCTCTTCCCACCTAGGTTGGCCCAGTTCAAGTGTGATTAACTATGAAAACATAACGTACAAAGATTAAATCAGAGCAATTAGTGCTTCACTTGTTTGTGTTGGGAACCTTTGAGCTTGCTTCTAGTTCTTCATAAAATATACAATATATCGTCTTGCTGTGCGTGGGAGCACTGGAGTCCCTTCCTCCAGGATGGGGGGAGTGTTCAGGGTCCCCCTTTTCCTTTTCATTCCTTTACGCCTCTATTGTTTTTCTTTTGTTTGACTCACATGCTTTGTATTTATCTTATTTGAAACTCAATAGAACCTGCCCCCCTCAACCTTCGCCACCTATTAAAAAATAGAGAATGCCTAGTTTTCTTAGCCCTAACCTCCACATCACCTCTCTGGCTCCCTGTTGAAAGAAGTATTTTTTTAATAAAAATAAATAAATAAATCAAGCTGGGCGTGGTGGTGCACACCTTTAATCCTAGCACTTGGGAGGCAGTGGCAAGCAGATCTTTGTAAGTTCAAGGCCAGCCTGGTCTACAGAGTGAGTTCCAGGACAGCTGGGGCTACAGGGAGAACCTGTCTCAAAAAGACCAAATAAAATAAAAAATTTAAATAAATAAAGGCCTCTTCTGTTACGCATGAATACTGTTAAATGTCTCAAGAGGAGAATAGTGTGTAAGTCAGCTTGGAGGCCTTAGGACACAGCTTTGCTTCCCAAAATAGAGTGTGATAATTAATCATCATTGTCAGCTGGATTGGATTTGGCATAAGCTAAGATATACCTCTGGCTGTATCTTTTAATTATTTTGTTGTTAATTAAACATGTTATTTCACAATTTCATAAAGTGTCTAATTCTATCAGCCCAACCCTCTTCACCTCCTCCCGACTTGTCAGCCTTGACAGTGTCCTAATGTGTGTAGTTCACTTACCCCAACCCTCTTCAACTCCTCCCGACTTGTCAGCCTTGACAATGTCCTAATGTGTGTAGTTGACTTACCCCAACACTCTTCACCTCCTCCTGACGTTATCAGCCTTCCGACGTCCCTAAGCCCATCCATTTCCCTTGTTCATACATTTTGTTTTGTGACGCATTGAATTTAACCAGGGATGTCTGAGTGACCACAGATATAGAACTATCCTGTGGAAACTGGGAGGTAACTAGTAGGCACACACATTTAGAATTAATGATTCCCTCTCCCTAGAATCAATCAATAGCCATTATTTCATCAGGGAGTGGTAGAGGGCCCCAGGACAACTCCCTCATCCATCAATGGCTGTTGACTGGTCCAGTCTTATGCAGATCCAGTGCAGGAAACCTCAGTTGCTATGAAATCATGATTGAAACTATTGAGACATGGCCAGAAGACAACATTTCTCTTAATGTTCCCACCTAACCATAACCGAACCATAACCCTAACCTAACCCCTAACCCTAACCCTACACCTAACCCTACCCCTACGCCTAACCTTAACCCTAACCCTAATCCTAACCTAACCCTAACCCTAACCCTAACCCCTAATAATCTAGTTTTGGTGCTGTGGGAACCTCTTGATTCATCTTGACCCTCAGCCCTTCTGTGCTTCTCACTCCTGTGCCTCTCCCATTCCCTGCCAGTAGATGCTAGTTGATCTGTTCTGGCTTTGTGATGAACGTTTCACACCTGCGGCAGGGACTGTGGGAGACTGTCCTTGTTGTGGATTGGGCCCTGATGTGGATGAGTCATAACTCACAAGCACACTCAGTTTTATGAGTGTTGCCAGATTATTTTCCAGAATGACTGTACTGACTTATACTTCTATCAGCCATGCTTGGTGGTTTCCGTTTCCCCATGGCCTCACTAGCACCTGGTATGATCACATGTAGCAGGAAGGACACATTTAATATTGTGGCCATGTTGGGACCCTGGGCTGGCTCTTATGGCGGACATCTTACTTGTGATAGCCACATCTTCAGAAAGAAGTATCAGGTAGCTCAGGTGCACACACATCTTTTAAGTCTTTTGGAAAAACGAAGTGTCCCATTCTCTTTGGGCTAGTGTGTTAGACAAGATAAGTACTTCCTGAAATCCCCAGTAGACTTCCCCAGGTCTAGGATAGGGTAGCCTGGGCTAGGAATACTGTAGCCAGTGTCATCAGAGATGACAGAAGTGCCGTGGGGGCTTCCAACTGGGATGACTCACTTCCTTGCTATCTCCTTCTGAGCACACTCCTGTCTGTCCCAAACCTCAGCAGGGCTGGGGCTACTTTAACAAAGAAGAGAGCAGAGGCTGAGTGGCTTCTCAGCAGCCCACAGACCACCAGATTTCTACTTTGACCAACTCCGAGGCAACACACTGCTTGTTCATTGCCAGAGATCTTCCCCAGAACTGTTATTAACTGTTTGCGGAGAAGTTTAGAAGTGGTTCATCAGTGCTTGTATGTCTGTCCTCCAGGGAAGAGATGTGTCCAGCTCATTTTAGAAACTTAATTTTATTTAGAAATTCTTCATGCCAGGCGGACGCCAGAGCTGTTCCCATCCCAGCTGCCCCAGCTTAGGTTTCTGCTGGCTCTCAAAGAGAGAAGGTGACAGAAAGATCTGATGGGCATAGTGCCATAGCTCTGGCCCTGTGCCGTGAGGACAGGTGGGGCTGAGCACCTGTCAGGGGCTGGGACCTCTGCAGGCAACCGATGCCCCTTCTCACCTGCCACATGGATGCCCAGCCAAAGAAGGAAGCAAAGTTTTAAGTGATACCTAGTCATTAAAATTTGTTGAGTACTTGTTCTGTCAGGTGCTTTAGAGAGCATTTAATTCCTGTGATCTCATACAAGTCTTTGGATATACTCTTGGAGGACTGTCCAAAGACTTGTGTGGGATCACAGCATGGGCTCCAGTAAGAAACCTGCTTCTGTGCTGGGGATATGGCTCAGTGACTGAACGGTTGTTCAGCATACACGAGGCCCTGTGTTCAATCCCCAGTACATGCAGGAGGGAGGGAAGGGGAGCAGAATCCTGCTTTTGACATTTATTAGGGTGGCTTTAAGCAAATAACTTCACTGAGCTATCCCATGGCTTTCTCAATTGTATGCCAAGGATAATAACAATGTTTTATGAGCACGTAGTAGATTGATAAATATAACATACTTAAAATACACTGGATAAATGCTAGAGTTGTTTTTCCCATCTTCAAATGTAAGGAAACTGGGGGAGGATCGGTGGAATCAACTTACCGAACACAAGGCCGTTCTGAGTCTCAGGGCTGTGGTTAAAACCCAGAGTGTCCGATTTCAGAAGTGGGCTTATTGCATCCAACTCACTCTCTGCATTTAGGAGTTAGAGTGTCCCAGAGAGCACTCTCCTGACTTCCATGAATTCCCACCTGAAGACTCAGCCACACATTTTATACAGAAAGTCTTTGCTACTAACCACAAAGACAGTGCAAAACTTTGAGCACTTGGACCATTTCTGGTGGTCACCTGATGCAGAGCCCCACAGCTGGGAAATAGCCCAGCCCAGTCTCTAGTATACTTGTTAAAGACAGTTCATGAATGGCTAAACTGTTGTGTTAATAAAGGCTTCCAAGTCTATACGGATGTAGCTGGTCCACAGACACATCCTAAGTGGCAAAGGAGGATGTGCTTGTCCTTCCCAGCCCTCCACAAAGTGTCTGACAGTGTCTAGAACATCAGATGACTGTGCATACAATTCGTTTTCCTCAGCATCATGAGATATGTGATGATAACAATCCTGTTCTTTCTTTCTTTCTTTCTTTCTTTCTTTCTTTCTTTCTTTCTTTCTTTCTTTCTTTCTTTCTTTCTTTCTTTCTTTCTTTCTTTCTTTCTCTCTCTCTCTCTCTCTCTCTCTCTCTCTCTCTTTCTTTCTTTCTTTCAGAAGCAAAAATGTTTACTTAGAGATGGTACGTAATTCATAAGTCACAGAGCTGATAAGTGACAAACATGAAATCCCGAGGCTAAAGGCTGGTCTGCCACACAGCTGAGCACTCCGTGAGCTGATAGGTGAGTGCGCCTCTCCCAGAATGCAATGCTCAGGGCTAGTAATGAATAAAGTAGAAGCCCAGTGTCTATCCCTGTCCTTCTAATCCTGGCTTCCTCTTTCTTTCTTTTTTTTTCTCTAGGATATTGATAAACTATCACAGGAGACAGACCCAGCTGTGATACTAGCCCAGAGAGAATGGGACACTTCGTTTTTCCAAAAGACTTAAAAGATGTGTGAAAATGAAGAAGCCTGGAAACTTGGGCTGAGAGAACACTTTCCCTCCCCTTCCCACCCATCTTCCATCGCACCCAGTACATTTCACCAGGATCTGGTCACTGCTGAACTGTCTTCTTTCAGTCTGGGTTTGATAGAATTGTTGATCTGCATATTTGACTTTCAATTAAACTCACTTGTTGAACTGCCTTCATTTTGAAAGGATTCCATTAGGATGGCTAATTATGTAGCAATTGCTACAAGGAGATATTTGCACTCAATTTCAGCTTTTAGGTAATTCAAATCAAATGCTTTATATTTGTCCTCCCCGAAGCTATATGAAACCATCTTCCTGTCACACTGCAAGCTTCCCATGAGATATTTTTAGAAACCTAAATCAAAACAGCAATTTTGGCAGAGGCTATCTCTGGCCTAGCAGAGTAAACCATACATACTGATAAAAACAGTCAAAGACTCAATGTCTTATTTATTTATTTATTTATTTATTTATTTTTGGTCTTTTTGAAACAGGGTCTCCCTGTAGCTCTGGCTGTCCTGGAACTCACTCTGTAGACCAGGCTGGCCTCGAACTCACAGAGATCCGCCTGCCTCTGCCTCCCAAGTGCTAGGATTAAAGGCGTGCGCCACCACACCGGGCAAGACTCAATGTATTAAAGAGCTATAAAGCCACCTCCCGATTTGTGGGGCTAACCATTTGGGAACACAAGCGGTCCTTTCCAAACTATTCCATTACAAACTAACTAAAGCCAAAGGCAGTCAAAACTTCTTTCAAATTACCAAGAGTTGTCTTCCTGCTGTTGCCATAATTATGAAATTTCAAAATGGAAGCTAAGAAAGGGTTAGGGGAGACCTTATCTTTCCAATGATACAGATCACTTGTGTGTGTGTGTGTGTGTATGTGACTGCAAACACTCACATGCCATAGCGTGAGTGAATGTGGTCAGAGAACTTTCTGGAGATGGTTTGCTTCTTCCATCCCAGTTCCCAGGGTGAAACTTGGGTCTTTAGGCCTGTGTGGCAAGCACTTTGGCAGCTAAGCCACTTTGTTGGCCTGATACTGCCTTCCTTATGTTCTTAGCTCTGCCCTCTTTTCTTTTGCAAGCAGTTGTGTGCCCCACCTCATGCTTGCCAACAGTTTCTTCCTCCCCAAAGTAGAACTGAGTCTTGTGGACCTGGACTGTAATTTGTACCTGTCTCATGCCTGCCTCATGGTAGATGTTATGTGAGGAATGAAGAGATGGATGAATGAATCCATAAAGTGCTACTTCTAGTTTCTCCTCTTAAAAAGAGTCAAGATCCACTCCATAAATATTAATTAATTGTAATCATCTTAGGAAAAAAACCTGGAACATTCCCCCAAAGGCTGAGATCCTTTTAACACATCTTTATGGACCTTTGCCTTATCCTGATCCCTGATTAGGGAACCTTGTTATCGTTTGGGGTCACATCTTTGCAGACCTTTCTAAGATACACACGCACACATGCCTTCAAAGATCCGTTTGTATACTTCTGATGAGCAGATTGCTTTGCAATTTATGTTTTTTTGGCTCAGTAACTTCTCAAGCAGTGTGATCGAGGGGAACCACATTGTTTTTAAGTATTATATGGTAGTACACTGGTTGGATATGCCACCTTTGATTTGAACCAGATGAATTTGTGTGTGTGTCAGGATGTACATATACACATGTACAAGTGTGCATAAGGTGTGCATACATGCATGTACAAGTGTGTGTAGGGTGTGCATACACACATGTACATGTGCATGTAGGGTGTGCATACACCTGTGTACAAGTGCAGTGGTCAGTCTTAGTGTTGTTCCTCAGGCACTGTCTGCCTTGTTTCTTTTTTATGGGATCTCTTGTTGCCTTGAAGGTTGTCAAGTGATGCTGGCTGGTCAGTAAGCCTCGAGTATTCTCTTATATTGGCCACCACAGTGCTAAGATTACGTTCAACCATGTGCTGCCACAAGAGCTTTTTTTAAAACATGGGTTCTAGGTGTTAAACTCAGGTTGTCAAGTTTGTAAGGCAAGTGCTTTACTGACTGAGCTGTTTCTCCAGTCCTTCAAATATATATTCTATCTGCGTTTGTGTTCACTCTGCTTCCAGATTCCTTCTTTTTGGTAAGTTGTGTGACTAGCCTTGTCTGCTGCCATCTTTCAGTAGCTATGCCACATTTCTTCAAAATCAGCCTCCTCCTTGGGGATTGTGCCAAAGAAGCAGGAAAATGTGTGAAATTCTGAAGATTGCCAGAGGAATCAAAATTTTCTTGCCTTAAATCTAGAGAAGTGTACTGTCCTGGGAATTCCACCATTGTGGACAGGGAATGATCAGCCCAAGGTAGATTCTTCTCTTTGGACCATATTATTTTCATCTGTACAAAAGGCTCAGAGATTCTCTTGAAGCTTAGACTGGATAACAGGATTTCCACAGAGCTACTGGGACTGACACACAGACGGGATGTTCCGCAGCATGTCTCTTTCCACTGAATATCAGAATTTGGAAATAGGCCTCAGTCCAGAACTCCTAGCATCGCAAATGGCCCATTGTAGAATAGAAATTGTTTCCCCTGGATTTCATTCTTTCCTAATAATTTGCCATTCATTTATAAAAGATTTTGTCTTCACTTTTGTTCCGTTTGGTCTTTTTTATATATGGCTTTTATTCACTTTTTTTTTTTTTTTTTTTTTTTTTTTTTTTTTTGGTCTTTTCGAGACAGGGTCTCCCTGTAGCCCCAGCTGTCCTGGAACTCACTCTGTAGACCAGGCTGGCCTTGAACTCACAAAGATCCACCTGCCTCTGCCTCCCGAGTGCTAGGATTAAAGGTGTGCGCCACCACGCCTGGTTTATTCACTTTCTTTTTTGATAACTTCATATATATACATATATATGTATATATCTATATCTATATCTATATCTATCTATATCTATCTATCTATCTATCTATATATATATATATATATATAAAATGTCTTCTGATTACTCTCATCCCCCACCATCTCCCATCCCCTCCCATCCTTCCTTCCTATAACTCTCTTCCTCAAATTCCTGTCTTTCTTCTATCTTGTGATCCATTAAACTTAACCAGGGCTATCCATGTGACCATGGGCTTTGAACTATCCTTTGGAGCATGGTGGACTGACCAGTGGGTATGCAAGTGAACTAATGGCTGTTCCTCCTGGAGTATGCCAGCAGCTAATAATTTAGCGGGGTGGGTTATGATCTCACAGATTCCTCCTCTTCCGATGGTTCATGGATGACAGGCCCAGTTGTGTGTAGACCACCATACTTGCTGTGCAGTCCTGGTTTCAGCAGCTGTGTCATGCTGAGAAGATAGCATTTTGCAGCTCTTCTCCCTGTCTTCTGATCCTTAGACTCCATCCCATCTTTCCTGATATTCACTGAGCCTTAGTGACCTGAACACTCAGACATTATTTATTCTCAGCCTTTTGAGCCACCAAGAGTCTCAGCATTGACCGCAGCTCATTGCAAAGAGAAGCTTCTCTAGTAACGGCTGGACACTGAATTTGTCTGTGGGTATGAACGTAAATATTTAGAAGGCAGTTTGTCTCCATGTGACTTTAGCTGAAGAATTCTAGTAAACTCCCCCTATAGCCTAAGATGTCAGCCATGGGTTTTTGACTGGCTTATAGTACCTGGCTTTCCCTCCTGTGAAGCAAGCCTTAAATACAATGGGAGAATAGTTGATTACCACAGTAGCATTCATACCACTGCTGCTCCATTGTGTGTATGCTGCCCTGCACATGGTGTTGCAACTTGAATGGTTCACAGCTGGATAAGATGGTTGATGCCTTTTCTCCCCCAGCAACCTTCACAGCACATTTCAGCACTATGAAACCTAGCCAGCCCAGAGGAAGTTTCTAGCTCAGTTCCAGTTTGATTCATCTTTATCTTGCAACTGAAGTTGCAATTTCAGTAGTAGGGTTTTATCAATTAGCTCTGGTAGAAAGCCAAGAAAAATGGCAAGAGCCTCCCAAAGAAACAATTCATGAGGAAGTCTCCTATATTGGACACTTGGAATTTTGTCTAATACCTATGGCTTTAGAAGCATTATCCAGCCATGTATATCTCCCTTCTGACATTTTATTTATTTTTTATTTATTTATTTATTTATTTTTTTATCTGTATGAATGTACTGTCTGCATGCAAGTCTGTGCACCCGTGTCGTGCAATGCCGCGGAGGTCAGAAGAGGGTCTCGGATTCCCCTGGAACTGGAGTTCTCCTTGAATTGGAGTTTCAGACGGTTCTTAGCCGCCATGTGGGCGCTGGGGATCGAACCCGGGTCCTCTGTAAGAGCGTCTGCGCNCTGCATGCAAGTCTGTGCACCCGTGTCGTGCAATGCCGCGGAGGTCAGAAGAGGGTCTCGGATTCCCCTGGAACTGGAGTTCTCCTGGAATTGGAGTTTCAGACGGAAAAGTCACATGAAACCCTAATATTTTGTTAGCTAATTAAAAACTATCCCTTCTGACATTTTAAAGTCATAGTTTTTAATTAGCTAACAAAATATTAGGGTTTCATGTGACTTTTCCATGCACTCTTCACTTTGGTCAACCTTCATCTCTCCCGTCCCCTCATCTCCCACCCCTACCCTATCTCTGCTTAAACATTTCCATTCCCAGAACTCCCCTTCTCTATTTCTATCACCCATCCTCTACTACTGGCTCCTTTAAGTCGCTACCACTCTGATGACCCTTTCTAGTTTCCTGGCCTCTGCAGGTGACCCAGATTAAACACAGAAATCTAAATATTCAAGCTAGAATCTATATATGAGAAAATATGTGCCATTTTTCTTTCAATGTGTCTTATGATGAATGGAGAAAATACCTGGTAAAATAATATTAAAAGTTGAAAACCATACCCACTGGGAATGTTTCACTTGGTGTTTCAAGCCTCCTCTCACCTGCTCATCGGTCATCTCATAAATCCATGAGACAATTTGAAAGACCACCAAACCCTAGGAGGTCTTGTTTCACAAGAGAATCTTCAGGTGTCTTGGCCCCTTGTAATATATGCCAAGCCCTTCAGAGGGCCCTTAGAGGCTCAGAGGAAGTTCTGAAGCATGATGACTCACAGGTGGGATTTCCTTTTCTGAGTTTGTAGTCACAGGGTATTCCCCTATCATATAGCTCAGGACCACAAGAGTCACAGACCTTCCCCCAGCCAGGTTTGCCTGCAGGTCCTTGTCAAGCTTTCTCATGTGGAGGTAAAGCTCTGGGCCTTGGTCTAGGAAAGCAGTGTGGTTGCAGGTGAGATGTCAGTGTGAGTAGGTCTAAAAGATGCAAAAAAATAAATAAAAGATGTGTAGGAACTGGAGATCAGCTGTGTCTGAGGACTCTGTGGACTTCCACTCCTAAACACCCCTTTGCTTATATGTTCCATGGGTTGAACAAGTTTCTACAGGAATGAGTGGGGCATCTACTATATGCTTGTCTGTGAAGATCCTATGGACAGGCAGCTAAGGCTGTCACATTCTCAGGTTCCTACCCTCAGGGTCCACCAATGACACAGTGTTGTGCAATAGGCACTCAACCCATTACTTCTTTCCTTTCTTATGAAAAAGAGAAAATTTTCCTGTATGTGATGGTGCACCTAGGAAGCTGAGGCAGGTTGTTTGAGAATTCCAGTCCAGTCTAGGCTACTAACCCTGTCTCTAAACGACAGAGACATAATTGTAGAGATTATGAATCCATTACTGAACCTCCGGAAAACCACTAGGTGTTTTTTGCAACAACGGAAACACAAGGAGTGGAGAGAATATCCTTGGCAATGTACAGACAGCCAGCAACAGGAATTAATAAGCGAATGGTGGGGCTTTTGCTGCACGGCTTTCAGCAGCTTCCGCTGCCATCTTGATAAAAGGCATTCAAATCTTTGTGGGTTCAGTGCAGAGCAAGTCATGTTCCCTCCTCACACCGCATCTTACATACTCTGAGCCATCGATACTGTGAACACTCACGATCTACAAACTTTCAAAAATGAGTCAACTACCCTATGACTCATAGATCCTTGATCCAAAACCCTTGATGTGAGGAAGACTCAGAAGTTCTCCAACCCCAAAAGTCATTCTATGTAAATTCTTCTGGGTGGGGAGGGGTGATAGTTCTAGTCTGCCAAGATCTACCCTGAAGAACAGGACCTGGGCTTTTTGTACATCCCCGGGAACTTGTGGAGTTCTGGTTGACACCAACTGTTCCATCTCCTCCTGTGATTGGCATACCTCTTCCCCTCAGATATGTCCCAGCTGGGAAGATCTCAGATTCTGGACAGACTACACTGGGATGCCTTAAAGGCAGAGGTATCATCTTCTCCAATGTGCGTCCCTTGTGCTGGCCTCCTGAAAGGAATTAGATAGTAGATGCTTGGGGGTTGAGTGATACCTTCTTAATCTTGGTTCCCTGTATGTCTGTTTCCCTTCAGATGCTGGAAGCACATCTGGTGACTACTGAGCTTCAGGTGCGTTCACTCTGGTTTCACATAAGCTGTCCTGTGCCATTTAGCTTCCAGCTATGACTAAGTTGCCCCAAATAAGCTAAGACTTAGAGAAGTACAAAGAGAAATGGCTTTCCCCTAATCTCCAATGAGCTCCTAAGAGATAGTGAGCTATTCCTAGCTCTCAAGTTTCAACGCTCTTCCTGGTCTCCGTTCCCTTTGCTATAGGGAGCACATATTTGACCAAAAGTCAAGAAGGCTTTAAAAATTGAGTATAATCTCACAGCCCTTCATAAGAGCAGTTACCATTGACAATAGTTTCTATAACTCGTGTCATTCTATAGCTTATGCATGTGCACACACACACAGTTCTCATTCCAAGCCACTTTACAATTTTCCATTCATAGTTTTCTGCCAACAATGCTCAGCATACTCCATGTCATTCAATTCTGTGCTGAAATTTCCTTTTATTCATATGATTGTTAGCAAGGAACTATAGGTTCCCAACGTCCCCCCTCCTGTATATAACATTTTCCTTCTAGTATACACTGTACCTCAAAACAATATCAGACATAGAGCCATTGTATTAAAGGATGCAAACATCAAGCCTTGTGTATGTGTGTGTGAGTGTGTGTCTAATTATGTTAATGGACTGTTTCCTTCTTGAGCAGGGGTGGGTTTATCAAGACATGTCATTCAATTTCCATGTTTCCTTTCCCTCATGCTACCTCATTGCTAATATTTTGCATTACTCTACTACATTTGTTACAATTTATAAGGCAATATTAATACATTTTGAGTAATTGAAATCTATTGTTTATATTAAGGGGTCACTGTTGCTATTCTGTGGGTCCCTGAGACTTGATAAACTCATGTTATGAATTCACCATTACAGTATTGTAAAGAAAGCAGATTCTTTCAGTGCCCTGAAAATCCCCTCTGCTCCGGCTCTTCACCCCTCTCTCCCTTTTCTTACCCTTTAGCAACCACTGATACTTTTTTTTTTTTAATTTTATTTATTTTTGTATGTGTATGAATGTACTGTCTGCATGCAAGTCTGTGCACCCGTGTCGTGCAACGCCGCGGAGGTCAGAAGAGGGTCTCGGATTCCCCTGGAACTGGAGTTCTCCTGGAATTGGAGCTTCAGACGGTTCTCAGCCGCCATGTGGGTGCTGGGGATCGAACCCGGATCCTCTGTAAGAGCGGTCGGCGCTCTTAACCGCTAGGCTATCTCTCCAGCCCAACCACTGATACTTTTACTGTCTCTGTACTTTTATCTTTTCCAAAGTGCCACATGGTTGGAACCACACAGCAGGTAGCCTTTTCAGATAGGCTTCTTGCCTTTAGCAATATTTATTTAATGAAATATCCTTTTATGACTTGATAGTATATTTCTGTTTAGTGTTGATTAGTATTCCAAGTCTAGATGAGCCACAGTCTATTCATCTTGACTGTTTTCCAGTCTTTGCAGCTAGGAAGATAGCTGCTGTGAGCATCTGCGTAGATTCAAGTTTTTAACTCATTTGTGTAAATACTAAGTATTTACTAAGTATTTAAATACTAAGTGCAGTTGACGGACCTTAGGTGAGCATGTTTAGTTTGTAAGTTGCTGCTAGACTTTCTTCCAGGGTGGCTGTGAGAGTTACAGCGGCACGGGCTGAGGATGTACCTCAGTAGAGCACTTGCCTGGCATGCATGAAGCCCTGGGTTTAATCTCCTGTATTGAAGAAACAAAATAAGATTTCACTGAGGCTGCTGGTTCAGGACTGTAATCTCAGCTGCTAGGGAGGCTGTTGTAGACGGATTACAGTTTCAAGGCCATTTTGGGCAATAGGAGGTCCCTGTAGTTCCAGCGTCCCTGCCAATGCTTGATGATAACGTTCTGGATTTGGGCCATTCTAATGGGTGCATAGTGGTATCTCTGTGCTCCTTTAGTTAGTGTTTCCTCGGCAACAGATAACGTAGAGCATCTTTTCATGTTTATTTTATTTGCCTTCAATGCTTTTTCTTCAGGGACATGTCTGCTTAGGCATTTCTTTTTCCCTAGTTCTAAAAAATGATTTATATAATTTTATGTTTATGAATGTTCGTACGATTGTATGTGCACCGTGGACATGTCCAGTGACCATGGAGGTCTTAACAGTGCATATAGGGTTAGGGTTAGAACTGGAATTACGATTGTGAGGCAGCATGTGGGTGCTAGGAACCAAACCTGGGTTTTCTGCAAGTGCTCTTAATGGTTGAGCCATCTCTGCAGCCTCCTTTCCCTAATTTTTAATTTAGTTGTTCATTTTCTTATTCCCATTTTAAGAGGAATGTGTGTGTGTGTGCACGCACTGTGGCATGCATATGGAGGTCGGAGGCTAATGTCTCTCCTTCTACCATGTGGATTTCAACAATCAAATTTAGGACATCCTGGTAGGCTTCAAGTGCCTTTGCCCACTGAACCATCCTGCCAGCCTTGTACGATTGTATCTAATTTACTTTTTATTTTAATTGACAAATAGCGATTGTATAAATTTAGAGAGAATATTTAGATGTTTCGGTACCTGGAGCTGCAGCTGCCATTTTGAATTCATTAGGTGCTGATTCCTGAGGTTCAGATGGGAGAACTAGATAGAAAGAGGCTGGGTCTCTGACAGCATTGTGGAGGAGGTGTACCATCACCCCAGGTCTAAGACATCGCCCGCCACACATTTGTTGTCTTGTGAAGCAATTCCTGATTATTTAAGTTACTTTAAGCTGAGTTGACTCTCACAGCTGAAAGAATTTCTAATAGGTTTTCAAATTTCCAATAATGCACAGTGCTGGACAGCCAGAGTTCCTGGATTCTGACGTAGGATCTGCTGGATGACCTCAGACAAGTCACATAGCTTCTATATGGCTCTCTTTACTCCTCTGCATACTGATCAATAAATGTGAATGGAACACTAGAAGAGGAAGAGTAGTAGTAGTATTATATAAGTCTGATTGTTAGTCTTATCAAGTGACTGAGTACTTGCAACACAGAACATTCCCTGACACCCAGTGAGTGGTTGTGGAAGTATTTGACAAGTGAACTGAAAAGAAAAGCAATCAGTGTTTCAGGCCTGGGTTTGCACCTTGATCTCATCAGAGCCACCTGCTGGGGTCTTCATCACTGAAGCTCACAGACCATGAAACACCCCCAAACTCAGTCTCAGAACACTCACATTGTTGGTTTCTGTTTGACACAAAAACTCCTTAGAGAATGCTAGGTTGTAAAGAAGAAGCGGCTGTGGCCAGCAAGTCGTGTCGCCAGGTGACCAGAATACCCACACTGACACATGCAAATGGATTTCTGTCTCTCCTTGCCACCCTTCTGGAAGATTCTAGAATTCTTTTTAACACCTTTTTAAAAGGGTCTTTCCAGTCAGGGGGCTTTCTTTTGCATCTCCTCTGCTCTTTCTCTCAGGGGTGGGGTGTTAGGAGCATTGGCGCCTGTGTGCCTGATCTTCCGGAGCCATGGGGGACTAGGTCCCTGGTGTGACCGGGATATCACTTTTTGTTATCTCGGCATTCAACCTCTGGAGAGGCCACATTTGAATTTGAGCAACAACTAGGCATTATTTTGAAATAGTTCTTGTTCATGGGGTTAAAGAATCAACTAGTAGGTGTGTCCATTAAAATTCCTGTGAAAACTTCCTGCAAAACACGCGTCCTTCCCACCACCATCTTCCCCTACCCACCAGCAACACCAGAGAAGCAGCCCCCCCTTTGGCCTTGTCCCCTTCCTAAATAGTCTTCCTGCTTCTGCGCAGTTTTCCTTCTCCCTCAGCAGCTGGGAGCCTTTGCAAATACACACCGAACAGGATTCCTCTGATCACAAGCCTCCCCTGGAGCCCCATTGCACTCAGAGTAAAATCCAAAGTTCCTACCGAACCTCCTGGGGTCCTCTCTGAGTGCCTGGCAACTCATCGTCTCCCTGGTCCCCTTCTTCCTCACACCACTCCTCCTCTGTCATAAATTGAGCACAATATAGCTCAGGGGCTTTTCACGTAGCATTTCACTTTTCTAGAATGGTCTTTCCCTGTATAACTCTGGTCCTGTCCTCAGTTCCCTCTGCCTGGCCCTGTAAAGGAGCGGGCTCCTCTGCCATTCTCTGTAGCATCAGAGCTTTACCCCCTCCCTGCAGATTTGGCTAGTTTGCATCTCTCATCAGAGTTCAAGGCCAGTGATGAAGGAGACATGATCCCAGTCTCAGAGTATCCATAGAAACCAGGACATTCTGCAGTGGGTGCTCACTAAATAATTATCAAGATAAAGAAAATCATTTTTTTCATAAGAAATAACACATATCTAACAAACATCTAAGCCTGATGTTTTTTGTGAACCTGGGAAATTACCCTCGACCACACTTGCTGGAAACCTCATGATGTGTTCTGAACAAAGGGACTCTTGATGCAGTAATATTTAAAGTCCAAAATGAACCTATTTAAGATGAAGCCGTAGGTGATAAAATGACCTGGATGTGATGAGAACTCCACTTAGCTAATCTCCTTTCCCTTCTTCCTGGGTGTCTTCGTGGCAGTCCCTCTCTGGTCCGAGCCTATCTGCAGACAAAAGCACATTGCTGCTCTTGTGTCTCCCGTTGGAACATGGAGTTCCTGACTTTTCCCTGGAGTGTGTGCAGACTGGTGATGGTCTCATTAAGCTCCTGCCTGGTGTTTTGGGGTTACTTAACCTGGGGGACTAGGGAGACTGTCACACTGAAGACCAGAGCCTGTTCTATGTCCTCAGAAGAGTTTTCTGTCAGCAGTGGCCATCTTGGCTGTTTAGGCCTTTTGCACTTTTGAATGACCACAGTCCAGCTGACATCCGATTATAAGGGCATGGGAAACCCCCAGTGAGAACCACCCTGCCAAGTCCTTCCCAAATTCCTGACCGAAAACATCACAAGCAGTACTAAATGACTGGTGCTTTAAGACACGACGTTCTGCAAGAATATGTACTCAGCAGTAGAAAGGAGAACTCTTGTAATTCTTCTTCCTGCATACTCGGCAATTGGGAATATAATTTTTAATATTCTGAACATTAGATTTCTTGCCTGCATGTTAGGAATACTCATGGATATATTTAACTTGTTCAGAGTGAAAGCAAATTTTACAGAAATGCAGCATGGCTTGTGATGATTTTCTCAGACCTAGATGCCACCCATTGTAAAACTCACCATTAAACTTATGAGCACCAAGAAAGAAACTAATCCAATGAAACTATAGCATGTCTCTGATTGTAAGACAGGTATCATTTGAAAAGATGTATATCTTGAGAATTTTTTATTTGAAAGTTGACGAATGCAAACATTTGGTTAAACCCAGACAAAATAAGGCTCTGAGGATCTGAGTGTGTGAGGAATGGGGAGCTCAAAGCAAGCAGGCCTGGTATCAGAGTCTCCACAGTGAGACACAGAGGAGTAAAACTGTCCTGTAGTCCAGGCAGGAAGCACCCTCCCTGGACCACTGGCAACTGGCTGGGTTCAACTGGCTGGGTTCAAATGACATTGCTTCCTGGTAATTTAGCAGAAATGAACTTTGTGGGAAGGATGAGATCAGATCCCTAAATCTGGCCGTGCTGATGATGTTGTTTTCAGAAGGAACTCATCTCAATCAACAGTGGCTGGCCAACCCCATTTCCTTTGCATTCTTGAAACTTTTCCTTTTTTTAGGACATAAACTGGCATTTCCAGATGCCAACACATGGGCAGGAGGATGACAGAGGAGATCCAAGTCACATGGGGAGGGACACTAGCAGGCTTGGTTCAGGCTTCAGTTAGTGCAGTTGCAGGGCTGCTACTATGTAAGTTCTCATGCAAAAGGCTAGTCCCTTTACGACTGAGATGTTAAGTCTCTTTACCAAACTTTCATGGCTTAGTTACAGCAATTTGGTTGAACAGACATCAGGGCTGGTACTTTTCCTCACAGCACTGTGCTACTAAGCATGCTTGCCAAGATGGTGAGGTGAGCTTCAAGAGACTTCCATCATCCCAGATCTCTTACCACTATAGCTGTTTGGGTAGCCCAACCCAAACAGACTTTTGTTCAGCGTTTCTTTGTGCCCACAAGTAGAAGCTTTCCACCAGTAAGAATGGGTTGTACCTACCAGCAAACATGGGAATACCTTAAAGGCTCAGTTCAAATGGGACACGTTAGACCTTTGTTCCTACACGGAGGTGCCTGGCCATGGCTCTCTGCAGCAGCGTGGGTGTGGGATTCTGTTAGTCACTCCCAATCTTCTGGAGGTATCTTGGGGATATGGTATTAGAAAAGATGTGTACAGTAATCACCCTACAACTTGCAACTTGTCTATATGGGCACATTTCTAGCTTTCATGGATTACAAAATAAATGACCTTAGTATGTACCTCCCAGGAATGTCATAATAAAGTGTGTGTGCTTAGATTGCATGGAAAAGGCTCAGTGGTATTATTATGTGAGAGTCATTTGCTGGATGGTTTCACTAATGTCCCCTAGTCTTCATCACAACCCACTGGGGTGAGCTATTTTATCCTCACCCAATTTTACAGAATAGGAAATATGCATCTATTCCTGCCCATAGCCCCACAGTTACCAGAGGATGTGACAAAACTGGACTGTTATTTGATGTCCTTAAAACTTCCTTCTCGGGGCTGGAGCGATGGCCTAGCAGTTAAGAGCGCCAACCGCTCTTGCAGAGGACCCGGGTTCGATACCCAGCACCCACATGGCGGCCGAGAGCTGTCTGAAACTCCAATTCCAGGAGAACTCCAGTTCCAGGGGAGTCCGACACCCTCTTCTGACCTCCGTGGCATTGCACGTCACGGGTGCACAGACTTGCATGCAGACAATACATTCATACACATACGGAAATAAATAAAATTAAAAAAAAAAAACAAAACAAAAAACAAAACAAAACAAAACAAAAAAACTTCCTTCTCTTTCCCAGTGCATCCTCTGAAGAAAAAAAAAACTTCTTTCTCTTGATGGACCCATAAGCTAATTGATGAGAAACTTTGTACCAGCTTCTCAGGTATGAGTTTTCTTCTTCAATCCCAGTTAATAATCATACATCTTTATAGTTAGTATTTTAGGACATATATACCTAGTGCTGGACATCATCTGTCGCTTCAAACATTCATCACTTCTTTGTAATGAGAACGTTCTAAATTCTCCCTTTTAGGTATACTGAATTATACACTGCAACCTTGTGAACTATGATCACCCTTCTATGTAATGCATCCAAACCTGCTCCTCCCAGTAAAGAACATATCCATGTACATGGTGTAATACTATTAGCCTACATAAAGGATAAAACCTTGGCATTTGTGGCAACATGAATGAAACTGGTGCCCGTAATCATCAATGAAATAATCCAACCATGGTAAGACAAGCATTCCTGATCCCATTGGGATAGGACATAGGGGCTCTGAAAGAGTTGAGCTCATAGATGTAAGAGAAGAAAATAGTGGTTTCTAGAGGACAGGGAGGGTAGAGAAGACAGAAGGAAGGAGCGTGGTTAATGGGTTCAGATGTGTTTTAATTACTGTGCACATTTTCTATTCATTCTTGTCTGTGTGAATTCTCGAGTCATGGGGAGATGATCTTGCGACCATCTTTGTTTCAGCAAATTGTTATTGGTACATTTCATATGTCACCCCATGCCATGTTCTTCTTTTTCCAGGTTCTTAGGAGTAGATTCTAGATACTGCAATTGTCCATGTGTATCATGAGCAAGTAAGTCTATGGATCAGATTCCCGTCTTCAGAACTTCAAGCAATCTCTCAAGTTCAACACTGAACCTGTTCATTCCCTAAAGCAACAGATCCCAGGGCTGTGGTTGCCCTTTACATTGGTTCATAGACTTTCTGGGTGACTGTATTGCTACTGTCATGGATGGCCCCAAGCAAAGCAGCAGAGGAAAGCACCATGTTGGCCTTTTGTGCCAGAAAACACTTAATCAAGCAGCATGAAACCCAGAAATAGGTCAAGACTCAACCCACACTTATTGGCCCCGTCTGAAAGGCTGAGGCTTCTTGACATAGACAGTTTAGTAGAACCCCACTGTGGCAGTGTGTAAGAGAACCCCACTATGGCAGTGTGTAAGAGAACCCCACTATGGCAGTGTGTAAGAGATCTTTTGACCCAGGTATAGATCTGATGGGAGAAGATCGGAAGCTCAATTCATTGCCTCAGCTCACAGTACAGACCAATAATGAGTAGCACACTCAGGACTTCCACATGTCCTTGGCCTTCACCTTCAATGGCTGCAGTCCTGACTGTAGAAAGAGATGATGGAGAGAAATGTCAAGGCAAGGGTTGGACAGGGGAGCTGGCCGTATTGAAGGTCTACATTGTTCTAAGCAACGAGCGTGGCTTTTTGCTTATAACTAGTTAGGGGTTGTGTGAGTTACCTTTCGTTGCTCTCGTAAACTCCAAAGAGAAAAACTTTACAGCAGGAAAGCTTTATTTGGACTGTGGCTAGGAAGGCTTCAGCCCACTGCTGGCTGGCTCTGTCTTCACAGGCCTGTGCTGAGGGAGAAGATCGTGGTAGCCAGAGCACAATTGTTCTCCTTACGATGGCCAGGAAATGGGAAGGTCTGTGCTACCTGGCTGCTTCTTTAGGGCTCCCAGCCCATAGCATCATGTCACCACCCATGGCATCAAGTTCATGGCTGGGCTTCTCCTTTTAGTCAATGATCTCTGAAAATAACCTCACAGACAGGCAGAAGTGTACCTTACTAATCTCCTAGGTGTGTTAATCCAATCAAGTCGATGATCAAGATGACTCCTCCAGGGACATTATATGTGTTCGTGGCATTGTTAATTTCTTATTTATTTCCACCATTGTTACAGGTCACTTTGGTTCTCTCAGAGATATTGAGACTAATGGCTCAGCATATGGTGTTTCATGGTGAATGTTGGGTGTACACTTGATCGAATGTTTCCTCTTCAATTTGGGATGGAGTGTTTCATAAATATGAAACAGGAGGCCCCAAACTTGGCCTGGGGAAGATTTGCTGATGAAGAAAAGCTTTTGATTTCCTTTATTGCCATGATACTCAAATAAACTCACAATGGGAAGCAGGGATTGTGTGTGTGTGTGTGTGTGTGTGTTATGTTGTGTAGTATGTCCAGAGGAGAAGAGACAACATCCATGTGGGTGAGAAGCCATGGACAGGCTGTCACTCCAGGAGGCAGGTCCCGTGCCAGCCTGTTCTCCATGTGACCCAAACAAAAAGAAAATGAGAAACACTCTAAACAACCAAGGCTAAGAGCTACAGATTGGATCATGGACAACAGAAATAGAAAGAAGCCATGTTATGACTGAAATGTTATGACTCTTTCTCTTCCCCTAATGCATTCAAGCCAGCACTTATCCAAGACCTGCTCTCTAGGTTTCTACAGATGCTGCCCCAGAGAGCCATGGTCTGGTTGCTTATGAACAATAGAAATGTGTTTTTCACAGTTCAGGCTACTGGGAGATCCATGCACAAGACATTTAACATCTCATAAAGATATTTTCCCCCACATACATGCTATTACTTTGACCCATTCCTGGGGCAGAAAGGCTGATGGAACTCAATGTAATGTCTATCATAAGGACAGAATTCCTATTCACAAGGGCTCCTCATCTACTGTCTAGTTGGCTTCTGTCACAGTTTGAATCTGAAATGCCTCTCTTCTCTCTGTTCACGTATCAATGCTGTTCCCCAGCTGACAGTGTTATTTCACGAGACCATCAAACCTTATGGAGGCAGCTGTAAGAAGTCAATCAGTAAGGATGGGCCTTTGAAGATGATCACTAGGTTCCCCAGTTCCCTCGCTCTCTCTGCTTCCTGGTCTTCTGTGATGTAAAAGGTCTCTGCCACAAAGTCCTGCCACAAGGTCTCATCAGCACTGCGCCTCCACTTACCATAGGCCGAAAGCCTCTGAAACCAAGAAACAAAGATAAATCTTTTCTCACTTACATCACTGTCAGATAGTCTGTCACCTTGGCATGGCAGCAACTAATGTGTCTCACTGAGCTCAACCTCCTCATCCTAGTACAGCAGTCCTCAGGATGTCAACATAGGAATTTTAGGAGAATACATCATTCAGTTCCTAACACATCCTTATCATAGTCCTAGGTGCTGGAGGACAAGGATTGCCCTGCCCTCCCAGAGTTTGCGTGAAGGAGAATAGATCGTTGAACTGACAATTATGCAGAACAAGGTGCAGGATTATAATTGAAAAAGTATGCATATGTTAGACCAGAATCTTTCTTCATTTCTTCCTCTCTCTTTCTCTCTTACAAACATCTGCAGACAAACTAGAAGCATTTCTGCAGGGAAGCTGGGAGAAGGACCATGTAGCCCTATTGGAACTCTGTCAGCAACCTTCTTCTCAGACACAAGTGTATCCCTAGGCTTCTGTTGCCATATGCCCAACAGCTCAACCATACCTGGCAAGCATGGGAGAAACTGGTCTGGGTGTGTCCTGACAACCTGGGTTCTCACTCATGCTCCTCTGTTAGGAGTTCCCATTCCCCCCAATGAGGATAATATCATCACTTTCTCCACAGAATATGAGAGAGAGAGAGAGAGAGAGAGAGAGAGAGAGAGAGAGAGAGAGAGAGAGAGAGAGAATTCTGGTAGACACATAGTATTTACTTATACTTATGAGTGATGAGATATCTCAATCCATGCAAATAAGATAAATGATCAAATCAGCTTAACTGGTTGGCATTCACCTCATAAACATTAGTTCTTTGTGCTTTGAACAGTTAAACCCTCACTCTCAAATATGTTGTCTCTTGTGGTCACCAAACCATGCTACAGAACACTGGAAGTTATTCTTCCTGTCCACCCACCTCACTGGTGTTCTGATGGTCAAAGAGATGCACATAAACCTCTGAGCACACATGCCTGACACATCATGCACGCCACTTACTGAGATTATTATTAGCCAGCATGACAGGGAGGAGGATTGGGGGGTCCCTGGGGTGCTATCACTCCTGTTTACTCCTTGGACAGTGCTTGTCTGGTCAGGGATCATGTGTTTGTTTTTCTTGTGTGAAGGTTGCCCTGGTGTTCTGGAGTGACCCCACAGAGCTGACTGAGCTCATTATACAAAGCTTTGTTCTGGGCTGGGTCCAACCCCAGTCATCCACTTCTCCTTGCCTGCTGAGCCTATGTGCCCATGGGCCACGTGACTGTCCCTAGCTAGAGTTTTCACTCTGGAGAAGCATGACCTGTATTCAGAACCATCCCCAGATCAGCCAGCAAATTCCTTTATCTACTCCTTTCCCAGGCTTCCTTTCCTTCCCCTTCTGGGGAGATGATATAGCCCCAGTGCTTCCAAGAATTGTTTTTCCTTCTTCACTTTCTCTTACAAACTCTGCTCTCTGGGGTGCTTCTCAGACAGGAGTCAGCTATATTAAAAAACACAAGGGTTTTGAGGAAAAGCTTGGCTGTGCCAGGCAGCCTGATATGCCATGGCTATGCACTCCATGTTGAAAGGAACAATGCCACTATGTTTACAGTTTCTTACATATATAATTATGTATAATATAAAATATGTTATAGTGTATATGACATACAATAACTCTGTACCACTGTGCAAATGGATGTACTGAGTCACCCACAAGGAAGCCTAGCAAAGTGCCGGGCACACTGTGCCACCTGTCATTATTAGTGTAGAGCCCTTGGAGTCTCTGGGCTTCAGTTATCCTGTTTATGTGTTATGCATGGTGACCAGAGCTCTTGCTTAGTAGTGGCTCAGTGGAGTAGTTCCAAACTGATACCTGGGCCACCACACTAAGACATGCCCTGGCTGGCCATTTCTGCAAACAAATCATCAGTGCCTGGTGTGGGCACAGAGGCAGGAGCACGGCTGCCGTTGTGTGAACACAGGGAGAGCGAAGCTCCTGGAAGCACTGGGCCTTCTTCCTCACCCCATCATGTCCTCTTCATGTCCCCATCATGTCCTCTTCACAGAGACTCTTCTGTCGGAGTTCAAGTCACCAAGCCTCCCAGCAGGGCTGCCCATCAGCTCCGCTTCTCCCTCTCAGGCACTTGCAGGCTACAGATCCTCCTGCCCTCTGGATGTCTGTGCCTCTCACACAAGCCTCTCCGGGGCTGCTTCCAGGTTGGAGATGCCCACCACCTCTTTCTTTCTGGGTACTAAAGTGGGTTCCAAGCAGCCAAAGGGGAGGCTCCAGACAGCTTAGCTTAGCTGGATGGAGGACACAGTCTCCACCCTGGAATGGAGGGTCCTGATGTTTCTCTGAGAGATGGCCTTGAGATCTGGTCTAGATCCTGAGCCCTACCCTCCTGAACCCAGCATCTCTCCATGCACATTTCTTCCTCATTTGAAGAGTAGGGTTGATGTTTCTCTTTGGGAGAGGTGTAAGCAGAGTCTCCTACATAGGTTTGGGGGACAGCAAGGCCCTAGGTCTAGCCAGTGACTTTGAAAAGGAGATTAAAGTTTGACCCTTAAAGAAAGAAATTGAGGAAGACATCAGAAGATGGGAAAACCTCCTGTACTCATGGATTGGGAAAATTAATATTGTAAAAATGTCCATTCTACCCAAACTCTTGTATTTAACACAATCCCAATTAAAATCCCCAAGAGTTTCTTCACAGGCTTGGAAAAAAAAGTCCTTAAATTCATCTGGAAAAACAAAAGACCCCGAATAGCCAAAACAACCCTGAGTGAAAAGAGCAACATAGGGAGGAATCTCTATATCAGACTTCAAACTATACTACAGGGCTATAGTCATAAAAACAGCCTGGTACTGGCACCAAAACAGACCTGTTGACCAATGGAACAAAACTGAAGATCCAAACTTGAGTACTACAATTTCAGCCACTTCATATTTGACAAGGGGGCCAAGAAGGCACAATGGAGAAAAGACAGCATCTTCAGCAAGTGGTGTTGGCAAAACTGGATCACCACTTGTAGTAGAATGAAATTAAACCCCTACCTCTCGCCCTGTACAAAAGTCAACTCCAGATGGATTAAAGACCTCAACGTGAAACCCCAATCTCTGAAGGAGATAGAAGAAAAAGTTGGCAGCAGACAACAAGACATAGGCATAGGAAAAGACTTCCTAAATCAGACAGCAGCTGCGCAAGAATTAAGGTCGACAATTGACAAATGGGACCTCATTAAACTCAAAAGCTTCTGTACATCAAACGAAACAATCAAGAAAGTGAAGAGAAATCCCACAGAGTGGGAGGAAAACTTCACTGCAGAAACATCTGACAAAGCATTGATTTCCAGAATATATAAACTACTCAAAAAACAGAAGAAAGAAAACAAATGACCTACTCAATAGATGGAGCAAAGAGCTCAACAGAGACTTCACAAGTGAGGAATTAGAGATGGCTGAGAAACATCTTAAGAAGTGTTCAACATCACTAATCATTAAGGAAATGCAAATCATACCACTTTAAGGTATCATCTTACTCCAATAAGACTGGCTAGGATCAAGAAAACAAATGATACCAAGTGCTGGAGAGGTTGTGGGGAAAGAGGAACACTCATCCACTGCAGGCGGGAATGTAAACTCATGCAGCCACTATGGAAAGCAGTGTGGAGAACCCTTGGAAGACTTGGAATGAACTTGCCACCCAACCCAGCCCTACCACTCCTAGGCATGTACCCTCAAGACTCACCCCACCACAGAGATACATGAACGGCCATGTTTATTGCAGCTCTCTTCACAATAGCAAGGAGCTAGAACCAACCCAAAGGCCCCTCAACTGATGAGTGGATAGAGAAAATATGGTACATCTACACAATGGAGTTCTATGCATCAGTAAAGAAAGATGACATCATGAGCTTTGCAGGAAAATGGCTGGAGCTACTTCACTCATCATGCTGAGTGAAGTAACACAGTCCCAGAAAAACAAACGACGAATGGTATCCCTCATCTGTGGATGCTAGTGCCAATTACCTAGTTGTAAGTATTTCTTGTGTATGGCCCCTTGAGCTTTTGTCCCAGTAGTTGGGAGTGATGCATATTGGAAACAACAACAACAACAGAAAGGACTGCATCAAAGAACTGACTGAAATGGTGAACTTTTGCTCAAAACAGTCAAATTCCACATGGAGAATTTTGAGAAAGAGATGAAAAGCATGTTTGGCAGAATGCATGAGCTCTGGTGGGGTGGGGGGGTAAGGTGGGGGACACGGGTCTAGATTTGTTAATCTTGTACAAAATATATTTAAAAATTGTAAAAAAAAAAAAAAAGAAAAGGAGATTAAAGTTTGTGGAGTTTCTGGCACCTGTGCCCTCTCTAAACCAGGATCTGACCAATTACAACCCCCTATCCATAGCTGTAATTAAAGCTTTATTGGTGCACAGCTATGCCTGTTCCTTGATGATGCTGATGAGCTGCTTCACCCCTGAACTGAGAAGAATTCAACAGTCATGAGAGAGACATATGGCCCAGGAAGCCAAGGCATACATTGTTTGGAACTTTGTTTCAATACTTGGGCTCGTGTTCCGAATGTCAAGGCTGCCTCCTTGGAAGGTGATTGTGGAGCTCGGTTTCCATCAAAGGTTTCCCCTTGTGAGTGTTTCAGGAGGTTACAAGACAGAATCCAGATTGACGTATGTGGTTTTTATGCCTTCTCTACAATATTTAGCATTTTCGCTGCCAATTTATTTCATTCTTCTAATTCTGTCCTGGCAAGGCAGACTTGTAAACCCTCCTGCTCTCCAATGTAAGGAGGTGTTACTTTCATTTCTGTGTAAAAAGAAACTGAGCCTACTTCTGGTCTCTTCTTTAGGGACTGACCCCATGTTCTAGAAATTATGTCAGGGACCAAACCTGACATAATCCTCCCAGCCTGCTTTACAGACTCGAAGGCTGGGATGCAGACTTGGCCAGGATGGAGCTCCTGAGGGGGTAGTTCTCTCCCAGTATTTTGAATGGCATACCTCAAACACCTTAGTCTTGCTGTGTTGTCATTGAGGTTGAAACACGGTGTGTCTGCTGTCCAATGCACAGCAACCATTCAGAGCTGTTAAATACATCCTTCATCTTTGTGATAGTTCGAGTGTGAGAAATTCAAAGACTACTGCCAGGTGCTGTAACTCTTTCTCGTGGTCAGCACCCAACACTTGGAGCTTGTTGGATCTTGTTTTCTGGGCTGGTGAGGGGCATCTTTCTAGGCTGGGCAGTTTCCATGGAGTACCTTGAGGTGTGCTGGTGAGGGCCACCTCTCCTGGTACCAGCTGACCAATGCTATAGGCCTCTGTCATGGACCATAGCATAGCCCTTGGGCCTTGGTGTCTCCTTCTAGAACAGAATAATAGGCTCCCAGATTCCTCAGCCCTGAGCACAGGACCTTGTAGAGGAGTTCACTGATACCCCTATATCTGCGACTCAGGAGCTGAAACCCAGCCTGGGCCAACCTAGATGCCAGGTGTCCAGACAGCTTCATCTATCTGTCTCATTCATAGATTTTTTTTTCTCTATGTGTATGAATGTACTGTCTGCATGAAGGTCTGTGCACCCGTGTAGTGCCATGCCGCAGAGGTCAGAAGAGGGTGTCAGATTCCCTTGAAACTGGAGTTCTCCTGGAATTGGAGTTTCAGACAGTTCTCAGCCACCATGTGGGTGCTGGGGATTGAACCCCGGTCCTCTGCAAGAACAGTCAGTGCTCTTAACTGCTAGGCCATCTTTCCAGCCCTCATTTGTAGATTATTTTAAATATTGTTCAGAGGACAGAGGGTGTCTGTGTTTTCAGGGAGTCTAGCCCACATGATAACCCCATGTCTATTGTGGCCCATTCTTACCAAGTTCCCTGTTCTCTCTACTACCAAGTCGTTTGTACCCTGGCCCTAGGGTTCTTCCAACTGCAGGCCTTAGGCTAGCCCTAACTGATCAACTCACTCTATCCCTCTAGTAATAACCTGGACTCTGCTGTGTGAACTTGGGGCCAGCACAGGTGCACACATGGGAAGTTCCAAGTCCTGGACTTCCGTCTCTGTGTTTCTGGAACTCCAATGAAGATGTCCTATCCATGGGGGAGAAGTCCTGGGCTCAGAAAATCATGAAAACCAGAGCTGGAATCTTCAGAGACCAGAAGAGATGCCGACCTTCAAGGCTGAGCTGGTAGACAGGACCTCTGTGATCATAGCCGGACAGAAGGAAGTGCAGAGGTCGGCAAGAAGGAAAATGCAGTTGCTGAAGGAAACAGAGCTTCTAGGGACCCTGTGGCTCCCTCCCTGCACAAAGACAGCCTCCGTGCTGGTGGCTCTGAGCCCTGAGTAGAACCACTGAACCCAGTGGAGATGGAGAGGTCTTGTTCCTCCTGTGACCTTGAGCAGGTCACTTTATTCTCTGCCTCACTTTCCGATTTTCTTTTCTTTTTTTTTAAAGCAAATTGTGTTTTGTATAAAATACTTTGTTATGTTTGTTTACTTATGTGCCCATGATGCCAGAGAACAACTTGCAGGAGTCACCTCTCTACTGTGGGTCCCAGGGACTGAAATCAGGTCGTCAGTCTTGGCAGCAAGCCCCCTTCCCTGCTACACCATCTTCCCAATTCCACTTCCCTTTTCAAAAGAGGACAATGATAGTAACTAGTCAGTAGGAACTTCTACTGGAGACAAGGAGTTTCCTAGAAAACAGCAGGTGCTGACTCTGAAAGCGAGAGGATGCCTTTCACCTGCTCCCTTCCCTGTCTAGCCCTCTTTCCTTGGGTTTCCTCAGTGACAACCAAATGGCTCTTTTCCAATGGGCATGTCACTGACAACAGGATAACTCTTGCTTCTCCACCAGCTATTAAGCCTCAGAGGTCCTGGGCCTGTGGGAAGGAGTGCTTTGCATTTTCTATTCCCAGCAGGCTTCAGGTGCTGTGCCAGATTCCCAGGTATTTGAGACTTTTACTGCTTATGTCAGTGAGTGGCTGGTATCTATAAAATAACACCTCTACCCTGGTCTTCACACAGGCAGAGAGAGAGAGAGAGAGAGAGAGAGAGAGAGAGAGAGAGAGAGAGAGAGGGAGTCACGACCCTAGTTTACAGACAGTTATGAGGTGAAGTGACTCACCAGGCTACTCAGTAAAGAGCGGCTTGGCCGTCCTCCCAAGCTTTTCCTTCTCAACATCACATATAAAGCACATGGGGCTGAAGAAATGGCCTAGCGGTTAAGAGCGCCGACCGCTCTTACAGAGGACCTGGGTTCGATCCCCAGCACCCACATGGCAGCCGAGAATTGTCTGAAACTCCAATTCCAGGAGAACTCCAGTTCCAGGGGAATCCAACACCCTCTTCTGGCCTCCGCAGCATTGCACGACACGGGTGCACAAACCTGCATGCAGACAGTACATTCATACACATACAGAAATAAATAAAATTAATTAAAAATTAAAAAAAAAAAGCACATGGTGACACAGAGCTCTGCGTCCTCTGATACAAGATGTTTTTAGAGACCCTTCGGAAAAGAAGGGTGTACAGCTCACGAGGCCTCAGGTCAGGGTCTGCCGGCAGGACTCTCCAAAGGGCCTGGGCACCATGTTCTGTCTCTGAAAGGGGGGTTGTCCAAGGATGCTGCCCAAGGTCACTGAGGACACGTAGCAACAGAAGTCTTCTTTCACCCTGCAGGAGCCTCCTTATCCAGCCTTCCCTCCTTGGGGAGCCTTCCCCGCCAGTTGCCTGCCTCTGTGACAGGCGTCTTTATTGACCTTGAAGTTGTTAACAGGTTTGTGTTTGTATAAATATACTGTTGATTGCTTTTTCCTTTCTCCAAAAGTGGCACATAATCACTGTAGAATATTTGAATAAGCAAAAGTACCAAATTAATACTAGTAATCATTCCGATTAAATATACCCATCTCTGATCTTGATGTATAATCTTCAGGTGCATCTTCTCTGCATGCACTTATAAGGAAGGGAGTTCTATTTTATACACTGTTTTCCAGTTTGTTCTCTCAGTTCAAACTGTGTCATAAGCAGCCTTGATGTCATTAAAATGTCTCCCACAGCCAGCTTTGCTGACGGCTGCCCTTCACCTTCCCTGCTTACTGACGAGCCCTGTGCATATTTCTCCTCCAGCTTCCTCACCTTCGTCTTAAGCTTCACAGGCATCTGTGCTCTTCAGGTTGGGTCCAGTCTTGGTGGCCTTGCCATTGAATGATGTGTAATAGGAAGTGGAAGAGATTTGGGATTGACAGACCTGGGTGGCAACGTGGAGTCCACGAATTTTATTAATTGCTTCCTTCCCTTTTGTCCTTTCTTTTTCTCTCCTTCCTTCCTTCCTTCCTTCTTTCCTTCCTTCCTTCCTCCTTCTTCCTTCCCTCCTTCTATTCTTTCCCTCCTTTTCTCCCTTCTTCCTTCCTTTCCTCATCACCTCCCTTCCTTTCTTCCTTCTTTCCTTATTTTCTTCTTTCCTCTCTTTTCTCCTTTCCTCTTTCTTAAAAAATCGCATTCATTAAAAAAAAATCGTGTTAATTATTTTACATATTCATGCAAATATTCATTTAATTTAATATCACTGCACACCTGCTCTTGTGCTCGACAAACTTTGCCCTGATGAGAAACAGATGGCACAAGATGGACAAGGTTCTGCTCTGCTGAGCATGTACGTTGTGGGGGGACACAGACCTGAATGGAATTGTAGAGGCAGCAAACATAGATAACTAACATACTGACTAAAAACTAGGCAACATAGATAGAAAAATAACATATTAACTTAAACATATAACTAACTTCTGTTTAAAGTAGATCAAAAGCAAAGAAGGGAGATAGAATTAAAGGAGAACACACACATTTACATGGGGTCAACTGAGCCTCTCGTTGGGTAGAGCATAGTCAAGCCAAGACCTGAAGGAGCCATAGCTACTACACTGAGACTGGAAGGTGTTTCTCCAAGTGTCTGAGATTGGGGGTATTGTCTTTTAAGGTTGCTCTGGCTCCTGAGTGGAGAACAATTGATATGTGAGGAACACGAGGAGGCTGCAGACATCTATATCCTGTAACTTGGAAACCCAAACAGAGTAGATTTACTTTGGAAGGTCGGAGGTCCCAGAAAACCCAGAGCCTTGGCACAGTGTAACTTAGAAAAAAGAGGTAGTAGGTGAGTATTAGGCTCTAGAAATATGGCCCAGGCATGAGGTCCTGTGTCCTGCAGCAGTAGGGACTCAAAGTCAGCAGAGGTGATGACGATGGTGAGATTCGTTCTGTTATTTTGAGTATGCCAGGGCATTATGTCTCAGTGCAGGGAGGCAACCTACCTAAAGCCTCAGCTAGAGCATGGTAGGAAGAGGATAAACTGCTTCTAAAGACCCATGTCCTTGGTGTCTCCCCCAACTTTTTTCTTCCCATGGCTTCTCTCTTAAGATCCTAGACTCTTATTTCCCTTTTGGGAGTCACTCTACAATTTATATGAATTGCTTTTGTCAGCTGCTCCAGGAAAACATCACAGAAGTTCCCAGGTGACACCCACAACCTCACATCCTAGAGTGAGGGCAGAAAATCCCACCCCAGCTGTCATCAAAGCACTCCCTATAGCAGCCTTGAGAGTAACCATTGCCTTCTGCTGGCTGGACCCAGGTAGGCAGGCAGCACTCTATAGGAGTCCGCAGCTAGTGTAGTTTCCTTAGCAACAGCCTTGTGATCTATTACACCTCTGTGGCCCAGGTTAGTGAAGTGGCTCTGGGTCCCAGGAGAGCCTCTAATACCTGATCCCTGGCAGAGTGGAGCAGTCAGCATCCTCCTTCTTTCACACACTTTCATGGCTCAGCATCACCCTGAGAAGAGAGCAAAGTCTTTTATCCCACTATTTCCTCCAACAAAAAGGCCCTCCAATGTCCCACTCTGCTGGTTCTGAGCAGTAGTCTCTCTAGCATTTTGAGCCTCTGTGCTGAGGAGATTATGGAAGAATTTGGTCAGGCATCTGTTCCTGCATTTTCTTGTTAAATCAAATGGGGACTTCCACGATGGAATACCTTGTGAACACCTTCAATAACAGCACTTCTGATTCTCAGGTAGGAATAATGACCAAAATTTCCAGCCTCCCTTGCAGCTAGGTTTAGCCAAGTGACTAGTGTCTTATCAAAGGAACATATAAACAAGTATCCTGAGTTCTTTCACAGGAGATAATGAGAAGCAATTCTTCCCCTTTCCTACTACCTAGAGTATAGAAATGATGGCTACGTTGAAGAATGCAGTGGACCCATGTTCTGAGAGTGGGGGAGCACAATCATGGGGGAGCACAATCAAAGGACCCTGAAAATTTTGGAGTTTCTTTCTGATTCTGAACTGCTTCCATCGAGATTTTTTTTGGATAAAGATGCATTTCTACCCTTTGGGTAGCCAAACCTAATCTGAATGAGTACAGCAATTTAAGTCACTATCTACTGCCCAAAGTCTTCTGTTCTTTGAGTCAAACATGATAGGCCCTTCGAGGCCATGATTTGTCTTAGGAATCAAAGGCAGACAAGAGTTGTGTACTTCCCAGGGAGTGACCATTAAGTAAGAGTGATAGACAGGAGCCAGCATTAGGGTCATACTTAACATAATCAAGAAATTATTGCATGTGATTTGATAAGAAAATAATCCAGAATGCCAGGCGAGCTGTGTCCTCCTTCCTTCCATGTAAATGCTTTCTGTAATGCTTGCTGAGTCTCATTAGGACTTGACCTTAAACTGCCTTTGGTGTAGTTAATTGCTCTTCCTCTTGTGGCTGCAGGACCATAGGTCACCTTGTTGTTTCCCAGCTATAAGTCTCTAACATCTTGACTGCTTTTTCCTCTTCTCCTTGACTCTGAATTTTACGGAGTTCCAACATTTGCAGGGAGAGTTTGAGCCTCCAGTGTCTTCCATCTACAGACAAATTTGTGGAGTGTTCCGTTGGTCCCAGCGAAGTTAGGTCATCTTCACAACGTCCTCTCCTACTTCCCAGCATGCTGTATCTGAGTCTTTCCTCCCTGCCTCTTCCCAGCGGTCCTCTCCATCTCTTCACTTGCAGTCTTCTGTATCTTTGCTGATCCAACTTCAGCCTTTTTCAGTCCACGTTAGAGCTTGGTGTCACTCATCTTACTGATTGATGAGCAGAATGTGTTCAGAATACGATTGCCTCTCCCACCTCCCCTGCCTCTACCCTTTACTAGACACACTGTCCTTGCCAGTTTCCACAGCCACTGGACTCATCGCTGTTTCCGACTTTGACTTTTGATAGTCTCAAAACAAGCCAAGGTGATCCTTTAAAATGGAAGCCCTGTACATGACCCTGCTTGCTTCAGGCCCTACATTTCACACATTCCACAGAGCTAAGATAATGAGCCGCAGTGGTTCATGATTCCCACCTGCTTCATCTGGCCACCTATCCTGGTCTCTCCCTTCTGGCTCTGCCCACCCCAGCATGTCACCCCAGCATGTCACCACTCACCCCCTCTAGACAGGCTTCTGCCCCAGACTTAGTATCTGCTGCTCCCTCTACTACTTTCCTAGTCTCAGTCTTTGTTCAAGTAACAGCATCCCACAGAGACCCTTCCTTCCCCAAGTTTAACAGTCAGTGTACTCACCATCCCATAATATCCAACAGTGTCCTGCTAGTTTTACTGACCTTCAAATAGGCTCAGTGCCTTCCTGTGTCATGTGCCTCACATATTGTTTGTGCCCATTTCTTCTGTCCCTCTGATCAATAATCTCCAGGAAGGCAGAGATGTTTTTCTCTTTGCTGCCCTAAAACACTGCACCAGGCAGGGGAACTCTCCACAGCTATTCAGGGATGACTGCTGGGTGACCTTAGATCTGAGAAAATCAGTCACATCCAATACAATCTTTTTGGTCCTACATATACTTTACTGTTCACATGGGCAGCCCACTTTTTCTTGCAAAGAAGGATGCTCTCAGGTCTCCCTTGGTGCCTGCCAGGATACACTGAGTCAGAGGCTGGGTGGTCACATTCATCTGTGGAGTGTGGATTTGTGGGTAGGCGATGCTTTAGACTGTGGAAAAGCCAGGTGCAGAGGCTCCCTGTCTAGATGTCCACCATCTGGGACTGGTTTCTTTTCTTAGTAGATGAAGAGCTGGTGATGTCCTTAGTAAGTCTCTTCTCCATCCCCAGGCACAGCGTGATCCCCTTTGTTGTCCAGTCCCCCTTTATACCCTGATTTTAAGATATGTCAACTTCTTCCTGTCCCAAAGCCCCCATCTTGCCTGGATTGAATTTGCAACTTCTCGTGCTTCTCGATTGCTATGTATGGCATGTAGAACTGTGTCCCTTGGACTGGCTTTGTGCTGCTGTGACCAAATCCCTGATAAAATATCTTTAAAGGAGGAAGGATTCATTTGTCTCATGGTTTTGAAGGTTTTAGTCCATAAGGATAAGAGGGAACTGTGGGTCAGAACTGCTCACATCAAGCAGAGAAAATGCAGAGGAGAGGCAGAAGTTCCTTTCCCGTCTCTCATTCCCTCCAGGTCCCCAGCCCTGGGCAGGTGTGCCCACATTCAGAATGGGTTTTCGTTCAGTGTCCAGTTAATCTTTTCTGGGCTGCCCCCACCCCCACCCCAGGCATACCTAGAGATGTGCTTTAACCTCTTGGTGATTCTAAGTCCACTCAAGCTTATAATAAAGATTAACCCTCCCACCCCCTAAAATAAGGTCAAACCTTAACCTTTAGAACTGTGAATGTGACCTTACTCACAACAGGATTTTTGTACTTGTTACTAAGATCATGTGAGGTTGTACTAACTCACATAGGCACAAAGAGGAAAAGGACATAGAAAGAAGGAGGCAGAAGTGGAGCGATGGATCCCTAAGCCAGGGACTGCTGGAGCCGCAGGTGTGAGGAGGAGGCAGGAAGGAGCCTCTTCCTGTGTGGACTGCGAGGGAGCCAGGCTCTGCTCACACCTTGCTTCACAGTCCAGCTGCTGTTGTCTGAAGCCATCCGGCCTGCATACTTTGTGATGGCAGCCACAAGACATTCCTTGATGGCATTTGTGTGTTTCATGGACAGTCTGCTAACCCTGGACAGGTTTGGTTTCAATGACTAGTCCTTAGCAGCTCTGAGGGAACACTGCTAGCCCCTGTAGCCATGGCTTCCGGGGTGTGGCTGGGATGGCACAGGGGACAGCCCCTCCAACAGGAGGACCTCTGTGCGTCCATGATGGGTTCTCTGTGTCAAGCAGTGGGTGGGGGCCATGCATGTCTTCTGTATGAAGGCCCTTTAGTCTAAGGAGAAAGTTCTGGACTTACAAACTCATCTTCATTTGACTCTTCTTGGGTGTCACAAGATCCCCTGTCAGAAGGCTGCCCTGGGTGCTTCCCCTGGGAACCCTCAAAGTGCTATTATTCAAAGTGAATTGCTCAGCCTCTGAGACCCAGAGCAGGGCTCGGCAGCCAGAGGACTTTCCAGGCCAGGTCTGTTTTTACTGCTCAGCATGGACATGGGCTCCTGCTGAGAACAGGGACCAGAAATGTGTTTCACCAAGCAGAGAGCAAGGCCTTACATCGAGAGGAAAAAAAAAAAACACCCCCAACAATGGAAGTTCCCTCACACTTCCGCCTCTGCCTCAACTTCCCCTCCCTGCCTCCGGTCGTGGAACCTCCTAGTCTGGTTTCCTGGGTCACAGTGAGAGGTGGTGCTGTTTAGGCCTGCCCATATTTCCTGTTTTCCATCCTTGGACTTCAGGCAGAGATGTGTAAATGCTCATAGTGTACAGGCTTGACCAGTGATGGATTCAAACAGCCCCTGGAGAGCACCTCTGTGCTGGCCTCTCCATGTTCAGGTTCCACCCCAATGCTGCCTTGGTATTTAATGTGTGCTCTTTTAAACTGTTTTTGGTGAAGAAAAGGAATCTCAGAGATGTTAGGTACTTTTCCCATGATCACATAGCCAGTTAATGATGGAGACATTTTAAAATACAGGTCTGTCTGATTCTAAAGCCAGTAGTTCTTATTTTTCTTTCATTTTCTTCTATAAATTATATAACTCTAAATTTCACCCTAACTAGATGTTGCAAGGGGCTTCATTGTCAGAGCACAGGCCTGCTGGGAGCCTGAGTAACAGTTTCCTAGCAGCCCGTGGAGAAGATTTTTGACAGCTAGATTAAGGACATGGCAGCTCTGGTATAAGTTTAGCAAGATCTGGTCAGCTCGCTGTCCCTAAAGGTCACCAGGCTGTGGTTTCTCATTGTGGGGAGGGCATTAGGCTAGCCATTTCCTTCTTCTAGCCTTGGTCTCACCAACTTTACATTTAGCACCCCATGCTGACAGCTGACATCCTGTCTGGATGATAGAGGTAGCATCATAGAGTCAGAGCTATGCACTCCTGCCTGTTAAAGCTGAGCTTAACCACTCTGTCTGAAGACACAAGTGACGCCTAGACTTGCAAGGCATCTCTGCAAGTCCCTCTGCTCCCAAGCCCCTTGGTCTCCATCCCTCTGTATCCCACAGCTCACGGCCCCACCTCTCCTAGAGTCAGTCAGTCCTGTAGGGCAAAAAAGGGGGCCTTGGGTGAGTTCCTCCGAATCCTCATGACCTCCTGCTTAGAATGAATGAAGGGAATATAAAAGTTCTATCTCCTAGGTCTACTATGAGAATGAAATGAAAGGCAGTTATTGCTCATTCTTTGTGCCTCACACTAAGTAAAGCACTTGCTAATAGGTGGGATCTGTGGTATTGAGGGGTTCAAGTCTCAGCTACTGACAAGTTGTTCTATGTTCCATGCCTCAGTATGTCCTCTCATCGGGTAGGAATGACCCAGTTGCTCTTCAGGCTTGTATAGGTGTTACATATGCTCTTGCATAGCACACAACAGTGCAGTGAGAGTCAGCCCTTGCCACGCAGCTCACCTAATCCTCATAGTGATCTGAGGGGCATGTTGCCTGGGCAGTTTGCCAGTGGCGGAGTGCTGAGACCTTGGACTCAGGTTATTGGAACAATTTAAGGGTAAGCTCTTAATGTTTATTCAAATTGACACCGCAAATAAGAGGACTCCAAGTGTGTGGTTGATTGGCTTGAGGCAGCCATTTTGAAATTCTTGATCTTATTTTTGCGTTTGTATTTTATAGTTGATGTCATGCCTCTCTCACCTTCCTACCTTTCCAAGATGGGCCCTCACTTGCCTACAGTCTTATTCGAGCCCCACCCAACACCAGCCCACTGCTTCTGCTGGGAATGGGGCGCAACTCTGGGGTCAGGCTTGGTTCATGTGTATGTGTCTAGGGTCAGGGACTGTGTGCATCTGTGAGGTCCCGTGTTGTCTATCTTCCACCCTTCAATGTCTCCATGATGTGAGGGAGCATGACATTTGATTTTTAGCTAAAAACAAAGCAAAACAACAAGCAACTAAGACAAATCTCAGAAAGAAGGAAAAAGCATTGCTTTCTCCTCTTGTTCAAACAAGTATGTTCATTTGGCTTGGACTTTGATAATTACATAGCTGCACCTGGAAAGCTGGTTCCTAACGGGAGAACGAAAATGGGTCCTTTCCCCTTCAGAAAAACACAAAGTTTCCACATATAGGAATTTAAAGCTGTTTTCTCTGACCACGGAGCATCTTACAGGCTCAGTGCATACTCTGACAGCTCTATAGACTGAGCCTTGCTGTGACTTTTGAGTTACAGGTAGAGACAAAGGCTTTTGAGGGGCTGGAAAGGTGGCGTTTCTGCCAGCTCTTCTTTTGAGGTCAGTGTGAGATTCTCATTCAGAATGTAGGGCTCAAACAGCAGCATGCTTGCTCCAGTGTGAGAGGGACATCTTTGTTCCATCCTCTGTTGCTAAAACAGGTGCATAAGGTCCTCCTAAGAAGCTGTGAGCAGTTTATGCTAATGGAAGTTTCTCTTGTTACCCAAGGATGGAAAAAGGATGGAACTCAGGCTTGGAGGTTGTGAAGGTGGATGGCAAACACAGGCTGAGCAGGGGCTAGGAGAATATCCTGCCGGCTGGGCTCAGCGACTCTCCACAATCTCCTGAAGGACTCTTGAAATTGTGTGAGAAATGGGTAGATCACAGCAGAAACCAGGAGCCACGAAGGGGAAGACTCACCTGGTGGAAAAACTCCCTGAGGACAGAGCTGGTCTCTGGAAGGCACACCTAGCAACTTCAGATGCCTGAGCGGTGTGAGCCTCCACTATATGACACACATGCTGGGTTCTGCTGCTAGCAGTGATACTGTTTCAATACCAGACACTGTATGACAAGAGGATGGAACATTCCAGAAAGAGAAGGATATAGGATTAGCCCACTAGAGAGAGAGGTGAAGGAGGAAGATTAGCCTGGGCCTGAGGAGGAAAGGAGCCATTGAGTCCCAGGTTCTGGCCTCATCTTGGTACTGTTCTTTGAGAGCACACCGTGTTTGGGGTGAGGCCCAGCCTTACGCCCACAATGCAGCAGCCTGGGCTGTGGACCACCTCATGCCTCCAAACATCTTCAGTGCTTAGTAAGCTTGTTCTCATTTTCCCTAAAGCACCCTGTCCACCCATTACCACTGGAAGGATGTAAGTGTAACCAGAATACCCTGCCTGTGTAGCCGGACTACCCTGCCTGTGTAACCAGAATACCCTGCCTGTGTAGCCGGACTACCCTGCCTGTGTAACCAGAATACCCTTCTTGTGTAGCCGGACTACCCTGCCTGTGTATTCTGTCTACAGGGGAAGGAATTGGGGCAGAGCACAACCAACTTTGTCAGGAACCTCTGAGTGACTTTGCTACTTCTCAGAGAGGCCATTCGACTAGTGACTGTAGCAGCAGATTCCCAAATCACGATGGAACTATGACGGAACTCTTTTTAAGTCCAAATTTCTAGACTGGTATTGTGGCTTTCATTGTCAATCAAACACTTTGGAAGGCAAGGCAGGAGGAACCTAAAGACAACTTCAACGGGTTTTTATAAATGTATACCCCATGTTCTGTCACCCTAAACAGGAATGTAGGGTCTTTCCTTCAACTCACACAATTTCCTGGTGCCTCTTTCTTCTTTTTTTTTTCTTCCTTTCTTCTCCCACCTTCATACCAAGGCATCATGACTTGATTTCTGGACTAGGAATGTGTTTTCTATGCCCAAGAATGCCTTAGAATTGGGATCATTTTAATTATTTTCTTTCTGGATCAGTGTTTCTGTCGTTATCCCAGGGGTGTGGATCCACAGCTCCTCTTCCAGGCTGTTAGGTATTCCTAAGGCTTCCCTGCACTTGTCTCCTCTTCCTCTTGTGGATACACAGTGTTGTTTTCATGAAGAAGACTCTCATGAGCTTCCAAGCACAAGTCTTTTTATAGATATATGTGCTGGGAAGTACCTACAAGTGGAAATGCTGGGTCATATGCAAAGTGCAGTTCTAACTGTGTGGACAGCTGCTGAACAGTCTCTCCAAGCGATGCTGGTGTTTTCCACACGCAGGAGCCCAAGAGCTCCAACTGTTTCCTATCCTCAACCACGCTTGTCTTTGACAGTCTTCTTGACTTGATCACGGGTGTGTCATGGCCTCTCACTGGGGTGGCAGTCTCCATCTTCCCTTGGCTAATCCCTACGTGACTTTCCTCATGTTGAGTACGCACATCTTCCCTCTGGAAGTGCCCATGTCTTTCCCACACTGGAAGTAGGGCTTGCTTGAGTACAAGAGGGTTTTTTTTTTTAATGTATTTTAGTCATCGGTGGTTTAATGACTGTTTTCTTCCAATCTTAGGAAGCCCTATGTAGTAAATGTTATTTACCCTCACTGTAGTTTTACACTCAGAGCTATGTCCAACCTTAAGGTTCCAAGAACTTCATGATGGAGTTATCAAAAAACAAATAAAAATGACAAAAGAATCTTATCTTGTTCTGATTAAGTTTGCAATCTGTGTTGTGCTACAGTCATAGCTGTCCTCAGTTGCATGTGGCGCATGTCCCATGGGTTGGACATGCCTGGTAGAAGGTCTGAAAGGGAAAGAGAATTGAAAGGGAATTCCTAACGCTCACTTGAGGGTGACGCTAAGCATTGCATTGGCATGTGGAAAACCCTAGGGTGCTTCTTACACACAATACAACACACATTTGTGCATGTGTGTGTGTACACATGCACACATGTGCACAAATGTATACCTGTGCAAGTATGCAATCAAACTTTCACACATGGACACTTATGCACAAACGAACACACATACACAGTATGCACACACACACACACATAATATGCACACACACACCCATAATATGCACTCACAGATGGCTCAGGTCTCTCTGGAAGCCTGAGGCTAGTTCCCCTGCTGGATGACTTTTATCACCCCTCTGCCCCGTGATTAGAACATTCCAGGCTATGCCATTATGTAGTCAGCTCCCACCTGGCTGGGCAGGTGGCTTATTCAGGACTGTGATTTGGAACTCTGTGCTGTGTGGAGGAGAGGCAGAATGCAGGTATTTTTATTTTCATGAGGAAGCTGGCAGAACACCTCATGCCAGGAATAACAATGAGAGACCCAGGCAAGCTTCCCACCAGCCTTGTTCTGGAGCATTCTTGGAGGAAAGGAGCCATGAATTGGGAAGGCAAGACTGGAATGCTTCCTCCACAGCTGCCTCAAGGAGGGGTTTTCTAGGCTTCAAGGGCTTCCCTTCCCTTTGTCTTCTCTGAGCAGAGAGAGGGTCCCCAAGATAACCAGAGCTTTGGGAAGGTTGTGATGGTGAAGGCCAGCCATGGAATTGCTGGCTGGAATAGTGAGTATTCTGAGCCCTCGTTTTGTGCCACACTTAAGTCCTTTTGAGTCCCGACTAGGGTGCTTTGAGTCCTGACTAGGTGCTTTGCAGTCAGAGCTGGGCCCTTGCAAGCCCCATGAGATAGGCATGAAGTCCACAGAGGCTAATTTGCCTAATTGCATGCGTTTGTAAGTGGTTGAAGTTTGAATTGAGTTTAGCTACTTCTAAAGCCCAGTGGCTTCACTGTTACACACTACTGACTTTCTATTAAAAAAAATCTTGTGTCAACTAAAGGACTTGAAAAAGTCATATGGAAACTTACTACTATAGAACCTTGTTAAAACATATACAAATGCAGCCGGGTGTGGTGGTGCACATCTTTAATCTAGCACTTGGGAGGCAGAGGCAGGAAGATCTTTGTGAGTTCAAGGCCAGCCTGGTCTACAGAGTGAGTTCCAGGACAGCTGAGGCTACAGGGAGACCCTGTCTCAAAAAGACAAAAAAAAAAAAAAAATACACAAATGTACATATAAAAAGATTTTAAAATGAGTTGCCCTATAGCATGGGGGCAAGACCCTACGATTCACCACAGGCTAGCAAATCAAAAGCCCAATCCATCGCCAGGAATGGGCTCCTTCTTTTGGAGCGATTGACCATGGAGGTTCCACAAGCCCTAACCAATGCTGGCTAGGGCCATTGCTCTTGGTTACTTGCTAGAACTTGATAGTAAAACTGTAATGCTGAAGACAATATATATATATATATGAGTCATGTATATGAAACATGTAGAAATCAAGCTGGTACTGACCTCAATGCTTCATCTCTACTGGATAGTTTTCACACTGCTAGAAGGTTCTATGCATGCTACCAACAGAGCAATGCAGTGACCAACTTCACCCAGCTGTGAATCCTGAAAGCTATAATAACCAGTGGCCTGGCGAGATGTACCCACTGCTGCAATAGTGGCACAAATGTTATGGGAGTAACCAACCACCCTCTGATGCCATGTGAGGGCCCACTTCACAAGATAGACCCCATATTGGCAGCGTGTTAATAGGGCCCAGACCCATGACTAGAACAGGTAATAGGACAATGGGGGGGGGTGTTTACTAGTATGATTCTGCTAAATGGCTATAGTTTAAACTGACTCTTAATGACTTATGTTTATATCCATAAGTCAATGCTTACTTCTCACTCTCAGCAGAGGAGTTTCTTCTTACAGCTAGCTGATGACAATTTCTAGACAGACCAAAAAGTGGTCAGCATGACAAGATCAAGAGATTCAGGCTGTTCGGGCTAAAATGGGACAGGAGTAGAGTATCATACAGTTTCTCCTCCCAAGGCTCAGGGATCACTGGGGAAGAGTGGGTGGGGGAAGATTATAAGAGTCAGAGACCAGAGACAGGAGACAGTGGACAAGTTTTTCCAGACTCACAGGGCAGATATATTATATAATATATATATATATATATATATATAAACAGTGTTTGTGACAACATGGACAAGACCTACACAAGCTCAAGCCAGACAAAATTCTAGCACAGAGGGCAGAGGTGGACAAGAAACCCCAGGCCTAGCTGAGGAACTGGATACTGATGGCTGCCGGGAGGGAGAGTCAGTTTTCTTAGAGGGTGTGATACTGAGGAGGGCACTATTGAAATTAAGTATGTATGAAATGAAATATGTATGAAATTCTCAAAAAATCAACAGAAATACTATTTTACAACTCTGGGCTAATTCTGCATCATGTCATGCATGAGAGGAGTTACCTCTGTCAGGGAAGGGTGATCGTGAATATGGCCTGTCTCTGGTTTTCATCTTCTATTTGGTAAAAATGTGACACTCCACAAGAGACGTCTGCATCCCAGAAAACATGACTGTGACCTCAATTGTAAGAAGGACTTCCAATATGTAATTAAGGTTCTCGAGATGATAATATCCTGGATTGTTGTGGAGGCACTAATCTAAGGGTATGTCTTTACCAAAGGTAGAAGGGGACAGGGAGAGGGACAAGAACAGAAGGTTGAAGGTTGGAGCAATGTGGCCACAATCCCATGGGTGTTCGGGTCCTACCAGGATCCAAAAGAGTGGGATAGTGGAGGAGGTTATGCAAGAGGAGGAACTCTCCCACCTGGCACTTCTCTGGCAGCCCCTTGTCCTTGGCTTGTTGCTGATGATGTACCTAACACCAAGCAGTCATTAAGAGCTGATGCTTGCAGTGGAGCACCTGTCAGCAGCCAGACTAGACCCACTCCTATCCTACCGTGAAGAATCTTTGAACACTCCCGCAGATGCTCCTAGGATGATGCGTCACTGGACAAGGAAGGACACTGAGGCCCTGGCTCTCAAATTAGCTGCATCAGTTAACTGGAAGTCACTTCTGGCCTGGAGTGTGGTTTCTAATTGTGTAGCTTCCAGGTGGGGCTTGAGAACCTGTGTTTTCAGGAGGCCCCCAGGTGAGGCTGATATGCCTGGCTATGGACCACACCTTCAACAACACTAGGGCACCACTCCTGGTTACAGTAGACAGACCCTAGAGTCTCAGTGGGTTAATATCATTTTTTGTTCACCATGTTCTGGTCCTATGGAGGCTAGGCAGCCCGCATCCTACACTCCACCATTTAAGTGCATGGCCTCCCAATGTCAACATGAGAAGCAAAGGAAGGTCGCAGGGTCATGGGATGCGTTACAGAGCTAAGGTCGGAAGTAGAGCTCCTGCCTGTACTCACACTCCCTTGGAACTTAATCCCAGGATCCCAAACCTACTTCCAAAAGGGCGAGGAGCTGTAGTCTCTGCACAAAGGTGCGTTGTGCCAGCGGGGGGTTGGGGGATGGAGGTATGGGGGTGTGTGAGGGTGGGGGGGTGTGGGTGGGGGGTGTTTGGGGGTGGAGGTGTGGGGGTGGGGGTGTGTGGGGCTGGAAGTGTGTGGGGGTGGAGGTGTGTGGGTGGGGGGGTGTGGGGGTAGAGGTGTGTGTAGATGGAGGTGTGGGGGTGGGGATGTGTGGGTGTATGGGGTGTGGGTGTGTGGGGTGTGGATGTGTGAGTGTGTGGGGTGTGGGTGTGCGGGGTGTGGGGGTGTGGGGATGGAGGTGTGTGAGGGTGGGGGTGTGGGGGTGTGGGGTGTGGGGGTGTGGGGATGGATGTGTGTGGGGGTGTGGGTATGTGGGGTGGGGGTGGGGCTGCAGGCTGGGTTGTGCCTAGGTGCTTCCCCTCAGTCATCCTTTGGTCTTTTCTGGTTGAGGAACTTTCAGGCCTTTTCACACAGGCCAGGGTGGAGGTACTTCTGTGAGTATGAAATTGAGAAAAGCAAAGAGGAGACAGCTCTCGGTTCCTCCAGCCCGTCCTCTCACAGCTGACCTCCCCTCTTAGAGGTGCAAGCACTCGGTTTAGGAGCGGGAAGACACTTTGGGACTTGTGAGCAGGGGCTTCTTGTGTAAGTTGGCCTTACTATCTTCAGTGATGCAAGGCCACTGTAGCTACACCTTAGGACATCTCAGGCTCTGGACTCCAAGTCACAAGCAGACTCTGATTAGAAAAATTCCTCTTTCCATGATCCCTTGCTGCTCCAGACTGCTCCAATTGAGCTGCTGCAAACATCTGCACTTCAACCTGTTTTGTTTCTGTATAAGTGGTGACATCTTCGCTCACCAGCTCCCTGATGCCTTCCCAAGCATTGACCTCCCTGTGGTGGTTTGAATGAGAGTGTCTCCCATAGGCTTCAAGTATTCAGACAACTGGGGATTTGGTGGTGCTGTTTTGGGAGGTCCTAGAAGGTGTGGCCATGCTGGAGGAAGTGCGTCACTGGGGGCAGGCTTAATGAGTTTAACAAGCCTTGCAGGCTCCAGTTGCTCTCTCTTGACTTCCTGTGCTCATTGGAGATGTGAACCTTGGCATTCTCCTCCAGCCCTGGCCACCATGCCTCCCTACTACGTCAGACTGACTTAATTCCCTGAACTGTCAATCATAAGCTCAAATAAACTCTTCCTTTTATAAGTTCCCTTGTTCATGGTGGTTTTATCACAGCAACAGAAAAGTGACTAATACACTAATATACTCCCTATCATTTAGGACCAGGTAGGCACCTCTGCCTCTGCCTCTGCCTGTGATCCAGCACCTGTCATGACCAGTGCAGATGCTAATGCCTCCACGGCCTGCTTCTTATAGACTGTGTCATGGTCAAGAGCCCAGACTACATGACCTCTTTCACTGACCTCTTCCTTGCTTGGAAGACTGTGTCAACAGCCTTTTTGTCACCTGCACAGTATCCCTCAAATCACAAATGAGGAGGGCATATTCCCACTCTGCCCCTGGTACACTGCATGACTTGGGAATAATTCTTAGTTTCATTACATCTCATTTTTCTCATTTGTAAAGTGGAGCTATTAAGTGTGTATATTAATGAAAGAATGCATGGACCCATAGCAAAGCCATTGAACAAGGCCAAGTACATGGGAAGCATGCAGGAACGGCCAATCATCGTGCTGATGTCCCACTGTTCTCTTACTAAGATGCCTTCACACACCCCAGCCTCAGCATGCCACGTACCTGTTGACGAGTCTGTTGGTCTTATAGGCCACTTTGTTCCTGTACTTGGGCTTTCTCCTGCTCAGAAGCCCCTGTCTCCTGTCTGGGGCTGGGCTCTATAAAAAAAGTAGCTGAGTGAGCTCGGGGAAAAGACAGCCGAAAGAGCAGCGCTCCTCCATGGCTGCTGGTTCAGTTCCTGTGTCAGGTTCCTACTGTTCTTGCTATGGCTTCCCTCTGTGATGCACTGCAACCTGCAAGCCAAATGAATCCCTCATTGCTTTTGTCAGTATTTTATCTTATTGTAGCGGCAGAAAGTAACTAGAACATGGCCCCCTGAGCTGTTGGTTTTTTATGTCATAGAGGAACTGTACCTGATTTTATGGACGTGTCGCTTTTGCTTCTGATACTATTTAAGAAAAGATTGCTCCTACATCCCGGTGTTCACTCCTTCATATCGATTGCTGTGTTTAAGCCATATATGCTTTTTTTTTTAATTTAATTTAATTTATTTATGTGTATGAATGTACTGTTTTGCGTGTAGGTCTGTGCACCGGTGTCGTGCAATGCCGCGGAGGTCAGAAGAGGGTCTCGGAATCCCCTGGAACTGGAGTTCTCCTGGAATTGGAGTTACAGACGGTTCTCAGCTACCATGTTGGTGCTGGGGATCGAACCCGGGTCCTCTGCAAGAGCGGTCGGCGCTCTTAACTGCTAGGCCATCTCTCCAGCCCCGCCATATATGCTTTCTAGGCAGCACCTTCTCCTCTCCTGCAATATAAAAATAATAGTAAAATTCTTTTTTGGGAGGGGGTTTGAGACAGGGTCTCCCCATAGCCCCAGGTATCCTGGAACTCACTCTGTAGACCAGGCTGGCCTTGAACTCACAAAGATCCACCTGCCTCTGCCTCCCAAGTGCTAGGATTAAAGGTGTGCACCACCACGCCCAGCCAATAGTAAAAGTCTTAATATGTGGCAGAAGCTCTGTTTGATATCTTCACAGGTATTGTCTCATCTGTTCTTCATGATCCTCCCACAAAGAAGATGTTGTATTAGCTCCATTTACTAGTGAGGAATTTGTGGGAATAAGATTTCAATTGTCAGGCATGGTAAACTCTAATCCCAGCACTTGGGAGGCAGAGGCAAGCGGATCTCTGTAAGATCAAGGCTAGCCTGGTCTATATAGTGAGTTCTAGTCCAGCCAGCACAATAAGGTAACTCTAAAAACACACAGACACATACAGTCCCACAGATACACACAATCACACACACACACACATGCACACACATGCACACACATGCCCACATACACAAGATTTCAGTTTCATCGTGACAGAAGCATCTCCTCATTATGTCGAGTCTGCCTACCGCTCTCTTGTTCTTGCCCCGGCACTAATTTCTGGGCTCTGTCTTGGGGAATTGGGCAGGCAGTTGTGTCTTCTCTGTGCATCCTGTGCCCTGTGCTGCCATGCTTGTAGTATAGCATGGTTTCTTGTCATAAATAAATGCATTAGAATCTCGTCTTAAATGCTAATTTATTTGTAGTTTGTCCATTTATATTTTCCGTTCTTTTATCTTTCCAGACCTTTAGGGACCTGTTCTCTGTAGCACTTTTGGAGCAGATCTAATCAAGAAATCAATGTAGCTCTTAGATTTACCCAGGCAACTGTAATATCTGCACCCCTGTCCTGTAATGCAGACAGAAATGTCAGAGCAAGTGGGAGGGAAAACACTTAGAAGTGATAGAAACCTCAAAAATGAGAGGTGAATGGAAACCCCTCGGAGTCTCACTCAGTGGATAAGGAACTTCCAGCTGCGGCCTGTGGCATAATCAGAAAACGTAAGGGCTTGATGTCAGGCATGGCCGGCCAGGGACCTCCAATACACAGGCATTGCATCGTGAGCCCTTCAGGAAGATCAGATCAGCATCTGCAGAGGCAGCTCTGCCCCAGTCTCTCCTGTCACTCGGCAGCTCCAGAGGCGGGATGGGGAAGCACCACCTACGCAAATCTCTGCTCCAGTCGTCTGGACTTTTGTTGCTGCTGCTGCTACTATTATGGCTGCTATGATATCTTGCCACAGGAAAGGTATCATTTCTAGGCATAATGCTTGCCTCGTGGAACATTCTAGACAGGTAGCTAAATTGTAAGTGTTGACCTTGTGTACAGTGCACACACAGACAGCTGCAATTTGTTTGTTTGGCGCTGTCTGCATGTCAGGTGTTGCTCTCCATGAGAGGGTGTGTGTTCTGCAGGAACAGCATGTGCCCAAGCCCTGCTTTGAGGCAGCTCAGACCTTGCCCAGACCAGGGATGGAGCAGACCTCTGGGTTTGGGTTTCACATCTCCTGCTGGGACCCAGCCTCCTCCCTAAATATTCCTTCCCTTTCCTTGATGTGCAGTGCAGGATGCTTCCTATCCAGGGGGGATTTCCTCTTGTCTGGAGACTCTTTTGTCAAAACTTGGTAGTTGGAGGGGTAAGAGTATATACATGTGTGTGTGTGTGTGTGTGTGTGTGTGTGTTTTGCATGTGTGCATGTATATGTATGGTCACAGCTAATATTATAGGCTGGATACCCTGAATCTGTAGCTCTGAAATCCAAGATGCTTTAAAGGTTGACTTCTAATTTTTCTCCTGAGACCTTGCTCATATGAATGTACAGCAATGGTGTCAGCATGCACAAGACCCATGCAAACTATTGCAGACAAAAATCCCCCATAGACCTGTGGAAGGGGCAGCAGACCTCAGTCCTCCCTGAAGAACTATTGGGCAGCTGATCACTGCTGGGTGAGGAAGAGCTGATTATGTTTAAGGGACCAGCTCCAGATAGGCCGACCAGACCCTGGTGGAAGAACTGCACTGAAGGACATTTGGGAATGCCAACTTGATTACCTTAACGCAAATGACAGGACGCATGAAATCCAGTGGAGAGCTATGGGAGGGTGCCAATGGTTAAGGGGTGTGGAGATGATTAAGTTTTTGTATATGGAACACACAGAAGTTCAATAAAAATATACAAAAAGCTTGTTTAGCTTATTATCTTTTATTATCTAGTTAGATAAAGCAGATTTTACTTTTGCAAAAGGTGACGTGTGTGATCAATTTGATCCAGCAAGTACACAATGGACCCAGAATCTTGGGGGTCTCTTATCCCTAATGCGAGAGAGCTGTGTCTTTTCCCCATTGTCTGACTTCACAGTCTTTCCCAGTCGGCTAGTTTAAAAGAATCAGCATGAAGGGAGAAGAGCTCCACTACTCAGGCCATCTGGTTTTTATTTTACATATATGAGTGTATTGCCTGTGTGCAAGTGCATCTTTGTCATGAGATGTCCATGAAGGCCAGAAGAGGGCACTGGATTCTGTCGGAACTGGAGTTGTAGATGGTTGTTAGTTGCCATGTGGGTGCTGGAAATCGAAGCCACGTCCTCCAGTGCTCTTGACTGCTGAGCCATCTTTCTGGCCCTTAAAATTTGAAACTTCTTGGATGCTGACATGATATCATCAGTGGAAGATTCCTTAAAATGAAACTCTTTGTGAACAAAATATTTAATATGCCTCATAAAATTAAGTTCAAGTTATATGTATGAGATGCACATGATAAATAGATAAATATATAATACATGGATGTATTTAGTATTCAGACTTGCACCACCCCAAATATCTCATTATATATATAGTAAAATATTCTAAAATCCAAATCAGTCTAAAATCTAAATCATTTATAGCCCCAAGTATTTTGAGTAAGGGATATTCAGCCCATAGTAAGAAGCCAGAATGCTACTAAACATCTTGACTTGTGCACAAGACAGCCAGATAAAAAATGATCTGTTCTGAAATGCTTGGTGTCAAGAAGCCTGGTAGAAAGAAAAGTGGCTGTTTACTTAGCAACTATGTTTCCCTTGCAGCTAGCTGTGGTCACATGACTGGTTCTCACTAATATGCAAACAGATTTGTGTCCATGATGTGCACCAGGCAGGTTGAAGAGAAAACGAAGTCTCAGGTTACAATGGATCCTCCTAGAACCATAAATTCTTACATGGAAGCGAGCTAGAGAACACTCCCTAGAGGATTCTAATGTATAAAAGAGAAATGCAGTGTTTAAAATACTAAAAAAAAAAAAAGAGGCATGCCACCTGCTTTCCTTCAGTGCTGATCCTTTGTGCACGGAACACAAACTCCCTAGCAAAGCAGAATTGCTCTGCTTAACACACCTTAGCCCACCCTTCTACTGCCCTCTGTGTTCCCTGAGACTGATTCAGGGCTCAGCTAAAGGAAGGAATTATTTTTTTTTCCTGAACATGCTCTTACTCTCCAGAGGGAAGTATAGTTAACACATCTACTTTCCCGTGGACCCTCAAGAGTTCAGGATAGGACTGCTTGACCATCTTCTGGGAACACTGTTGAAAGATTCTTGCTTTGGGTGGGAGCTTCATGCCAGCCATATAGCACTACAGTTCCTCAAAACACATAATTGCATAATGTAAGGTAAACTCAGTTTTTCAACTGTGTTCAGCTCTCAAATTGTATTTGTTCTATGAAAGACCATATTGACTTCGGAAAGTAATTTGGCAATATTACACTATAGCAACTTTACTCCTAATTACACTCCCTAGAGAACTTTCATGTGCAAAGGAGAAATGCAGTGTGTGTAATACTACAAAAAGACAGACTGCATTAAATGTCCCTTCACAAAAACAGGAAATAAAAGAAGATGAAGTAGCTCTGCCTGCAAACACAGGAGCATCACAAACATCCTGGTAGAATGAACAGCAGCCTGAGGAGGAGAGCTTTAGTATGCGTCATAAATACTGTTCCACACTGTGACTGTCAAGGGCCCAGTGGGAAGCAGAAGGCGCACACAAGTGGAATCCTAGAAAGAAGTCCCAGTCACGGCAGGGGTCATGGGTTATCTAATGGCTACAAATTCCTGCAGTCCTAATATGTACCCCCTTTGAAATTTCTTCTGTATAGAGAACAGATATATTTTCCTATTTCCTTTTTCATCTGACTTGTCCCTTTGCCTTGTTCTGAGCAATAGAGTGTGGCAAATGTGACCCAAGATGAGTGCTAGAGACGTCAGAAATCCAGCTTTTTGTTCTCTGGGATGCCTCTGATCTCATGTAATAAAGCCTGAACCAGCCCATTGGAGACCCCTTGAAGAGTAAGATGCAGCCAGCGTCAGCCACCACGACACTGGGATACTACAAAGGTCAGAAGGAATTCCATCAATATCATTTTGTGTAGAACTGGAAGTTGAGCCAACCTCAAAAAACGAGCACCCAGAATTTGAGCAAATAGTCATTAAGCTTTGAGGTGCTTTGATATCCCACCCTCCCCTGTCCAATCTCTTGGCTGAACCCTACCAGAAGTGGAAATCAGAGGAGCCTTGGAGATGTCACTCGTTGGAGCCAGATTCCAGCGGTAGAGAGATGGATCCGGGAATGGATGAGAACCATTAGAAGAGAACCAGAATTCGTATTTTGCCTGAGCACCAGATAGGATGAACAGGGAAAAGAACAGGAAACCTCAAATCAGGTTGAAACTCACCTCTGAGAAAAAGAGATTTCCACCTTTTTAAATAGGTTAGCGGACACATGAAAATTGTATTTTCACATGTATCTGAAATGAGTCAGATTTGAGGGAAAGCTAAGTCCTGACTGAGTCACAAGATGGGTGGCCTTCAACAAGCCAGGCTACCTTTCTTAGCCTTAGTTTCTCTGCAGAATGAAGAAATGGCTTTCTCCCCATGGGGGCCATGTGGGTGTGGACAAGACTGTAGAAAGGTCAACACAGTGGTGACACCTTAGTGATTTTTAAGGAGAGAGGAGAGAGAGAGGAGATAGATGGATGATAGATAGATAGGGAGACTCTCATAGTTGTGGCAAAAGGATTATCTCTGCGTAGAGCAGTCTTAGTGCCTTTCCAGCCCTGTATGTCAACCCTGCTCTCTAACACAGGGAGACACACATGCCTATGCACACACACACACACACACACACCTGCACTTGCACACACACACCTGCACTTACACACACACACCTCCCTAATAAGGCTGACCAGGGACCTGGGGACCCAGGAAGAAGTCAACCTCTCTGTTCTTACTCCTCATTTTCCCCATGAGCCTGCCTTCACTCAGCACAGCCTGTGGCATTTTCCAGTGGAATCAAGAAGGGGTTGAAGGCAGATCCTGCCTCCTGCTAACACCGTAACCTATATCATTTATATAATGGCTCTTGCAACCCCAGTTTCTGCATCAGAGCAGGGGAATAGCTCTGGTCTGATCTCTGGGCATGTGGTTAGGCTTGAATGAAATACTGCAATCACTTAGCACAGTAAGTGCTCAATAAATGCTCACCGTTGGTATGTTGTGGGAGCAGTGAAGGAGGCTGGTTTTCAGATAAAACAAGTGTTCCCCTTTGGATAGCAACTTCTGCTGGAGAGCCGGGTAGATGATAGGTGATGTCCCCCAATGAATTTCAAGCAATGCTTCTCCTCCCAGCACTCAGAACAGAGTGGGGTTAGCATGGAGCCACTGTTAAGCTTGCCTTCAGGATTCGTGGGAAGGGTGGGATTTGGACTCAAACCTGAATTGGATTTCCTGGTACTGCCACTTAGGACACGTGTGCTCTTAGACGACTACCTCAACCTTTGTAAACCTATCTATCTGTCAGGGATCATCTATAGGATTGCTCAGAAACCCATTAAGCTCTGAGAATCTCTGGAACAATGAGCCAAAAATCTGTTCCTTTCTTAAGTCATTTCCTCAGATATTTTCTCACAGCAAAGAAAACATCAGATCTGCCTTATCTTTATTTTTAATTAAAAATATTTTTATTCTTATTTTACATGTATGAGTGTTTTGCCTGCATATATGTATGTGCACTGTGTGTATCCTGTGCCTATAAAGGCCAGAAGAAGGTACTGGATCCTCTGGAACTGAAGCTAGAGAATGTTGTTAGCTGCTCTGTGGGTGCTGGGAACTGAACCTTGGTCCTCTTCAAGGATAGCAATGCTCTTATCACTGAACCATTGATCTGGTCCACTTCTAGCTGACATCTTGGCCACACCCAGAGCAGGAACCACTAGAGAAGCTCTCCCAAACTCTGACCACAAATGGTGCTTCCTATTTGAAGCCCCTAGCCTTCTCTTCTCTTTGCGGGGTATATGCCACGATACCCTCTATGAGACCTAAAAACACAGATGGTACCAAACTGTCTATCTACTACATTTCCCCATAAAAGCACATATCTATGAGGATGGATGTTTTCCTTCCCCTATTGTCAAGAACTCAAAGCAAGCACTTTCCAGTCTCTTTCTGTTAGATCAGAATTGCCTACATCACTGCACTTGTACTTGGGGATATTACTAGGCAAAATAAAGATACCTTGGATGTAGGCTGCTCAAAGACAGTTGCTGTGGTCACAGATGGCTATGTTAGGACCCAATGGAAGAATAGCATATACAGCACATACTGAGCAATGAATGACTAACATCCCAAGTTTCTCTGCACTGACAAAATGGCATGGAATTTAAAACAAGAATTCGCTCTTGTGCAGCGTTGGCCAAGATTAAGGCTTGAGACCTTGGGGGAAGAAGGAGGAGCTGCTGAAACAGCTGGAGGATCTGAAGGTGGCACTGGCCCAGCCACGCGTCCAAAGACCGGAGTTGTTCGGAAATCCGTTGCCCGTGTTCTCATGGTCATCAACCAGACTCGAAAAGACAATCTCAGGGAATTCTACAAGGGCAAGAAGTACAAGCTCCTGGACCTGCGGCCTAAGAAGACTAGAGCCATGTGCCGCCGCCTCACCAAACACGAGGAGAAGCTGAAGACCAAGAAGCAGCCTGGAAGGAGCGGCTGTACCCACTGCTCAAGTACGTGGTCCAGGCCTGAGGTAGCCGCTGTTTACAATAAAGGGCAAAACTGGCTGACCAAAAAAACCAAACAAACCAACAACAACAAACAAACAAACAAACAAATAGCAACAACAACAAAAAACAAGAATTCTTCACTTGTGGAATTTTCCCTGATCTTTTTGGACTGTAGCTGATTACAGGTCATTGAAACTCGAAAAAGAGAAATTGGGGGTCATGCAGGACTGTGCAGCACCAGAAATGAAGAGGGAGAAAAAGGGTTTGATTCAGGCTTCTTGGGACCTAATCCTTCGTCACATTCTTTACGTATAGTCCATGCTCGTAATTCAAGCCTTCTAACCGCCCCAGAGAGCAGGAGGAAACTGTTTCTCATTCCAAGTCAGGAAGGTCAGTGGATGAATGGCTTTGCCAGCCTCAGTCTGGGCCCAGAGGAGGCTGAGTTTCAGACTCAAATCTGTCTACCTCTAGCACCTCGTCTAGATGAAAGACCCTACCCGGAGACACAGTAGATATGCAAACTTTGCCCTGTCTCTCCGCTTGCTACTAGCACTCTCTCAATCTCTCTCTCTCTCTCTCTCTCTCTCTCTCTCTCTCTCTCTCTCTCTCTCTCCTCTGCAGTTGGGAATACAGGGAGGGAATGGTTAGGATAAAATGATCCCTGCAAAATATTTGTGTACAACTAATGTTTAAGATAATAGAGTGTGTCTATGGTTGCCTTTTTAAAAACTGGCCTCCATGGCACCTGGCTGAGGTGGGAGGCTGGAATCTGTGAAGATTGATGGAAGTGTTTTTCAAATTTATCTGTCAAACCAGGGCAATCATCCTCCTCCTGCCTGGAGAGTGATTTACAATTTTCCTCTTTGGTGGAATCCTAAGGCACACGTGCAGCTCTGTTTCCACGGAGAGCCCACTCTTCTCTAAAGTCAACTGGCTGTCTACTCTCTTTCTTCCTCTTTCCTTCTCTCCTTAATTACGCCTTCCTTCTTTCTCTTTCCCTTTTCTCTCCCTCCCTCCCTTCCTCCCTCCCTCCCTTCCTTCCTTCCTTCCTCCCTCCCTTCCTTCCTTCCTTCCTTCCTTCCTTCCTCCCTCCCTCCTCTCCCTCCCTCCTTTATTTCTTTATTTCTTTATTTCTTTCCTTCCTCCTTTCCATTTTCTTCTCTTGATGTTTTTGATGCTTCTTTCCACATATGTTCTGCTGTCCGCACTCCTTCCCTCTCATCCTGACTGCCTTCTCTATGTCAGCTGCTCCTCTATGTGCTAAGGACATGAGTGATTCAAACCTCATCTCTGCCCATGAGAACTTCCAGTCTGTTTAGGGGAGAAGACAAGCCAAACCAGTCCCCCAGGGCTTCTGGCATACACAGAGGAAAAGGCTGTTCTTCAGGTGCCTGGTTCATTGGGGTAAACTGTAATAAAAACTACTGTTCTTCAAAGGGTAGTACTTTAGGGAGGAGGCAGAGCCCCTTTTTCCTTTCTGTAGAATTGTAAGAGGTCCTGGAGCTCTTTGTAAAAGCAATTACTGGGCTGGGGCTGGAGAAATAGCCTAGCGGTTAAGAGCACCGACTGCTCTTGCAGAGGACCCGGGTTTGATCCCCAGCACCCACATGGTGGCTGCAAACCATCTGTAACTCCAATTCCAGGAGAACTCCAGTTCCAGGGGAATCTGACACCCTCTTCTGACTTTTGTGGCATTGCATGACACAGGTGCACAAACCTACATGCAGACAGTACATTCATACACATAGAAAATAAATAAAATTAAAAAAACAATTACTAGGCTATGTATTATTTTTGCAGCTTTGTTATAGAAAGACATAGAAAACTGAAAGAATGACAAATGACATAGGGAGAGAGGTCAGGAGCTGGACTCCGTCTACCCTTTGTTACTTTGTAATCTAGTCCTTCTGTGGCAAAAGACCCCTGAATGAACAGAGAGTGAACAAATGACAAACATCACCGATCACCCCTGTATCTCAGTGACTGCAGGGACTCTGTCACTCTGTCCTCTGCAGTCCTACAATAACACACTTAATCCCACTTAAAAATATTTATTTAGTATTTTTATTTTATGCATATAAATGTATTGCCTACATGCTTAGACAGTTGTTATCCAAAACGTGGGTGCCAGGAACCAAACCTAGGTCCTCTGCAAGATCACCTGGTGGTCTTAACTGCTGAGCCATCTCTCCAGCCCTATGCTTAACTACATTTTATAGTCAAGGAAAGTTGAGCCTTGGATTAAGCAACTCACTCTAGAAAAGAGTGGTTTTAGTTTTCATTTTTTTAAAATTTTATTTATTTTTGTATGTCTGTGAATGTACTGTCTGCATATAGGTTTGTGCACCCGTGTCATGCAAGGAGGTCAGAAGAGGGTGTCAGATTTCCCTGGAACTGGAGTTAAAGACGGTTCTCAGCTGCCATGTGGGTGCTGGGGATCAAACTCAGGTCCTCTGCAAGAGCGGTTGGCACTCTTAACCACTAGGCCATCTCTCCAGCCTCTAGTTTTCATTTTTTTAAAGAAAAGTTCTCACTATGTAGCTCAGGCTAGCTTCAAACTTATGATTTCCCCCTGCCATAGCCTCCTAAATGTAGGTATTGCAAGGATATACCACCATGCCTGACTTTGTTCCCAAGTCTACATCTTTCTTGTCTTTTCCATAAAATTGATAGCAACAAGACTTTCCTGTAGTGACACAAGAATCTTCTGTAGTGACTACAGGCATGGCACTCTAACCTGCTAGTCAAGGATCATGAATTTGGAGTTCAATACAAGGTCACTATTGTTCCAGCAAAAAGGAAAACCCCAGATGCGCACCCCATCTGAAAACATAGCATGCATGGGCGAGGTGGTGATTAATATGCACTGTTATTGACATCAGCATTGCAGGCTCTGTCTTTGAGAGAGCCAAGATGCTGCTCATTTGCATACTGCTTTGCATTGATTTACATTCTCTCTCCTATGCAAAATCAAATGCAACTAATTAGTGCAACCTTGTTACAATGAGAAGCAGGCCCAGCCTTGTGAGCCAGGGCAGATGGAGCCAAGAACAGGGACAGAAACAAACCAAAGCTACTCAAGTCCTGGGTTGGACACCTTGGGAGACTTGAGAAGGAAACACAGGCCCTGAATGAAAAGCAAAGAAGTGAGTATGACCATATTCAGATATTGTCCCTTTGTAGTAGTTATTGGGGAGTGCGAAAGCAGAGAGAGGGAGTAGGAGGAGGACAGAGGAGAGAGAGAGAGAGAGAGAGAGAGAGAGAGAGAGAGAGAGAGAGATTGATTTAAAAGTAGACAGAGCTTTGCCTCAGGCAGGATTTTGTGGAAGGAACAGTACAAGATTTAGATCCCAAAGACTTCAAAAATGACAGGCTTGGAGTTTGGCTTGTTACAAGCTGTGGGATGCCACACGTCAGGGACTGTGGGGATGAAATAGGGAACAAAGATGATCATGTACTTGGTAATGTTAAAGTACAGCACACAGATGGGCGCTCCAGGCTGGTAAAGTGGAGATCAGCACCAACCCCAGATGGGAATGAACATTCTCAGTATCCTCCCAGGGCCTGGTCCCTGTACATGATAGGATCCCATACATAACAAACATATATACAGACTATATATATATATATAGCTATATTATATATATATCTATATATATATATTTTTTTATTTATTTATTGTTATTAGTTATATATATATATATATATATATATATTTGTGTGTGTATGTGCCCCCCAAACACAGAGATACATTTAGTATTTAATAGACATCTACAATGGAAGAAGCATGTACTAACCACATCACAATCACTGTTCCATTAATGGTTCCTAATGCCACTCTAACAACCACTTCTTATTAGAAGCACAGCTCACAGGTCCCACCAAGGAAGAACCAGCTTTCCAAGTGCACCAGGAAACTATTGCCAAATAGTTCAGAGTTTTCTCTCTCTCTCTCTCTCTCTCTCTCTCTCTCTCTCTCTCTCTCTCTCAAAAAGTGACAGTGACACTAATGTTCTACGTCCCCCTATCCTTTTCCTAGCCTTGATGCAGTCTAGGAGATATCTGCTAATACTCTTTACTTCATGACTTTGTTTTGTGATCATTTTAATTTGGTAGTGGCTTTAGTCCTTTGCCAACTGAGAAATCTTTCTTCAGTTGGTCATTTGAGTTGTTTTCTAAGATCCCAGCTCCTTGTTCTGTTATCCAGGATGCTCTATTCTACCAATGGACAGCTCTAATCCATCTAGGGGATTTTTGCATTATTACTTATAAACATTCGCTGCATCTCCTGGGTGGAGGATTATACTGCCTTGCCTCCTGGGATAGAGCCTGGGTATGTGGCTTGCTCTAGCCAACTCAATCTGAACGGAAGTGATGGATGTCGTTGCTGGGCAGAAGAAAGAACTCGGCTCATCAAATCTGACACTCCTTTCTGATGAGAAGTCAGTGCTGCCAATAGACTCTGCTCCATGGCCAGTGCTGGGAGGGAACAAGGAGCAGCAGTTATTGAAAAAGGGCAAAAGAATGAAATCTGCATGCCTATAAATCTTCAAGATTCACTACAGGATCATAACGACACCTGTTCTGCAAGAAACACCCATCTCTATTCAGTATTGTAAGATTGTCTCTCACAGAGGGTTTTTTGGTAAAACCCAAGACTCAATATGAAGTCACTATGATTGTTACTGTTGATGGATGTCTAGACCCTTAACCCAATGCCAGCTTTTAAATGCGAAACTTTAAAAAAAAGAATTCAAGTTACCATAAAAAGTAATGTGCTTCATCATAGCATTTTCATGCAAATGTGCCAGACTTGGTTCTTACTCATCCCCCTCTAGTCTCACCCGTCCCTCTTTTCCTCACTTGGTCCTTCCACTCCTCCTCTAATTGGTCCCTTTCTACTTTCATGTCACATGAATTCCATAACCCTCTCTTACTCATCTCCCACAGCTTTTTGTGTCTCCTCATCCCCTCTCGGGGTGCCATGGTCCCCTATCTACTTTTATGTCTTCCCAAATATATATATATATATAATATATATATATATAAGATATATAAATGTGGCAAATCTGCGTTTAAGAACCATAAGGGTAATTTTTGCTACTACTGATAACAGTGAGTGCTCTGCAAGATTATCTTGTTTAATCTTGAAAAAAAGCCACATGAGGTAGGTAGTTTAATTTCCACTTTCCAGACAAAAATACCTGAAGTTCGGAACTATTCAGTAATGCATTCATAATCACACACTGGAGGAGAGGGTCAAGATTGAAGCCAGAATTCCTCTCATGCACAAACACTAATCTCGTTAATTTCTACTCATATGTTTCTTCTCCAAACTGGATATTAACTGGCTGAGTCACACACCTCATTCATCAAAGATGGCTACGAATATTTTGTCTGCTTATGTAAAGCAAAATACTTATGAAGCATGAACATAACATTAGACCTGATAATGAAGCAGTGGAAATAACATTAGACCTGATGTAGAGGCAGAGTCAGCGTACAACTGTTTCTGATAGCCTTATGTGTTTTCTCCTCTGGATGCTAGGATCTGTAAAATGGAGCACCTCGCTTCATGCCCCATACTCTGAGGATCTGTCCCGTGTGCTAATTCAACTCCTTCACACTATATGAAAAATGCCTGTGGAAACGTCTTGTACTGGACAGAGGGTCCACAATACTTATGAGGCACATAAAGAGTCTGCTACCAAAAAAAAAAAAGGGCCAGGCGTGGTGGCGCACGCCTTTAATCCTAGCACTTGGGAAACAGAGCAGGCGGACTTTGTGGATTTCAAGCCAGCCTGGTCTACAGAGCGAGTTCTAGACAGCTGGAGCTACAGGAGACCGGTCCGAAAAGACCAAAAAAAAAAAAAAAAAAAAAAGAGTTCTGCTACCCTTCAAAAATGAAGCATTCTAATTCTCTGATCTGTTGAGTATGACTTAACACTTTCCCCAGAGGGTGGTTTAGAGGTCAGAAGAATTCATGCTGACTAAATGGTGGTTGAATTTCATAGTGTGACTCTCAGATTCATCAGAGAATAACTGGAAGACAAGCTGTATCATTTCATATGAAATATCATTAAACCATGTTCCCACTTCACATTCCCGCAACTCTTCATTGCTTACTCCACAGAGGAGCTGTCCCTTCCTCTCCCAAGCCAAAGCTGTCTCCTTAGATGTGGCTCTTGGTCATTTCCTGTCTTTTCCAGCCAAGTGCTCCCATTATATTGACTGCTATGAGAACAGGTTCTGAGCTGTGAGCTGGGTGTCACAGCCACTGGCTCATGCATCTCCTCAGTGTGGGAATAGAGGCAGACAATGCAGGAGTCTAGCATTCAGAATCCTGCACCCAGCACTGGTTCCCGGCTAGGATTCCATTCATGTATTTAATCAAGCATGTCTTGTTTCAAACAGTACTTATTGGGTACCTATGCTATATTAGCTACTGTTCTAGATGCTGGGATACGGAAGTACACATTTCTGACAAAAATAAGTCCTCAGGGGCTGGAGAGATGGCTCACTCGTTAAGAGTACTCACTGTTCTTGCAAAGGACCCAGATTTGGTTCCCAGAAACCACATTGGCAATTTAGTTACCACAACTGTTGGTAGCCAAACTACAATTCCAGAGGATCTGATGTTGTCTTCCGGCTTCTGCGGGCACCAGGCACATGCATGGTGCACATATATAAACGTAGGCAAAACACTCTACAAATAGAATAAAATAAATAAATCGTCATAAAACTTTCTTCAAAGTCCTCATATTTCCTGATTTTCTGTTCTGGTGGGAGACATAAAATATGCTAATAAAATTTGTACAAATATATTTGGTAAAATATATGCTTTGCATATGCTTCTACAAGGTAGAAAAGCAGGGAATCTTGTATAACATAACCCTGTGATCAGACAATTTAACAAAATAACATCACCTCTCTCTATTGATCTCTCCCTCTGATTATTAAACTTTTTTGTTATTAAAGTCTCTCTCAATGTCTCTGGTACTCTTGAAGTCTGTTTTGTTTGATTGCAGTGGATACATTCTAGTTTTCTTGTGCTGATTTGAGTAGCATCTCTTTTATTCCTTACCTTTAATCTGTTTACATCTAATTATAAAGTAGTCTCCTGTGTATGGATTATAGTCACTTCTTGGGTTTTGGTTGTGAGCCTGAGCCTTTAATGGCTGCACACACTCTCCAGTCCGTTACTTGGGTTTCTATTCAGGCTGATTCCCTGTTTGGGTTAGAGGGCTTGGGACATGCATAGAGTGGACTCACCTATAGGCTGTATTCAGACCAGCCATGGTGCTCCTTGCTGTTTGACTCCTCTGGCATTCATCTGGTTTATCTCCTTTCCTGTCTTCCATTTGCCAGAAACTTTTCAGTACTTCTGCTAGTTTCTTTGTCTGCTTTGTACTTACATTTCTTAAATGATTTTCTTGGCATTTTCTAGGGATTATAATATGCATCATTGAGGTAATATTAAAGTTTTTATTCCACTTTTATTTTTGAAACAGAAGAATTGGATACAAAATTCTGTTATCCCCCCTTTCCCCTTCCCCTTCCCCTTCCTCTTCCCCATTCCTCCTTCCTACTGTCTTATGTTGGAATGCAGGACCTGGTACATGATCACCAACCAATCTGTTACCAAGCTACACCATGAGCACAGCAATTAGTCTATGATAGGTTTTCTTTTTCTTCATTTTTAAAAAATATTTTATTGAAGTTTTGTGCATTTCACACATCACTTCTGTTCAATCCAGACTCATCTCCTCCATTCTCCCCGCTCCTCCCAAGTTCATGTAGTCTGTCATATATGTCCTTTATCCCCTTCTGAGTCTTTTCAAAGTTTTTCAAAAGCAGAGGATTATTTGGGGTGGGGAGAACTCTACTGCTTCAGTTGGTTTCCTGTCCCAGTTCTTTTGTTGTTGTTCCTCCCTCCAATCTATATTGTTTCAACATATGCTTTTATATATGTCACACATATACTAAAATCATGTATGTTATTTCTAAATCATATTTCATCTTTCACATTTTCCCTTTTAATTTTATATTGCTCTAAAATATACAAACATACCCTCCACACTTATACCAATATTATAAAGTCTGAAAATAAGTAGTAGGTTAATTCTAGAGCCTGTTAAGAGATTCAAATTCTAAGAACACAGTTGCTTTTATTTTTTTATTTTTTTTTAATTTTTATTTATTTTGTATGTGTATGAATGTATTGTCTGCATGTATGTTTGTGCACCCATGTCGTGCAATGCCACAGAGGTCAGAAGAGGGTCTCGGATTCCCCCGGAAGTGGAGTTCTCCTGGAATTGGAGTTAGAGACGGTTCTTAGCCACCACGTGGGTGCTGGGGATAGAACCCAGGTCCTCTGTAAGAGCAGTCGGTGCTCTTAACCGCTAGGCTAACTCTCCAGCCCCACAGTTGCTTTTAGATAAAGGGAACTATAACATTAATGTTACTCAGTTTGCCTTACAAGTAAGTACTTGGTGCTAGCATCCACAAATGAGGGACACTATTCATCGTTTGCTTTTCTGGGACTGTGTTACTTCTCTTAGTGTAATATCTTCTAGTTCCATCCATTTACCTGCAAAGTTTGTGATGTCATGTTTCTTTAACTCTGCATAGAACTCCATTGTGTAGATGTACCACATTTTCTCTATCCACTTGTTGGTTGAGGGGCACTTAGGTTGCTTCCAGCTCTTTGCTATTGTGAAGAGAGCTGCAATAAACATAGATATGCATGTATCTTGCTGTAGCATGAGTCTTGTGGGTATATACCCAGGGGTGGTATGATTGGGTCAGGTGATAGGCTCATTTTGAGTCTTTTAAGGGCTCTCCACACTGCTTTCCATAATGGTTGGATGAGTCTACATTCCCACCAGCAGTGGAGGAGTGTTCCCCTTTTCCCACAACCTCTCCAGCACTTGGTACCATTTGCTTTCTTGAACTTATTCAGTCTTATTGGAGTGAGATGATATTTTAAAGTGGCTTTACTTTGCATTTCCTTAATTATTAATGATGTTGAACACTTTTTTAAAGATGTTTCTCTGCCATCTTTACTTCCTTCACTTGTGAAGTCTCTGTTCAGCTCTTTATGCCATCTTTTTTTTAAATTTTTTTTAATTAATTTTATTTATTTCCATATGTGTATGAATGTACTGTCTGCATGCAAGTTTGTGCACCCGTGTCGTGCAATGCCGCGGAGGTCAGAAGAGGGTGTCGGATTCCCCTGGAACTGGAGTTCTCCTGGAATTGGAGTTTCAGATGGTTCTCGGCCACCATGTGGGTGCTGGGGATCGAACCCGGGTCCTCTGTAAGAGCGGTCAGCACTCTTAACCGCTAGGCCATCTCTCCAGCCCTATGCCATCTTTTAAGTGAGTCATTGTTTCTTTGTTTTTTTGAGTAGTTTATATATTCTGGAAGTTAATGCTCTGTCAGATGTATCAGCTGTGAAGGTTTCTTCCCCCTCTGTGGGTTTTCTCTTCACTTCACTGATTGTTTCTTTCACTGTACAGAAGTTTTTGAGTTTAATGAAGTCCCATTTGTCAATTGTTGACCTTATTTCCTGTGCAGCTGCTATCTGATTTAGAAAGTCTTTTCTAATGCCTATGTCTTGTAGGTTGCTGCCAGCCTTTTCTTCTATCACCTTCTGAGTTTCGGGTTTCACATTGAGGTCTTTGATCCATTTGGAGTTGATTTTTGTACAGTGTGAGAGGTAGCATTTAATTTTATTCTTCTACAAGTGGTGATCCAGTTTTGCCAACACAATTTGCTGAAGATGCTGTATTTCCTCCATTGTGTCTTCTTGGTCACTTTGTCAACTATGAGGTGGCTGAAATTATATGAGCTCAAGTTTGGATCTTCAATTTTGTTCCATTGGTCTACAGGTCTGTGTTTGTGCCAGTACTAGGCTGTTTTTATGACTGTAGCCCTGTAGTATAGCTTGAAGTCTGGTATAGAGATCCCCCTTGTATTGCTCTTTTTGCTCAGGGTTGTGTTGGTTATTCAGGATCTTTTGTTTTTCCATATGAATTTAAGGATTTTTTTTCAAGTCTGTGAAGAAACTCTTGGGGATTTTAATTGGGGTTGCATTGAATCTATATATTAATTTGGGTAGAATGGACATTTTTACTATTAATTTTTATTTTACTATTAATTTTTTCAATCCATGAGCATGGGAGGTGTTCTAGTTTGTCTTTCATTACTGTGACAAAACACTTTGACCGACACCAACTTGGGGAAGAAAGGGTTTATTCAGTTTACATCTCCTGCATCACAGTTCATCACTTAGGGAGCCCAACAGGCCATGGAGGAATGCTGTTCACTGGCTTGCTCCCCTGGCTCATGCCCAGCTTGCTTTCTTATACAGTACACAACAACCTGCCCAGGGTGGCACCACTCATTGTGGGTTGGGCCTTCCCACACTGCTCAGCCATCAAGACAATACCACAGGTGTGGCCATAGCCAATCCAATGGAGCCAATTCCCCAGTTGAGGCTCCCTCAACCCAGGTGTGTCAAGTTGACACTAAAGCTAACCAGCACAGGAGGTCTTTCCATTTTTTTATGTCATCTTTAATCTCCTTCTTCAGGGCTTTAAAATTTTTGCTGAAGAGGTCTTTGGTGTTTTTTGGATAAATTTATTCTGAGGTTGTTTTTTTTTGTTTTGTTTTGTTTTGTTTTTTTTTTTTTTTTTTTTCTGTTTCTATTGAGACAGTCTCCTTATATTCCTTCTCCAGTTACTTATTCTTGGTATAAAGAAAGGCTACTGATTTTTCTAGGTTTATTTTGTGTCACACCACATTACTGAAACTTTTAATCATTTCTAGGAGTTTTCTGGTGGAGTTTTTAGCATCCCTTAGGTAAACTATCATATCATCTGCAAAAAGGGATAGCTTAACTTCTTTTCTGATTAATACTCCTTTAATTTCCTTCTCTTCTCTTATTGCCCTAGCAAATGTTTCGGGCACTATGTCGAAGGGGAGTGGTGATAGGGGGCAGCCTTGCCGGGTTCCTGCCGTTAAGGGAAATGGTTCCATTTTTTTCTCCATTTAGGATGATGTTGGCAGTGGGTTTGCTATATATGGCTTTGATCATGTTGAGAAATGTTCCTTTCAGTCCCATTCTCTCTAGGACTTTAAACATGAAGGGATACTGGATCTTGTCAAAGGCTTTTTCTGCATCAATTGAGATGATCCTGTGGTTTTTGTCTTTCAGTCCATTTATATGTTTTATGATATTAATTTATTTATATATATTGAACCATCTCTGGTATGAATCCAACTTGATCATGATGGATGATCTTTTTGATGTGGGTCTGTATACGATTTGCAAGTATTTTGTTGAGAATTTTTGCATCTATGTTCATTAGTGAGATGGGTTACTTTCTTTTTTTGCTTGCATCTTTGCCTTGCTTTGGTATTAGAGTGATGCTGGATTCAAAGAAGGAGTTTGGGAGAATTCCCTCTTTTGTATCCTTCTAAACAGTTTGAGTAGCAATGGTTGTAAGACCTCTTTAAATGTTTTATGGAATTCTGCCATGAAACCATCTGGACCTGGGATTTTTTTAGTTGGAAGGTTTTTAATTATATCTTCAATTTCCTGAAATATTATGGATCTGTTTAAACTGTCAATTCTCTTCTTGGTTAAGCTTTGTTGGTTCCCAGGATTTCAGACATTCATCCATTTCTTATAGGTTTTCAAATTTAGTGGAGTATAGAGTTTTGAAATATTCCTGTATGATTGTCTGGATCTTTTCATTGTCTGTTGTGAAGTTTCCCTTTCATAATAAATTCTATTGATTTGGAATTGTTCTTTTTTTCTTTTGGTTGACTGAGCTAGAGGTCTATCTTGTTTATCCTTTCAAAGAACCAACTTTTGGATTCTTTGATTTTTTTGTATTATTTTCTTTGTTTCTATTTCATTGATTTCTGCTCTTGTTTTTTGCTATTTCTTCCTGTCTGTGGGTTTGAGGTTCATTTTTTTTTTTTTTTTGTTTCTCAAGTGTTTTTAGCTGCTGTGTTAGATCGTTTGTGCTCTTTCTGTTTTTTAATCTAGGCACCCAGGGCTATAAACTTCCCTCTTAGGGCTGCTTTTAAAGTATCCCATGGGTTTTGGTGTGTTGTATTGTCATTTTCATTTAGTTCTAGGAATGCCTTTATTTCTTTCTTTAATTTTTTTCTTGACCCATTCATTATTCAGGAGTGTGTTGTTTATTCTCCATGTGTTCTTATAGATAGTAGGGCTTATCCTTGTGTTGATATTGAGCTTTATTGCACTGTGGTCTGACAAAATGCATGGAATTATTTCAATCCTTTTGTATTTGTTGAGGAGTTTTTTTCTGTGTCCCAGTATGTGGTAAATTTTGGAGAATGTTCCATGGGCTGCTGCAAAGAAAGTATATTCTCTGGTGTTTGGGCTGAATATTCAGTAGATGTCTGTGAGGTCCATTTGGAGTAATGTATTGTCCAGTTCGGATGCCTGCCTGTTTATTCTTTGTCCAGTTGATCTATCCAAAGGTCTCAGTGGGGTATTGAAGCCCCCCCCCCCAATATTAGCGTGCTGGGGTTAATCTGTGCCTTAAGGTCTTGCAGGATTGTGTTTATAAAGTTTGGTGCACTGGAGTTTGGTGCATATATCTTTATGATTGTGAAATCTTCATGGTTAATTGTTCCTTTGATAAGGATATAATGACCCTCTTTGTCTTTTCTGATTAGTTTTACTTTGAGGTCTATTTTGTCTGATATTAGAATGGCAACTCCTGCTTGCTTTTTGTTACTATTTGGTTGGAATATCTTTTTTTATCCTTTCACTTTAATTTTGTGCCTGTCATTGAGGGTGAGATGGCTTTCTTGTAGACAGCATATGGACGGATTTTGTTTACTAATCCATTCTCCCAGTCTATGTCTTTTGATTGGTGAGTTTAGACCATTAATATTTAAGGTTATTATTGAGAGATGTGTGTTGCTTTCTTTCACCTTATTTTCTGTTTGCATTCTTGGTCTAGGTTTGTATTTTCACAGTTATACTTCTATTAATTTCTCTCTAGGTGCTTGGGGATAGGTGATCCTTTCCTCTGTCCTTTGAATTGTTTCAAGTATTTTCTGAAGGGTTTTTTTGGACATGTGTTCTTTCATCTTGTTTATGTCATGAAAGATTTAAGATTTTTCTTTCTCCTTCAACTATAATTGACATTTTTGCTGGTTATAATAATCTGGGTTTGCCTCTATAGTAATTTAGTACTGGTAATACATTTATTCACATTCTTCTGGCTTTCATAGTTTGGACTGAGAAGTCAGCTATAATTCTGATTGGTTTTCCTTTATATATAACTCTTTTTTTCTCTTGTGGCTTTCAGTATCTTGTCTTTGTTTTGGGCATCTAGTATTTTAACTTTGATATGGCATGTGGAATTTCTTTTCTGATTTTGTCTATTTGGAGTTCTATGTGTTTCGTGTATTTGTATGTGTTTATCTCTTTTCAGTTTGGTGGAAATTTTCTTGTCTTATTCTGATCAATACTGTTGTCTTTGGATTCTTCTCCTTCCTCTATCCCTATGATGCAGAGGTTTGGTCTTGTCATAGTGTCTCAAATTTCCTGATTGTTCCACTCATTTTTTTTAACTTTCATAATATTTACTTGAGCTTTCTAGTTTTTCCTTGCTATTTTCCAGGTATGATATTCTAGAGCTTGTCATTCTCTTCATGTAGCTCCTTGCTTAGCTGGTGAGGTTCCTTTTTAATTTCAGCATGGGATCCTTTCAGTGCTTCTATTTCCTTCTGAAGTTTGTCATTCTTTCCCTCTAGTTCCTTCCTGAGTTCTTCATTCTCTCCCTTTAGTTCTCTGATTTGTTCTTTATATTCTTTGGTTTCTTTGATTATATCTATGATTGTTCTTCTAAGATCCATGTCGTGGGTTCCTTCCAGTGAGATCTCATTGCAGGGATCTTCTATAGAACTGGTAGCATCTGGTGGAGACTTATTATGTGCTTTTCACATGTTGTTTTTCTTTGTGTTTTTGGCATGTGTGTTTGTTTTATTCTGGTGCTAATCTCAAAGAATCTCAAATGTTTCTTTGCTGCATTGAAGGCTTAATTTGCTTGTTTTCTGCAGATATGCTCATTGTCTTCTCCTTGGTATATGGAGGGCTTGTTGTGCTAGGTTTCCAATTTTCACTTTTGGTTATATATTGGGGGGTTCAGCTGGCTCTTCCCTTTCTGGTCTGGAGATTCTATTTGCCAGGTGCCATGCTGCCTCCACTCTCTGGACCTGGTGGGTGTCCAGCTGTCTGGGTGACTCTGCCCACTCTTTTTTCTTTATTGGCAATTTGAGTGTACTGTTCCAATGTGTTCTGATTTACATAGATCTTAGTCATCAATTTCATTCTGTTCTCCTATATGGAATGCATTTATGTTCTGGCTACTTGTAAGATTTTAGCATTATCTTTACCTTTGTGCAGTCTTCTTTTAAAAATATTTTATTTATTATTTTATTTTATGTGTTTGAATGCAGTACGTACATGCGTGTAAGTGGACCTGCACTGTGCAGTGCACACAGAGGTCAGAAGTGGGTGTCAGATCCCCTGGAACTGAAGTTACAGATGGTTGTTACCATCATGAGGGTGCTGGGAATTGAACCTGGGTCCTCTACAAGAACAGACAGTGCTCTTAACCACTAAGCTATCTCTTCAGCCCTCTCTGTAGTCTTCTTTTTTTTTTTATTGTATTTATTTATTTATTTTTAACAAATCTAGACCCGTGTTCCCGCTCATTCCCCCACCCCGTCAGAGCTCGTGCATTCTGCCAAACATGCTTTCCATCTCTTAGTCTTTCTCAATATTTTCCATGGGGACGTTGACTGTTTTGAGCAGAAGTTCACTGTTTCAGTCAGTTCTTTGATGCAGTATTTTCTGTTGTTGTTGTTGTTTCCAAAATGCATTATGTCCAACTGCTTTGTACAGAAGCTCAGGGGGCCCTACACAAGAAATACTTACAACTGGGTAATTGGCACTAGCATCCACAGATGAGGGATACCATTCGTCGTTTGTTTTTCTGGGACTGTGTTACTTCACTCAGCATGATGTCCTCTAGCTCCAGCCATTTTCCTGCAAAGCTC